>CAEFZP010005719.1:0-385879 GCA_903064625.1 Mallotus villosus
GTAGGGGAACTAGGGGCACTGTGGAACTCTTAAAACAATAGTTGCACCTTGTGTCTATCTGCGAACAATGGAAATATATTAATTCCTTTCATAACAATCAAAGTTGCGTCCTCTTTCAAAAGGTGTCAAATGTGAGGTGCTAAAAAAAAGACAAGAAACTGACTTGAAACAATAATTATTTGTGCCCAATGTATAATACATTTATTGGATGAAAAGTACAACCACCAGCATACATGTGTTTATGGTTTATTAGTCACAATGTAACTTTAATCACTGTAAAATATTGTTAATTCCTTAGTTGCTTATAATGATATGAATGTGTCACAACAGTAAGTTTCAGGGAGTTTTCCTTAGGGTTTTAAGATGGTTAAAAACCCAAAACAAAAAGGTTTGCGAGAATCTATGGGCATCTGTAAGCCTTCTGTGACATTGCTTGTAAAAATTGTTAAAATAAAAAGAATTGTACTTGATGATGGTTTATGGTTTTATATGTTTGGCGGAAGGAAACAAAATATTGTTAAAGAATACACACTAGGGGGAAGGACTGTAGTGAAAGTAAGACCTAGTAAAGTTTTTTTTTAAGTAGCCTTGCCGTCTTCAGACCATAAAACCTTTGCTGACACATTGGCTAGACGATTGTTTGAAATCTACGTTCTACGGTCTATTAACTTTTAACGGACTATGGATGGACTGCTGTGGGTTTTCAGGTTACCGTGAGGACGATGGTTGTAAAATGTTAATTCGACTATATCAATTATATATTGTGCATTTAACCCAGGGTGCAATGTCATATTCAATATATGCTTACATGAAAATAAAAAAGACACATTTGTGAATCGCTTATTGTGCATATTATATAACCTACAATAAAGTGGATAGGCCTGCCTGTGTTGTTGTCTTGATGATCGACACAGTTAATGCAGGTAGACTGACCACTGTTCTGTCACTAATACTTAATATAATACTTATACTCTGTCAATAATATTTGTTGAATGAACGCTAGCCGCAATACCAGTTTCCCCTATTTTAAACACTATTGACTAGGCTTAAACGGAAGTTCAATGTAAGTAAGTCAATATAAATAGCCTACAATATCATCCGCACCAGTGGTGGCCGCTAATACCTCGGATACACATGAAAAAAGGGGCCTGAGGAGAGAGTTCCGGGCCTGAGGAGAGAGGGGCCTGAGGAGGGAGCGCTGCAATTGGAAACCTACTCGGAGATCCCGGCAGAGTGGAAGTCAGTGAACGTGATACTTGCTCGTAAACAGAACAAAAAGCACAACATCCACATTTCTACACCACCATTTAGTGGACATAAATAACACAAGGCCATGCAACTGATTGATAAATCCCCATGCGTGATTAGGGAGATGAAGAAGAAACTTCCCCACAAACACATCGAGGAGCGTAGGTTGGAGGTCACAGACGAAGAAGAGAGATGAGCATATGAAGAACCGAGTGGGTTTATTGGTGGAAATGAACTGGTCTTTTTCTCACTCCCTCCAGTGGGCAGTACTGGCCGATCAGTTACACGACATGGCCCATTTGGAATGGAATAATGACATGAGAGAATATACATGAACAAGTCTGGCAAATGTATGGCCTTCTCACTGGTTGGTTCTATAGAGCCGTTTTTATTAAAAAAATATTTTTTTAAACTTCCTGTTCACACCTGTTCGCAACAACTAAAAGGGAGGTTTTATCACATGCAGGAAACCAATAAAATAACAAGGATGTCTACCTTAATACATATAAAACACGACTAATACACAGACAGTTAACTGAATCTATGCACAATCAGAGGCACAAGACACATGCATAGCCATGAAGACAGACAAGCACAGGCAGGGTTTTGCAGAGGCTAAACATGCACGTAGACATTACAACCAAGCAGGGATGACCTCAAGAGTCAAGACATAGACGCTGATCAGTCCGAGAACGTAGGGGTGTTGAGCCGCACACCACGGAGGCTGCTGGACTGTCCTGCCAGGACAACGGCGGAGGGGATGACCGACATCGCCCACGGTGGCCAAGAGCTTGCCCCGCATCCCTATCTCCACCACAGTCCTGACCAGCCTGTCAAAACTCATCACAACAGAACAAAAACAAGTCAAGAAAAGTTGAGAAACAGTAGAAAAACGAAGAGCTGCTAAGACAGCTGCCACTCAGAGAAGCGCTTACGTCATTAATGGAGATATCCAAATCATCATGAGCAAACCTTAACAACAGCCTAATGTTAGTCTATCGTCGAGTCCCAAGTCCAGGGATGAAAACACATACACGTATGGATAAAAAAGAGGTAATTGAAGCCCTCGCCCGCGGCGAATTCCATATACTTACATGCCACAAACCCCCTAACATCCCTGGCCCAGCCATATAGGCACATAGAGTAAAATGACATTCTGAAAGATCCCTCGGCATGTGAAGGTAGTATTTATCTTTAAAAAAATGCTGTGCTTAAGAGATACTATCGTGTTTTGCATGCCAGAAACTAAGGATGGGGTACACTGCCTCTAGCCAGATTAGAACCAGAGGGGTGAGGATACAAGATCCCATGCATATCCACTAGGCCACCAGGGCCTTGCTGAAATTCCATCAGAATCTAATGATGTCTTTATGATAAGCATGTATACCATGGACGTTAAGTGTCTTGGGTTCAAATCCCTGGAAGGCTGCGTTGGTCTTTCCTTGCAGAAACTGTCTCTTTAATGACCTCACACTTCACCTTAAGCATGTATTTTCAACAAGTTCATGTTTCCTTGTGTCCCTAATGGCTCAGTGGATAAACATGTGTACTATGACCGTTAAGGGTCTTCGGTTCAAATCCCATGGAAGGCTGCGTTGTCTTTCCTTGCAGAAACTGTCTCTTTAATGACTTCACACTTCACCTTAAGGCTGTCCTTTTCAACAAGGTCATATATGCTTGTGTCCCTGATGGCTCAGTGATAAGCATGTACACAGGGAATTTAAGGGTCTTGGGTTCAAATCCCATGGAAGGCTGCGTTGGGTCTTCTTGCAGAAACTTCTCTTAATGACTTCACCTTCACCTTAAAGGAGTGTCTTTTTCCAACAAGGTCCAATATGCTGTGTCCCTGATGGCTCAGTGGATAGCATGTATACCATGGAAAATTTAAGGGTCTTGGGGTTCAAATCCCCATGAAGGCTGCGTGGCTTTCCTCCGTGGCAGAAGTCTCTTTCTGACCTCACAATTGGTGTGCAAATCTGGCTGAAGTTCTTCTGCAACTCATTTGTTTGCTTTTTGGGCCTTAGAGAAAAAAGCTGACTTGGAATGTTGTGCTTCATCTGACCAGTGCTCAGCTGAACCTAGCTCGTGAGTCTCTAGGACAACCCTTGCGGGTGACCTTACCTTGCTCAGTCAAAGGATTTCTCTGGGTTTCAAGGTTTTTGGTGATTGGGATGCTATCTATTACGCCACTGGGCGCCATCTCATCGCCCGGCAGTGAAGGTATGATTTATCTTTTAAAAATGGCTATCTTAAAAGATACCATCATGTTTTGCATGCCAGAACTACGCATGGGTACACTGCCTCCAGCCAGATTTGAATGATATGAACCCCCAACCTCCAGATCTGTAGGCATACTCTCTAACCATTTAGCCAACCTTACAACCACAAAATAACATGTGGACAGTCACACTTTGTCATAATCACTCACTCATTTGTGAACCACACTGGCAATCGTTTGTGTTGATTGGCAATCAGATCACAGTGCTTTCAAACTAAATAGGCCTTAATTGCAATCTTATGGATCCAGAACATAGAACATGTGATTTAATTTGCAGCAACTCATCATGATTTTCTTAATAGTCTTTGCTCTGTCTAGAACAAATCTGGGAGAGAGAAGGCTGTTCTCTTGGCATGCAATGTCACTCGTAACTATTAGTTTACATCATTTGAAGTAGCTAGCATCTTACCCAGTGCCTACGAATTTATGATTGATTTAGAATGTTTAGGCCTAATATGAAGCACAACCTTTGTTATCTCACATACAGTCGTATGCAAAAGTTTAGGCACCCCTCTGAGGCTGCATGATAATTCCTGTCTTCACCAAAAAGATCAATATATATATTGTAATATTACTTTCTAGTTAACACTGAGTGCTGGGGTGTTTTCCAGACAAAGATATTTGGTGGTAGCAGTATTTAGTTTGTGTGAAATTAAATCAAATGTGAAAAAAGGCTGTGCAAAGTTTGGGCACCCTTTCATTTTATTGATTTGAATACCTCTGCCTACTAAATGCTGATTAACTCACACATAGTTAGTCTGATTAACTCGTTAAGCCTTCAAATACATAAAAAGGTGCATCAATCATAGAAAGGGTATTAAGTTAGCCAATTGCACAGTTTTGCTTCTCTCTTGATTCTCCTCTGAACAGTGGGCAAAATGGGGATCAAAAGCTATCAAATGATCTAAACAAAAGATTGTCAGCAGTATGGTTTAGGGGAAGGCTACAAAACGTTATCCGGAGTTTCAGCTATCAGTTCCACTGTGAGAATGTCATTAGGAAATGGAAGGCAACAGGCACAGTTCTTGTTAAGGCCAGAAGTGGCAGGCAGGAAAAATACAAAGAGCAAAGGCGAAGAATGGTCAGAATGGTCAAGGACAAACCTCAGATCACCTCCAAAGAGCTGCAAGGTCATCTTGCTGCAGATGGTGTCACTGTGCATTGCTCGACCATTCAGCGCACATGCACAGAGAACAGCTGTATGGGAGAGTGATGCGAAGAAGCCTTTTCTGCACACGCGCCACAAAAGGCTCGCTTGAGTTGCCAAACTACATTGAACAAGCCAGCTCATTTGGAACAAAGTACTGTGGACTGATGAGACAAAGATGGAGTTATTCGGTCACAACAAGAGGCGTTACGCATGGAGGCAAAAGAACACAGCATTCCTAGAAAAACACTGCTGCCCACAGTAAAATTTGGTGGGGGTCCGTCATGCTGTGGGGCTGTGTGGCTAGTGCAGGAACTGGGAATCTAGTTAAAGTTGAAGGTCGTATGGATTCAACTCAGTACCAGCAAATCTGGACAATAATGTTCAAGAATCTGTAACAAAGCTGAAGTACGGCGCAGTTGGGTGTTCCAGCAGGACAACGACCCAAACATGCTCCAAATCACTAAGGCATTATGCAGAGGAACAACTACAATGTTTTGGAATGGCCATCCAGTCCCCAGATTGAATATATTGAAATCTATGGGGTGACTTGAAGCGGGCTGTCACGCTAGGCACCCATCAAACCTTACTCAACTGGAGATGTATTGTAAGAAGAATGGTCCAAATTACCTCAATCCAGAATCCAGACACCATCAGAGGATATAAAAGCGCTAGAGCTGTTATTTTGCAAAAGGAGGCTCTACTATATAATGTGATTTTTCTGTGGGTGCCCAAATTTATGCAAGTGTCTAATTCTCTTATGATGCGTTAATGCATATTTTCTGTTTATCAAATAAACCTTATTTCACGGCTAAATATCACTGTCCATGACGTTGTGTATATATATGACAAGACGTTCCTCATCAAACGCCCAACATTTATAGATGAAAGTAATGGAGATTATCAGGGGTGCCCAAACTTTTGCATACGACTGTATATATTTCTTTATTATTATTTTTGCCCCCCTACTCCTCGGTCAATATTTGGACTACATGAAAAACGTCGACGTCCAAAGTTTCGTCTTGGTCCCGATTGATTTGCTATTACTTTATGTACGTTCCGTTGCACAGTTTAGGACCATACACAACGTTTTTGTGGCATAAAGTTGATTTTTCGGCAAAGGGTAGACTACTCAGTTATAATAGCCTACGTCACAGCGTCGGCACCATGTTAGCACGACGCATTAGATACGACGTGCATAGAAGACTGTTGCAGCACAGCAAGGATCGTATCGTGCCCCCCCCTAGCATCCGTCAATATTTTGATTACTTTAGAAAACGTCATGTCAAAAGTTGGTAGCCATTGAGTTGCTTGTCTTTTTATTTACCTGGCTAACTTGCTAGCCACAGTCACTGACGCTACTAACGTCACGAAACACGCGTGACTACCTCTACTGGACTGGAGGATCCACACTGCAGACTGGAGAAACTCAAGTAAGGAGATGTTTGTGTTTTTATATACCTCTTAATGTAATGTTGCTTAACACTGAATAGACATCTAAGTATCATCATCATCATCAACTTTATTTCGGACACTTAATAGGTCCATAGATTACAAAACAACAAACAGACAAACATATAATAAAATCACGAGGTACATCATTTTCTGAGGTGGCTCAGACGCCAGTGAGTCCACATGGTAGAAAAGTATCGTATTGAACATAGTGCTGGATTGGCAGTGTTTCCCCTAGGATTTTTTTTAGCAGTGGGTGCAGGTCTGTCCGAACTCATTTGAGTGAGAATGTCGCACGGTAGACCGCATAGTCATAGGCGGCAGCCATGTCTTCACGTCATGTCACAAAGTTCATCATTTAACAGTTTTACTGTCAAATCTAGTAAAGCAGTAAAGCAGGAAAGCTTTCAAGAGATATGGGAATTCAGCTTTTTGTATGGAGCTAGAAAGCTGACAAAAGTATCTGAATTTGAATATGAAAGATCTGAAATATTTGTATGTCGAATTTCATAAAACTGAAATATTTTACTGTTAAATATATAATATCTGAATTATTTGTATGCCGAATTTAACAAAACTGAATTATGTTGTTCCAGAAATACACATTTCTAAAATTCAGATTGCGGAAATTCAGATTCTTGAAATTCAGACTGCGTAAATTCAGACTGCGGAAATTCAGATGGCTGAAATTCAGACTGCGAAAATTCAGATTTTGTCTGAACTAGGCCAAAGGTGAAACAGCTTGCTTTCACAGGGAAAAATAGACGATTTCAGAAAGACCAAACTTTACCTAAGAACAAACTAAGAGTTTCTAGTTGGAAGAAGACCCAGATATCACACAGCTTTACGTATAGTATGGATGTAGTATGGAGATCGTTGGTATTTGATCGAAACTGACTTCCAGACGATGTGTGGAGGATTAATCAAAGCTGCACACCACCCGGCCACTACAGATATGCTGTTAACCATAGATATATAACGCCTTTATATCTATGCTGTTAACTAGCCTACTATGTCCGATCTCTCAGACAGCAACTATTTCACTATCTATAACCGATCTGAAATGTCACTTAGCAAATGAACATAGCCTATAGGCTGAACATTGACTTTGATAGGAATATAAGGAGACAATGAAAAACAATATGCTTGACCACCCAAAATTGGCTAGTATTAGCAATAGTAGCTAGCTAGCGTCTCGACTCACTTGGTTACAGTAACTGCCGATTTTGGCAAAGGAAAAGACACAGGTTTCATAAGCACTATACCTCGATTGGGGCTCCATACTTTTTCTCCAACGAGCAACTCTTAGCTTTTGTTCAGAGGTCAAATTTGGTCGTTCTGAAATCGTCTACTTTTCCCTGTGAAAGCAAGCTGTTTTACCTTTGGCCTAGTTCAGACAAAATCTGAATTTCCGCAGTCTGAATTTCAGCCATCTGAATTTCCGCAGTCTGAATTTCAAGAATCTGAATTTCCACAATCTGAATTTTAGAAATGTGTATTTCTGGAACAAAATAATTCAGTTTTGTTAAATTCGGCATACAAATAATTCAGATATTATATATTCAACAGTAAAATATTTCAGTTTTATGAAATTCGACATACAAATATTTCAGATCTTTCAAATTCAGATACTTTTGTCAGCTTTCTAGCTCCATATTTTTGCACCTAAAATACAAACGTGAGCAAAAGGCAGCAATCGCTATCGAATCAACAGACGTGCAATTTACTGTAGCTAGCAGGGTAAGAATACAAACAACGAAAATCACCAGTTAACTTGATTTAAATTAATAAGAAGTATAGACTAATAAAATAACAGGCTTAAATGAACTGACAACATAAGTTATACGACTCCAATTCTCAAGACGCACACACACAATCTCAACTGCGGTGTGAAGCGCGTGTCCGTGCTATTCTCCGACATGCACTCTAACAATCACTGCTGATAAGACGGCCTAACATTTTGTACAGCCCTATTTCTGATACCGTGGCGTAGGGCTGGGCGATATGGGTAAAACAAATTCACGATAGATATTTCTATTTTCATTCAATAACGATATAAGACGATATTAACTAAGTCTGTTTCAATGGTAGATATTTGCTTCAGACAAGAACGCCTGTACAAACCAAAGGTTTCAATGTTTCTTTTTTCATTGTAAACTCCCAAAATTTCTTTTTAGAACTATATAAGCTCTTACAAGTTATGAACAAGATATACAAAATAAAAATAAATAAAGTGCATATCAATCTGCATTAGAACGTCTAGCGAATGACAGCTTATGTTGAGGTAGTTACAAGACAATAAGACAATGTGACAGGCAAAAAACCCTGAGAAGTTATGAACAGAAAATACAAAATAAGCAAGCTTTCTGCGTGTTCCATGGCGTGATTTTGTTTAAAGTGTGTAGAAAAGGTTGGTCGTGTTACCAGTCTTGGTAGCCACCTGTTTACGACACAATTTGCATCGCACATCGCTCTGCTCTTTGTCGTTACTTAGAAAGCCAAACCACTTCCAAATGACTGAGGAAGACAAACCTTTTTTATCAACTATTTCTTCATTCTCCGAGGGGGAAGATGCCCCCTCGCCATGGCTATCGACAAGACTCATTTTCCGTGGTTCATGCTACTCCACACGAGGTACTCTGTGTATTTTAGTGGGCGGATACAATTTCTCTGCAACTTCCCGCTGCATCACAAAAATTAAACGGACTGCTGTTCCTAATTATTCTCTATCGACATTATCGATATTATTGAAAATAAATTAATGTTACGATATCTTTATCGAGGCAAGTCATTACTTCGATAGTTATTTTTATCGATTTATCGCCCAGCCCTACCGTGGCAGCAGAAATGTAGCTGTGGCGGGCCGCCACGGCCAATTCAACATAGCGGAAAACACTGATTGGTCAGTACCAGGATGATACGGTTCATAGAGGTTGTAAGTATGCACAAGAGAGATAGTAAGAGGGAGAGAGAGGGAGGGAGAAGTATTTGCTAACAAAGGGAGAGTGATGGGTAGGGGTGGTGGGGTTTGGAGAGGGGGTAGTGTGCTTACCTGTCCAGACGTAGACTGCATACTATTCTTAGTATGTCCACCTGCCTGGAGTGTCGAAGCTGTTGACAACCGATACAGCTGGCGATGAAGCAGCCCGTTCTACCAATGCCTGCACTGGAGGAGCAGGAGACCACAACAGGTTAACATACACACAGACATGCACACACACACATACCCTGAACAGGGCCTTACCTGCAGTGGACGATGATTGGTCCAGGGCTGTGTGGGAGGGACTTCTTGTAGTCCTCCACCTCCTCCACCAATCGCAGCAGAGGGGCTGAACATTCTGGGGTCTGGTGGTCAGGCCAGGTAGAGTACCAGTAATGCCTTACCTCACGAGACTCTGTTCCCAGCTATACACACACACACACACACACACACATTTATGTACAACTGTAATACATGCACTGTTGAACAGATGAATGAATACATGAATGAATGAGTTACATCTGGACATACACAGACAGCTACAATGTAAAGGAGTGTTATCAATCACCTGGAGTGTTAATTCTCTAACAGTGTAGCCAACACACTCCGTCACAGAAGTCACACAGAGGTCAAACCTGCCATAGGAGCCCTTCTGGTGAGGCCAGTACAGCTCACACTTCTGAAACTCTCTTAGCTGTCCATCGTATTCGATGATGACGCTTGCTCCAAGGGGTTGGGGAAGGGGGGGGGTCAGCGACGTTGCCGCTGGTGCCACTTCTCGTGGGCGTATAGACCAATCCTCGAGCCGCACACTCGCCCGCAGATGGAACACGGGAAGCCAGATGCCAGGGGAACACCAGCCGCCCGCTGGTGTCGCTGGGTGCGCCTCTCGGATCTTCTGTCTTGGGTTTTTTGGTGGATTTGGGAAACTGCCGTGGCACAGGTTCCCTGCCAGGCAGATCTGTTGGTGGCCAGGTTTTCAAGCTGAGTGAAGGGGATGTTCGCTCGCTTTAGGATGTCCCTGGTGTAGTCAGTGAAGCGCCGCTTTTGTCCTCCAGCGGAGCGCTTTGCGCCCAGTAGTTGGCTGTAGAGGACTTGGCGGGGCAGGCGGTGTTCAGGCATTCGTATGGTGTGCCCTATCCAGCGCAGGTGTCTTTTGGCCACAGCTGCTTCCATACAGACAGAGCCAGTGTTGCGGAGGATTTCTGTATAGGGCGTCCGATCTTCCCAGGACAGACCCTGGACCTTCTGTAGGCAGCGGATGTGGAAGGCCTCTAGGTTGGTGATGTGCTGGCGGTATGGGGTCCATGACTCTGCCCCATAGAGCAGAGTGGAGAGACAGACAGCGTTATACACAGCAACCTTGGTGCTGACCTTCAGGTTACGGTTTTCAAAAACCCTGCTGCGCAGGCGTCCAAATGAAGATGAGGCTTTGTTGATCCGGGTGTGTATTTCTGTGTCAAGGGAGCAGCATGAGGACAGAGTGGACCCAAGGTAGGTGAAGTGATCCACTGTTTTAAGTGGAACACCGTGTATGTGAAAACTTGGGGGTGTGGGGGCGGGAGTGGTGAGATGGGACATGACCTCTGTTTTTTGAGTATTAACCTGTAGGCCAAAGGATTGATACAGACCAGATATTGTATTGAGTGCGTGCTGCATAGAATCCGGGCTGTGAGCTATGACTGCACAGTCATCAGCATATTGAAGCTCACAGATTTGGCGTGTTTTTGTCTTGGTGTGGGCCTGGAGCCGGCGGATGTTGAAGAGGCTTCCATCAAGACGGTATTCGACATGGACACCGTCTTCTTGTCCCATGGCCCGGTGGAAGAGGCAGGTTACGGCAGAGAGGAGGATGTTAAAGAGCACCGGAGCCAAGACACAGCCTTGCTTTACCCCAACGTTCACCTCGAAAAACTCTGATTGGAGTTCTCCTGTGAGCACTCTGGCTTGCATCCCGTCATGCAACTGCTGTAGGATGCTGAGAAACTTGGGTGGTACCCCAAGTTTGGTGAGGTGTTTCCAGAGCAACTCACGGTTGACGGTGTCGAAGGCTTTGCTGAGGTCGATGAAGGCTATGTAGATGTCTTTGTGGTGTTCTCGGCTCTTCTCCAGCAGCTGCCTCAAGACAAATACCATGTCTGTTGTTGACCTGGTCTTCCGGAAACCACACTGTGTTTCTGGGAGCACAGCTTCAGATATGTGCTCAACCAGTCTGCTGAGCATGACCTTGGCCAGGACCTTCCCTGCGATGGAGAGGAGAGCTATTCCGCGGCTGTTGCCACATACTGCTCTGTCTCCTTTATGTTTATAAATAATGACAATGTTTGCATCCTTCCAGTCCTGTGGGATTGTCCCATGTTCCCAGATGTTGTGGATAAGGATGTGCAGGCGACGTGTGAGCATGTATCCTCCGTGTTTGAACACCTCTGCGGGGATACCATCGGGTCCAGCGCTTTTGTTGTTTTTCAGCCCTGCAATGGCTTGCTGGATTTCTGAATGGAGTGGTGGGGTGTCCAGGTGAGTCGTTGTTGGCAGGTCTGGGAGATTATCCAGGATATGTGGGTCAACTGGGTTGGTGTGGTTAAGGAGACTCTCAAAATGATTTGCCCAACGGGCAAGAATCTCGTGACGGTCTTTGAAGAGCGTGGACCCGTCAGCTGATCGGACCGGGGCAATCGCCCGCTTCCTGGGGCCGTACAATGCTTTTATGGCATCGTAAAAGCCTTGGGTGTTATTGCAGTCTGCCAGGTTCTGGATCTCTTGCGCCTTTTGCCTCCACCAGGTGTCCTCCATACTCCGGAGGGCTCGCTGGGCTGCTGTTCTTGCTGCAGTGAAGGTGGATTTGAGGGTGGGAGATCCAGGGCAGGACAGGAGAGCTTTGTGGGCCTCACGCTTGGTATTTAGGAGTGACTGTATCTCAGCTGAGTTACAGTCAAACCAGTCCTGGTGACGTTTCCTTGACTGGCCGAGCGCCTCTAAGGCTGAGCTGTGAATAGCCTGGCGCAGAGCTGGCCAGTCGGCTGATTCCTCCGGGATGTTGTCGAGGTTTTCAGCAAGGAGCCGTCGCAGGTTGTCTGTAGTGGTGGGGCTGTTGAGAGCTGTGCGGTTGAGTCTCTTGTTTGGAGCTGTCCTCGGGCCACGGGGTTGAACGCTCATGAGGAGTTTGGATCTGACCATGAGGTGGTCAGTCCAGCACTCAGCTCCACGCATGACACGGGTGATGAGGACATCTTGTCTGTCCTTTTGACGGACAATCACATAGTCAAGGAGATGCCAATGTTTTGAGCGGGGGTGTTGCCAGGTGGTCTTGAGCTTGTTCTTCATCTGGAAGATGGTGTTGGTGATGACCAGCTGGTGCTCTGCACAGAGGGAGAGGAGCCTGAGCCCGTTTTGGTTCATTTTCCCCACTCCATGCTGGCCAAGAACCTTATTCCATACCAGGTGCTCTGTGCCCACTCTAGCATTGAAATCTCCCATGAGTATGAGCCTGTCTGTGGCCAGGGTTTTCTGTAGGATGGCATCAAGAGCTCGGTAGAAATGCTCTTTGGTGTTGTGATCGGCATCAAGAGTTGGTGCATATGCACTGATGAGGGTGGCGAATCGTTCCTTTGCCAGGGGAATGCGCCACGTCATCAGCCTTTCATTGATGCCGATGGGGGATTCCGGAATGCGCTGCAGCAGTTTGGTCTTCACAGCAAAGCCAACTCCATGGTTACGGCGGGTGCCTTCGGGGACCCCCCTCCAGAAGAAGGTG
The DNA here is from genome assembly GCA_903064625.1 of Mallotus villosus. Classification (NCBI taxonomy): domain Eukaryota; kingdom Metazoa; phylum Chordata; class Actinopteri; order Osmeriformes; family Salangidae; genus Mallotus; species Mallotus villosus. Next base: position 12,860 of record CAEFZP010005719.1, read on the forward strand.
TACCCAGCACCAACCTCTGACAGGGAATCCTCTCCATGTAGTCTGGTCTCGCTGAGAGCTGCAATATCGATGTTGTATCTCGCGAGCTCCAGGGCCACCAGTGCTGTCCTTCGGTGGGGCCTGTCAGGAGTTCCAGTTAGGTCCAGCAGTGTTCGAACGTTCCATGATGCTATATTTAGCATACGCGCACACACACACACACACACACACACACCTGAGCCTTTGGAAAGACGTGTACATAAGACATCAGAGCTTTGCAATGAGACCATTAAACATGGGAGTGTAGGGAGGAGACATGTGAATTTAGAGGAAGATAGAGGAGGGTGAGGTGAACGGAGAGATGGAGGGGGTGGGACTGAGGTGAAGGGAGGGGTCGTTGAGAACCTTGGGTAGAAATTAAGATTTTGGGAGGTGACCCCTGTGACCTCTAACCTCATTCTTCTCCTTCAGCACAGTGATCATGACGATGATGCCCGATTGCTCTTGCCACACCATCTCCCAGAAGTCCTGAACTGTGTTGGCCATGGGGCCCTGTGTAGCAATGTAGGCTCTGTGAATGCCTTCATAATGACTTCAGACATAATGGTTTTCATGTTGAAGCTATGAAAAAGTCTGTTAGTGCTTTCAGTAATATGCTTTTTTTTCAACCAATCTTTTTAAAAGATTCCCCAGTGATTGACTGGTTGATAATGGGCAACGTAGGTTAGAGCTCCGCATCCACGTTTACCGATAAAAGTGAAATCAACCTCGAATCTCTTGCCACTCACTCACTTGTTCTCGAAGTTATTGTATATCGGTCTTTTGTGGAGGGCTTTTGACGAATAGTAAAGTGTAGCATTGGTGTTTAATGTTAGACCCTGGAATTTCATACTTCTGTTTCGGTTGTAATCTTTATTTGTTTTCATAGAAGATACACGGGTTAAAGACGTTTAACAGTAGTCTTTTAGCTTCGTTAGCCATCGTTGTTCTTGGCGTGCGTGTTTGTACCTACAAAGAAAAAACGTTTATCATGCATCGATTTCTGATCCCCAAACACTCTACTACTGCTCCTGCGACAAGGGATATTAAACTCATACTCCAGAGCAGGCAGAGCGTGCGGGTCCTAGTGGAAGCAGCTGTCTCTCGGTACCAACATTACCGCTGCTGTGTGTGAAGGTGAGCATGGTTTGAATGACAGCAATCCAATGCAGCCTGTTCTGCAAACGTACCCCATGCGAATTTTCAGCCAAGGTCCTATTAACCTTATTCCGGAAGTCGCGATGGGCACGGCCATCCGCGTATTCTCATTTCCTGTTTGTATACTTTCCGCTTTAAAACAGTACAGAGAACGTCTTAAACAAGCTTTGGTACACATTTAAGGCTAATAAAGATGCCCAGCGTCAACTGTGCAGTTAGTGGCTGCCATAACAACTGGAGAAAACGAAATCAGACCCTGTCTTTTGATTGTTTTGACCATGGAAAGAAGTGGTCCGAGTGCATCTAAATGTAATGTAAAGCTTTTGAAACAACGCAGCAATCAAATTAGTTAATAGATGCGTCTTTATAATTGCCATTAGATACGAGCGAGGGAAGATTACTAGTGCACTCGTAAGTTTTAACACGTTGAATAAAGCTTCTACCAAAGACCCTCGATGAAAAAGTTGTTACTATTTATTATTACAGCACAATTTGTGTAATTTGTCACTCATACATTTGCAGTTTATGGCTAATAGCAAGCTTAAGCTTTCAAACAAGGTATAGAAAATATGCCCTGCAGTGAAATCGTTAGAACATCTTATGTTTGTGGCTAATGTAACGCCTACTTATAGCAGCAAAGCAGAGCAGCGATCTGACACTTAAAAGTCGTTTTCAAGCCATCCAGTGAAAGGGTGTATTGGTGACTTGTTGTAGCACACGAACATAGCACAACTGGCACAAATCCACCAACCTTTTGTCATGTTTTAGCAGCGGTAGTTTTCGGCAGTTTTCCATTGAATTAAATGATATCCCCGGCAAACAGGAAGTTCGAATACAACGGAACTAAAAAAGTTGGGCGGGGCGGAATAAGGTGAATAGGAATCGCTCTCAAACTTGGTTAGGGAACTCAGCCAAGCTACATGCATGTTTCTGCTTCCCCTGTCGACAATTTGGAGCCAGAAATGATAAAGACATCACCTTCATAGACGAGGTTTTTACCAATTGGAAAACGGCGGCGGTTTATTTTACATAGAGCTAAAAAAACTATTTTGCGCTATTAATGAATGCCCAAAATGTTCGCTTCGAATGTGCATAACGTCTGGCTCCGTGCCTGATTAACACTCGGATCGTTAAGCAGACTCAAAAATTATAATATCATGGTTATAAAAAAGTATACGACCCCCTTCCGTAATCATGATGCCCCCCCCAGAAATGTTCACTGCCCACCCCATAGAGGTAATATTAAGTAGAGAGAGCCAACATCGTCTTCCAAGATGGCGTCCCCATTCATTTCTATGAAAAGTGCTCAGTGGCGCAGTGAAGCAAGCTAGAGCGCGAAACGGACAGCGCCATCTTTCTACTTCCGTGTCTTCCGGTCTAAACTAGGAAAAAAGTGAGCCCATAGCTTTTAACGGGCTCACTTTTTTCCTAGCTCCAAGCTGGCTCCGAGACTCGTGCACGCTTGCAAATAGCTGTACACGTCATACTTTGCGACAACCAGTCGCGAGCTTGTGAGCTGGAGCTAAGGCATTGCAGAAAACTGTCAGAATGTGGTACAAGTCCGATCAAGAAGCAGATAGGGCCTACATGTGAACTTACGAAAACCAATACTGTAATATTATACGTGCAATGCCTATACGTTGTTCTTTTTGCTCCGTTTTTTTAGTTTGACTGCTAAGTATTGTGTTGGATTAAAGAAACTGCAAGCTTGAATATTTGGCTCCGTCGTTGTTCTAGCTCGGCAAAGCAAGCTAAATTAAGCCTACAGGCTATAGCCTACCTATGTTACTATTATAATGATGATGAGTGTTGCTTACTATTACTAGCTTATTGTTAATGCCATCGTTGTAGTGTTAACTGACATAAAGTTCTAACAATATAACGACCATAACAATATTGTCGTTATCAGACATGATTTATTCATCTTCGTCTTTGCTCCAGAATAACATGTTATCTACAATGACGCCGTAACATGCCACGATATTATAACTAATTATATTAGGCTATAATTAGCCTACTTTGTCATGCAATGAGAATAATCGCGTTCATTAGCCTACAAAATTGTAAAATATGCTTTAAAATAACGGAAATAAACTCTACAAACAACCGTCATGTATATGTGCAAGCATTTGTAAAACGTGCTACAATTAAGGCAGGCAATTTTAGATTACCAAGTCCTTTCTCCTTGTTCTCATTCAGCTCAGGTAAATCAGCACTTTCTGATGTTCCCTTGTGTGCTCGTCCCCTGTTAGTATCCGCGAACACGTTTCGAGGCAACTTTTCTTGACGTAAGCAAATAAATGGGGTGCTAGTTTACCTATTTCGGATTGGTTTCAAACATAGCAAAAATCTGGAAAAATTATTCTATGAAAAAGCTAGTAGTATGAGCCAGGTTCGAGTATCGAACAAAAATTATTGGGGGAGATAGTTTTGTAAATGTTGACTGGAGTTAATAGATTAAAAACGACCGGAAGACACGGAAGTCAAGTCGAAGATGCAATACCACCTACATCCACCGGGGCCGTTGCTTCAACCCAAGGGGCGAGGGGTGGGGGCTTGGCCCACCCAGTCAAAGCAGGCTGCATCCGGCCCTGCTGTGCCGTAAAGCTACGTGATGTAAGGGATAATGCCCGACGAGGTGTCCAACAGTGGCGGTGCGTCCATAGAGGGCGCAAGGGCGCCGCCCCTCCTAGAATTTTTCGTTAAAAAAAATAAAAAAAACTTTTAAAAAAAAATATACCAAACTATTTAAATAAGAAATGTAGGCTACTGTGTTAATGTGTTAAATGTGTGTGGGAGACCGTAAGTCCCTGTCAACAACCACTTAAATGTGACCGAATATAATATATTGCCATTCGTTATCACTGAGATAAGCCACTCCCCCCTGGAGGGGCGCCGGCCAAAGAACGGCTTCTCATTGGCGGAAAAAAGGGGCGATACTCGTGCGCCCCTGGCCAATGACATCGTTTCTTACTTATATTGACATCTGATTCGTCGAATCAGAGACCTTCACTCCCCTTATCATTCCCCCACATCCCATATAATTAACACGTATCTACGAGAGCAACATAGCTAGCAAAGGATGATGGGCTGTAGGCCTACGGGACGTACACCCGTAGCTTCTCCTCAAACCTGTATGCTAAGTAACCGGAGCTGGTTAGCTGGTTGTTCAGTGAGTAATTCAGTGTTACACACACAGTCACAACATCACACGTTAGCAACGACGCTATGCGATATCAGCGACCCTTCAGCATTAGTATCGTAGCTAAGTCTAGGAAAGTTGAGGCTACTTTTCGCTAGGTACCTACGAACATGTCTTAATCTGCTAGACAAGTGGCTTCCCCATCGTTCTTTTGGTGAGCTGTCTCATGAGCCCTACTAGCCGACAAGCAAAATAGTTATTTAGCACTAGCGTTGCTACCTGCATATATGCAAACATTGTTTACAATATTTTCAGGCTTCAACCAGTATTGCTCAAACATACATACAGGGTCAAGAGATAGATTCGTTAGGCATTGAAGAAATAGTAGGAGAGGACGACAGCATCCAACATAGCTAATCCATATATATTTAATGTAAAAAAAAAGTTCTATGTAACGACCAACCCCCCCCCCGCGCCGCCCAACTGCGCCCCCCCCCCAAAAAAAATCACCAGCCGCTACTGGTGTCCAATATCCAATATTGAGGATTGAGGTGTCCAATACCTCCGCTGCGCGTCGGACGGTTCACGCCTCTGCATCGTCCATTATCAGATGATATTGGACACCTCGTCGGGCATTATCCCTTACTTATACGCCCATTGGCTGCGCGCAGTTTGAAGTGAAACCAGTGCGAGAAACCGTCGAAACGAACGGAGCGTCCATCACAAAACACAAGGAAGAAGTTAAACGAAGCAAAGAGGATCATAGGAGGTAATAAGAGCTAGCTAGAGTAGTAAAATAAAAAGTTAACCTAATGCGGCGGTGGTTAGGACAAACTTCTGGGGGCGACAAGAGGAACGAGGCAGGGGATGAGGATATTGATAGCACTAGTGAAACGAAGAAAAGAACGTAATGGTAAATGGCTGACGGGTTCGGGAATGGCTAATGTTTGACAATGAAAATGTTGTCATGTTTTGTAAGGATTGCCATAATGTAAATACATTGTTCTTAATATAGAGTATATTAGGTCGGTTTAATTAATGCCTGCTTAGGACAAAAACGTTACTGTATATGCATGGGCAGGAGTCAATTTCATGACGCGAATGGACGTTTTAGCCATTTACAATAAATCGTGTCTGGCCGTGTTCTCACTTGACTTTTTTTTTAGAAAAAAGCTTTTTAGAAGTTTTTAAAAGGCGGCAATTTTTAAAAGACAAGTTGGTGCAACCCGCTCTTAAAGTACAAATACATCCCCATTATGCCAGCAGCAGATATGGTGCCAGAGGAAAATAGAATGTTCTCGAAGGAGAAAGGGGGGCCAGGGTGAGTTAGCGTTAGGGGAGACTGGTGTGTGCACGTATGTCAAAAGCAGAAGAATAGGAATCTTGCCAAAGTTTAGAAGGAGAACCCCATAGAGCAGAAGCCAGAGAGGAGGGCTGGGGGAGTTGAAGGGGTGAGGTGAACTGGGGGTTTGAGGAGAAAATGGAACATTGAGAGGAGTTCACCAACACATTAGTACAAAGAGATGTGCACGTGTTTGGGGTTATTAAGAAGAGCTGGGCCGTGGTCAACCTGTGGGAAGGAACATTTAGAAATATGGGAGGAAGAACCTTCTAGAACATTCTAGAAGGTTGGGAAATAGTATCATACAGGGCGGGGCATTATTCCTCATATGTCTATATAATGGGAGGTCCGGAGAGATGTGATTGCTTTTTGTGTCTTGAACTTGTACCACTGATGTTGTGCTGAATAAGCCATCAAGCCGCTTTGACTTTGAAAGATATTCTGTCTCCAACTCTATTTTTTAGAATCCTTCTGAGGAAGAAACAACTTACACAACAATATTAACTGTATTTTTTTGGTCTCTCTCTTCCAGGACCAAGGATAGAGTCGTCCCAGACTCAGGTGTTCTCCTGCTCCCAGTGTCCTCTCTCCTTCACCGCCCAGATCTACCTCCACAAGCACATCAAGAGGTGCCACCAAGACCTGTAAGTCTCTCTACTGAGGAGTGGAAGGATCAGACCAGAGACTCTGTCCTCCTCTCGACCACGCCCCAACACCACTTCCTCTCCCCGGACCCCACCCAGGGAAGCATGGACAAGGAAAAGGCCAGACATCACCACTGTGACCAGTGTGGGAAGAGCTTCAGTCAGTCAGGAAACTTAGAGACACACCAGCGAATTCACACAGGAGAGAAGCCGTACCACTGTGACCAGTGTGGGAAGAGCTTCAGTCAGTCAGGAAACTTAGAGACACACCAGCGAATTCACACAGGAGAGAAGCCATACCACTGTGACCAGTGTGGGAAGAGCTTCAGTCAGTCAGGAAACTTAGAGACACACCAGCGTATTCACACAGGAGAGAAGCCGTACCACTGTGACCAGTGTGGGAAGAACTTCAGTCAGTCAGCAAACTTAGAGATACACCAGCGTGTTCACTCAGGAGAGAAGCCGTACCACTGTGACCAGTGTGGGAAGAGCTTCAGTTCGTCAGGATACTTAGAGACACACCAGCGTATTCACACAGGAGAGAAGCCGTACCACTGTGACCAGTGTGGGAAGAGCTTCAGTCAGTCAAGAAGTTTAGAGATACACCAGCGTGTTCACTCAGGAGAGAAGCCGTACCACTGTGACCAGTGTGGGAAGAGCTTCAGTCAGTCAGGAAACTTAGAGACACACCAGCGTATTCACACAGGAGAGAAGCCGTACCACTGTGACCAGTGTGGGAAGAACTTCAGTCAGTCAGCAAATTTAGAGATACATCAGCGTGTTCACTCAGGAGAGAAGCCGTACCACTGTGACCAGTGTGGGAAGAGCTTCAGTTCGTCAGGAGACTTAAAGAGACACCAGCGTGTTCACTCAGGAGAGAAGCCGTACCACTGTGACCAGTGTGGGAAGAGCTTCAGTCGGTCAGGACATTTAGAGACACACCAGCGTGTTCACTCAGGAGAGAAGCCGTACTACTGTGACCAGTGTGGGAAGAGCTTCAGTCGGTCAGACAACTTAGAGATACACCAGCGTGTTCACTCAGGAGAGAAGCCGTACCACTGTGACCAGTGTGGGAAGAGCTTCAGTCGGTCAGGACATTTAGAGACACACCAGCGTGTTCACTCAGGAGTGAAGCCATACCACTGTGACCAGTGTGGGAAGAGCTTCAGTCAGTCAAGAAGTTTAGAGATACACCAGCGTGTTCACTCAGGAGAGAAGCCGTACCACTGTGACCAGTGTGGGAAGAGCTTCAGTCAGTCAAGAAGTTTAGGGATACACCAGCGTGTTCACTCAGGAGAGAAGCCGTACCACTGTGACCAGTGTGGGAAGAGGTTCAGTCAGTCAGGAGTCTTAAAGCAACACCAGCGTGTTCACTCAGGAGTGAAGCCATACCACTGTGACCAGTGTGGGAGGAGCTTCAGACATTCAGGAAGCTTAGAGACACACCAGCGTATTCACACAGGAGAGAAGCCCTACCACTGTGACCAGTGTGGGAAGAGCTTCAGTCAGTCAAGAAGTTTAGAGATACACCAGCGTGTTCACTCAGGAGAGAAGCCGTACCACTGTGACCAGTGTGGGAAGAGCTTCAGTGATTCAGGACACTTAAAGAGACACCAGCGTGTTCACTCAGGAGAGAAGCCGTACTATTGTGACCAGTGTGGGAAGAGCTTCAGTCTGTCAGGAAACTTAAAGAGACACCAGCGTGTTCACTCAGGAGAGAAGCCGTACCACTGTGACCAGTGTGGGAAGAGCTTCAGTCAGTCAGGACATTTAGAGATACACCAGCGTGTTCACTCAGGAGAGAAGCCATACCACTGTGACCAGTGTGGGAAGAGCTTCAGTCAGTCGAGAAGTTTAGAGATACACCAGCGTGTTCACTCAGGAGAGAAGCCGTACCACTGTGACCAGTGTGGGAAGAGCTTCAGTCAGTCAAAAAGTTTAGAGATACACCAGCGTGTTCACTCAGGAGAGAAGCCGTACCACTGTGACCAGTGTGGGAAGAGCTTCAGTCAGTCAGGAGTCTTAAAGCAACACCAGCGTGTTCACTCAGGAGTGAAGCCATACCACTGTGACCAGTGTGGGAAGAGCTTCAGTCGGTCAGGAGACTTAAAGATACACCAGCGTGTTCACTCAGGAGAGAAGCCGTACTACTGTGACCAGTGTGGGAGGAGCTTCAGACATTCAGGAAGTTTAGAGACACACCAGCGTATTCACACAGGAGAGAAGCCCTACCACTGTGACCAGTGTGGGAAGAGCTTCAGTCAGTCAAGAAGTTTAGAGATACACCAGCGTGTTCACTCAGGAGAGAAGCCGTACCACTGTGACCAGTGTGGGAAGAGCTTCAGTCAGTCAGCAAACTTAGAGATACACCAGCGTGTTCACTCAGGAGAGAAGCCGTACTACTGTGACCAGTGTGGGAAGAGCTTCAGTCAGTCAGCAAACTTAGAGATACACCAGCGTATTCACACAGGAGAGAAGCCGTACCACTGTGACCAGTGTGGGACGAGCTTCAGTCGGTCAGGAGACTTAAAGCAACACCAGCGTGTTCACTCAGGAGAGAAGCCGTACCACTGTGACCAGTGTGGGAAGAGCTTCAGTCAGTCAGGAAACTTAGAGACACACCAGCGTATTCACACAGGAGAGAAGCCATACCACTGTGACCAGTGTGGGAAGAGCTTCAGTCGGTCAGGACATTTAGAGACACACCAGCGTATTCACACAGGAGAGAAGCCATACCACTGTGACCAGTGTGGGACGAGCTTCAGTCGGTCAGGAGACTTAAAGCAACACCAGCGTGTTCACTCAGGAGAGAAGCCGTACCACTGTGACCAGTGTGGGAAGAGCTTCAGTCAGTCAGGAAACTTAGAGATACACCAGCGTATTCACACAGGAGAGAAGCCGTACCACTGTGACCAGTGTGGGACGAGCTTCAGTCGGTCAGGAGACTTAAAGCAACACCAGCGTGTTCACTCAGGAGAGAAGCCGTACCACTGTGACCAGTGTGGGAAGAGCTTCAGTCAGTCAGGAAACTTAGAGACACACCAGCGTATTCACTCAGGAGAGAAGCCGTACCACTGTGACCAGTGTGGGAAGAGCTTCAGTCTGTCAGGAAACTTAAAGAGACACCAGCGTGTTCACTCAGGAGAGAAGCCGTACTACTGTGACCAGTGTGGGAAGAGCTTCAGTCAGTCAGGACATTTAAAGATACACTTTTGTTCTGGCAAGACTAGAGATCCTTCTATCCGGACAACGCTCGTTGTCAATACATGCTGCTCATGTATGCTGCTCGCCACATCAGTTTCCTGCTTAGAGCTACCGAGTCTAACTGACACCAACTTTCCTCTCAGATCCTCCTGGGCCTCTTCGAAGGTCTGAACGAGTGACCTCTGTGCTCTCTTCCATCTCTGCAGATCAGCTGGTAGTCTGTCTCACAGAACAGCTTCAGACTCTCTCCATGTTCTGGACACATATCTTCTCTCTTCACTCCCCCCCCCCTCCTGCTCTCCTCCAATCTCAGCTGGTCGGCCATGTTCTTTATCAGCCTGTTTATCAGGAAGTTCCTGTCCCTGACATACGGTGGCCCTGAAGTGCAAAACACACCCACTAATATGAGTACATCCCCCAAATGAAAACACTCCCCCCCAAAAAATCTACTCCCCCAAATACGAATCAACTCCCCCAATACAAAAAAACACGCTCCCCCAAATGGGAAACGACATTACATTAACTAAAAAACACATTACATTAACTATGAACGGAAGGGGTAGGTACTACAACGCGGAAAAAAGGGGCGATGCCGGGGCGCACACTCGTGCGCCCCTGGCCAATGACATCGTTTCTTACTTATATTGACATCTGATTCGTCGAATCAGAGACCTTCACTCCCCTTATCATTCCCCCACATCCCATATAATTAACACGTATCTACGAGAGCAACATAGCTAGCAAAGGATGATGGGCTGTAGGCCTACGGGACGTACACCCGTAGCTTCTCCTCAAACCTGTATGCTAAGTAACCGGAGCTGGTTAGCTGGTTGTTCAGTGAGTAATTCAGTGTTACACACACAGTCACAACATCACACGTTAGCAACGACGCTATGCGATATCAGCGACCCTTCAGCATTAGTATCGTAGCTAAGTCTAGGAAAGTTGAGGCTACTTTTCGCTAGGTACCTACGAACATGTCTTAATCTGCTAGACAAGTGGCTTCCCCATCGTTCTTTTGGTGAGCTGTCTCATGAGCCCTACTAGCCGACAAGCAAAATAGTTATTTAGCACTAGCGTTGCTACCTGCATATATGCAAACATTGTTTACAATATTTTCAGGCTTCAACCAGTATTGCTCAAACATACATACAGGGTCAAGAGATAGATTCGTTAGGCATTGAAGAAATAGTAGGAGAGGACGACAGCATCCAACATAGCTAATCCATATATATTTAATGTAAAAAAAAAGTTCTATGTAACGACCAACCCCCCCCCCGCGCCGCCCAACTGCGCCCCCCCCCCAAAAAAAAATCACCAGCCGCTACTGGTGTCCAATATCCAATATTGAGGATTGAGGTGTCCAATACCTCCGCTGCGCGTCGGACGGTTCACGCCTCCGCATCGTCCATTATCAGATGATATTGGACACCTCGTCGGGCATTATCCCTTACTTATACGCCCATTGGCTGCGCGCAGTTTGAAGTGAAACCAGTGCGAGAAACCGTCGAAACGAACGGAGCGTCCATCACAAAACACAAGGAAGAAGTTAAACGAAGCAAAGAGGATCATAGGAGGTAATAAGAGCTAGCTAGAGTAGTAAAATAAAAAGTTAACCTAATGCGGCGGTGGTTAGGACAAACTTCTGGGGGCGACAAGAGGAACGAGGCAGGGGATGAGGATATTGATAGCACTAGTGAAACGAAGAAAAGAACGTAATGGTAAATGGCTGACGGGTTCGGGAATGGCTAATGTTTGACAATGAAAATGTTGTCATGTTTTGTAAGGATTGCCATAATGTAAATACATTGTTCTTAATATAGAGTATATTAGGTCGGTTTAATTAATGCCTGCTTAGGACAAAAACGTTACTGTATATGCATGGGCAGGAGTCAATTTCATGACGCGAATGGACGTTTTAGCCATTTACAATAAATCGTGTCTGGCCGTGTTCTCACTTGACTTCTTTTTTTTTAGAAAAAAGCTTTTTAGAAGTTTTTAAAAGGCGGCAATTTTTAAAAGACAAGTTGGTGCAACCCGCTCTTAAAGTACAAATACATCCCCATTATGCCAGCAGCAGATATGGTGCCAGAGGAAAATAGAATGTTCTCGAAGGAGAAAGGGGGGCCAGGGTGAGTTAGCGTTAGGGGAGACTGGTGTGTGCACGTATGTCAAAAGCAGAAGAATAGGAATCTTGCCAAAGTTTAGAAGGAGAACCCCATAGAGCAGAAGCCAGAGAGGAGGGCTGGGGGAGTTGAAGGGGTGAGGTGAACTGGGGGTTTGAGGAGAAAATGGAACATTGAGAGGAGTTCACCAACACATTAGTACAAAGAGATGTGCACGTGTTTGGGGTTATTAAGAAGAGCTGGGCCGTGGTCAACCTGTGGGAAGGAACATTTAGAAATATGGGAGGAAGAACCTTCTAGAACATTCTAGAAGGTTGGGAAATAGTATCATACAGGGCGGGGCATTATTCCTCATATGTCTATATAATGGGAGGTCCGGAGAGATGTGATTGCTTTTTGTGTCTTGAACTTGTACCACTGATGTTGTGCTGAATAAGCCATCAAGCCGCTTTGACTTTGAAAGATATTCTGTCTCCAACTCTATTTTTTAGAATCCTTCTGAGGAAGAAACAACTTACACAACAATATTAACTGTATTTTTTTGGTCTCTCTCTTCCAGGACCAAGGATAGAGTCGTCCCAGACTCAGGTGTTCTCCTGCTCCCAGTGTCCTCTCTCCTTCACCGCCCAGATCTACCTCCACAAGCACATCAAGAGGTGCCACCAAGACCTGTAAGTCTCTCTACTGAGGAGTGGAAGGATCAGACCAGAGACTCTGTCCTCCTCTCGACCACGCCCCAACACCACTTCCTCTCCCCGGACCCCACCCAGGGAAGCATGGACAAGGAAAAGGCCAGACATCACCACTGTGACCAGTGTGGGAAGAGCTTCAGTCAGTCAGGAAACTTAGAGACACACCAGCGAATTCACACAGGAGAGAAGCCGTACCACTGTGACCAGTGTGGGAAGAGCTTCAGTCAGTCAGGAAACTTAGAGACACACCAGCGAATTCACACAGGAGAGAAGCCATACCACTGTGACCAGTGTGGGAAGAGCTTCAGTCAGTCAGGAAACTTAGAGACACACCAGCGTATTCACACAGGAGAGAAGCCGTACCACTGTGACCAGTGTGGGAAGAACTTCAGTCAGTCAGCAAACTTAGAGATACACCAGCGTGTTCACTCAGGAGAGAAGCCGTACCACTGTGACCAGTGTGGGAAGAGCTTCAGTTCGTCAGGAACTTAGAGACACACCAGCGTGTTCACACAGGAGAGAAGCCGTACCACTGTGACCAGTGTGGGAAGAGCTTCAGTCAGTCAAGAAGTTTAGAGATACACCAGCGTGTTCACTCAGGAGAGAAGCCGTACCACTGTGACCAGTGTGGGAAGAGCTTCAGTCAGTCAGGAAACTTAGAGACACACCAGCGTATTCACACAGGAGAGAAGCCGTACCACTGTGACCAGTGTGGGAAGAACTTCAGTCAGTCAGCAAATTTAGAGATACACCAGCGTGTTCACTCAGGAGAGAAGCCGTACCACTGTGACCAGTGTGGGAAGAGCTTCAGTTCGTCAGGAGACTTAAAGAGACACCAGCGTGTTCACTCAGGAGAGAAGCCGTACCACTGTGACCAGTGTGGGAAGAGCTTCAGTCGGTCAGGACATTTAGAGACACACCAGCGTGTTCACTCAGGAGAGAAGCCGTACTACTGTGACCAGTGTGGGAAGAGCTTCAGTCGGTCAGACAACTTAGAGATACACCAGCGTGTTCACTCAGGAGAGAAGCCGTACCACTGTGACCAGTGTGGGAAGAGCTTCAGTCGGTCAGGACATTTAGAGACACACCAGCGTGTTCACTCAGGAGTGAAGCCATACCACTGTGACCAGTGTGGGAAGAGCTTCAGTCAGTCAAGAAGTTTAGAGATACACCAGCGTGTTCACTCAGGAGAGAAGCCGTACCACTGTGACCAGTGTGGGAAGAGCTTCAGTCAGTCAAGAAGTTTAGGGATACACCAGCGTGTTCACTCAGGAGAGAAGCCGTACCACTGTGACCAGTGTGGGAAGAGCTTCAGTCAGTCAGGAGTCTTAAAGCAACACCAGCGTGTTCACTCAGGAGTGAAGCCATACCACTGTGACCAGTGTGGGAGGAGCTTCAGACATTCAGGAAGCTTAGAGACACACCAGCGTATTCACACAGGAGAGAAGCCCTACCACTGTGACCAGTGTGGGAAGAGCTTCAGTCAGTCAGAAGTTTAGAGATACACCAGCGTGTTCACTCAGGAGAGAAGCCGTACCACTGTGACCAGTGTGGGAAGAGCTTCAGTTCGTCAAAAGGCTTAAAGAGTCACCAGCGTGTTCACTCAGGAGAGAAGCCGTACTACTGTGACCAGTGTGGGAAGAGCTTCAGTCAGTCAGCAAACTTAGAGATACATCAGCGTGTTCACTCAGGAGAGAAGCCGTACCACTGTGACCAGTGTGGGAAGAGCTTCAGTGATTCAGGACACTTAAAGAGACACCAGCGTGTTCACTCAGGAGAGAAGCCGTACTACTGTGACCAGTGTGGGAAGAGCTTCAGTCTGTCAGGAAACTTAAAGAGACACCAGCGTGTTCACTCAGGAGAGAAGCCGTACCACTGTGACCAGTGTGGGAAGAGCTTCAGTCAGTCAGGACATTTAGAGATACACCAGCGTGTTCACTCAGGAGAGAAGCCATACCACTGTGACCAGTGTGGGAAGAGCTTCAGTCAGTCGAGAAGTTTAGAGATACACCAGCGTGTTCACTCAGGAGAGAAGCCGTACCACTGTGACCAGTGTGGGAAGAGCTTCAGTCAGTCAAAAAGTTTAGAGATACACCAGCGTGTTCACTCAGGAGAGAAGCCGTACCACTGTGACCAGTGTGGGAAGAGCTTCAGTCAGTCAGGAGTCTTAAAGCAACACCAGCGTGTTCACTCAGGAGTGAAGCCATACCACTGTGACCAGTGTGGGAAGAGCTTCAGTCGGTCAGGAGACTTAAAGATACACCAGCGTGTTCACTCAGGAGAGAAGCCGTACTACTGTGACCAGTGTGGGAGGAGCTTCAGACATTCAGGAAGTTTAGAGACACACCAGCGTATTCACACAGGAGAGAAGCCCTACCACTGTGACCAGTGTGGGAAGAGCTTCAGTCAGTCAAGAAGTTTAGAGATACACCAGCGTGTTCACTCAGGAGAGAAGCCGTACCACTGTGACCAGTGTGGGAAGAGCTTCAGTCAGTCAGCAAACTTAGAGATACACCAGCGTGTTCACTCAGGAGAGAAGCCGTACTACTGTGACCAGTGTGGGAAGAGCTTCAGTCAGTCAGCAAACTTAGAGATACACCAGCGTATTCACACAGGAGAGAAGCCGTACCACTGTGACCAGTGTGGGACGAGCTTCAGTCGGTCAGGAGACTTAAAGCAACACCAGCGTGTTCACTCAGGAGAGAAGCCGTACCACTGTGACCAGTGTGGGAAGAGCTTCAGTCAGTCAGGAAACTTAGAGACACACCAGCGTATTCACACAGGAGAGAAGCCATACCACTGTGACCAGTGTGGGAAGAGCTTCAGTCGGTCAGGACATTTAGAGACACACCAGCGTATTCACACAGGAGAGAAGCCGTACCACTGTGACCAGTGTGGGACGAGCTTCAGTCGGTCAGGAGACTTAAAGCAACACCAGCGTGTTCACTCAGGAGAGAAGCCGTACCACTGTGACCAGTGTGGGAAGAGCTTCAGTCAGTCAGGAAACTTAGAGATACACCAGCGTATTCACACAGGAGAGAAGCCGTACCACTGTGACCAGTGTGGGACGAGCTTCAGTCGGTCAGGAGACTTAAAGCAACACCAGCGTGTTCACTCAGGAGAGAAGCCGTACCACTGTGACCAGTGTGGGAAGAGCTTCAGTCAGTCAGGAAACTTAGAGATACACCAGCGTATTCACTCAGGAGAGAAGCCGTACCACTGTGACCAGTGTGGGAAGAGCTTCAGTCTGTCAGGAAACTTAAAGAGACACCAGCGTGTTCACTCAGGAGAGAAGCCGTACTACTGTGACCAGTGTGGGAAGAGCTTCAGTCAGTCAGGACATTTAAAGATACACTTTTGTTCTGGCAAGACTAGAGATCCTGAATTCTAGATCTCACTTAATAATTAAACATATATGAACATAGGAAATATATGTATTTGTATTCATTATTTGAAGTATAATTGTACATAAGATGTTTGATCTATACCAAAAAAAAGATATTGTAGCCTTTATAAATGTAAACATAAAATACAGGCTATGTGCGATTGTTTCATTGTTTATTAAATAATTGTATAATAATTAATTCTGTATGTCTTGATATGTATTTGACTTATACAAATAAACTTAAATAACATGTTATATTATGTGATGTAGACAATAATAAAAAAACTAAATAATTCTACTGTCTAAGATGTTTATGTCTGATCTATACTGTGAACATAATTTTGTTATCGTACCTCAAGCCTCATTTCCATATTCACGTTGTGTGTTTATATGATTGTGTTACATCAGGATGGAAGAAATGATGATCATAAAAGCACCAGAAAAATATTCATGCATTAATTAAAAACTGTTATTATGGTATAAGAACAATCCCACTTCCCTTCACATTTAAACACAGTAATTTACATTTAAATTGTATTCTTTTAGCAGACGTTTTTATCCAAAGCGACTTCCAAGAGAGCTTAACAAAAGTGCATAGGTCACTGATCATAACAACGAGATATCCCCAAACATTGCAGGTAGTCAGACATGAAGCATACATTGTGAAAACCCAAAATTAAGTGCCAAAGGGAAGAATCATAAGACCATGTAGTTAAACAAGTTACAGTTAAACAACATGGACCTCAAAAAAGTCCAAGAGTGTACCTGTAGAAAAGCAAGCAACAGTAAAATATTTCACAGCGAGTACAATGATTTTAAATCAGTTACAGCTAACCAACAAGAGCAGCAAGTCTCTAAGTAAGAGTCATTGTGATCCTGGAGGAAACTAACATCATGTCCAGCGAATCTTTCCTAGGTACCGTTGTATTCCCGGAACAAGTGTGTCTTGAGCCCTTTCTTGAACGTGGGGAGACAGTCAGTGTCTCTAATGGAGGTGGGGAGTTGTTTCCACCACTGGGGGGCCAGACAGGAGAAGAGCTTGTGTTGGGACGGGGCGGTCTTGAGCGGTGGGACCACCAGACGGTTGTCAGAAGAAGACCGTAGGTGGCGGGTGGGGGTGTAAGGTTGGAGGAGATGTTTACAATGAGAACTCTATTAATATGATTTAATAACTACTTAAGCAATTAACTTGTGCTTTGAAACCAGTGTGGCTATAGTCTTGTCTTCACCACTTGTACATGCTATCAGGCCATAGCTTTTGCCTTTCACACAATGCAAGCCATCATTAAATATAATAAATGTTGATTAACCTCCAGTGGCAGGCATTGGACTTAATCCTAACCAGTATTTTAGAGCATTCTGTCTGGGCTTCTCCTGTGTCTCACCAGGATCAGATCCTGTTCGCAGCAGTTTATTCTCCCTCTCCATGCACTTCATCCTGGCCTAATATAGTTTAATGACATGAAGTGTCTTCCATACTAATAATAATGAATACAAATTAATTTGAGGTCTCTCCTCTGGACCGTCTTCGAAACCTGAGCTTTAGCAAGTCCTTTAAATATAGATATTTGTTGTTGTTTTACTGTGCTCATATTCCATTCTAGTATTGTATCAATGTTCTCCCAAAGAATACAACCCCTAAAGTTGACATAATCTATGTTGGCCTCTTTTGTAAAAGGGTTCACGTCAGATCTGTAGACCCTTGGACATTTGGTTGATGTATCACACAAAGCACTGCCCTTCTCTCTCCCCCTCCTAAGGAATTCTCTGGGGTCAGTAATCTCCACTCCAGACCGCAGTGGTTCTTCTTTCTCTGGCTGTAGCCAAGTGTCTCTCCAGCTGAGTCAGACGCACTTCCATTCTATCCGGACAACGCTCGTTGTCAATACATGCTGCTCATGTATGCTGCTCGCCACATCAGTTTCCTGCTTAGAGCTACCGAGTCTAACTGACACCAACTTTCCTCTCAGATCCTCCTGGGCCTCTTCGAAGGTCTGAACGAGTGACCTCTGTGCTCTCTTCCATCTCTGCAGATCAGCTGGTAGTCTGTCTCACAGAACAGCTTCAGACTCTCTCCATGTTCTGGACACATATCTTCTCTCTTCACTCCCCCCCCCCTCCTGCTCTCCTCCAATCTCAGCTGGTCGGCCATGTTCTTTATCAGCCTGTTTATCAGGAAGTTCCTGTCCCTGACATACGGTGGCCCTGAAGTGCAAAACACACCCACTAATATGAGTACATCCCCCAAATGAAAACACTCCCCCCCCAAAAAATCTACTCCCCCAAATACGAATCAACTCCCCCAATACAAAAAACACGCTCCCCCAAATGGGAAACGACATTACATTAACTAAAAAACACATTACATTAACTATGAACGGAAGGGGTAGGTACTACAACGCTAATGCACAGTAACTAACAGGAAATAAGAAATTGATCGACAGAAGTACAAAATGCAATAGCCTGACAGAGTTACGTGCACCAGGACATTTGTCTGGCTATCGAAGCATATGTAGCAAATAGTAGGCTACTTATGCAAAAGTATAAATTGCGTGTTAAACGTAAAAATCGATAGCCAAACAACTATCCTGGTCCACGTAACTCTGTAATTGTGGCATTTCGTTCTTCTGTCGTGAGTATTCTGAGTTTTTTTGATGAAAAGTCCTGCTTCCTTCAACTGCGTTTCTAGCGTGCGCAGCTACTTATTTTAATGTTGTGAAACGTTATCAGCATATCTAAAATTATTTCATAGGAATGTCCCTGATTAAAATAAAGAGTAGTGCAAGTCATGACTCTGAATTGTTAACACAAATGTTTCTTCTTTTCTTCCAACCAAAACGATCAACTTCATGATAATGACAGAGTTACGTGGACCAGGATAGTTGTTTGGCTATCGATTTTTACGTTTAACACGCAATTTATACTTTTGAATAAGTAGCCTACTATTTACTACATATGCTTAGATAGCCAGACAAATGTCCTGGTGCACGTAACTCTGTCAGGCTATTGCATTTTGTACTTCTGTCGATCAATTTCTTATTTCCTGTTAGTTACTGTGCATTAGGGTTGTAGTACCTACCCCTTCCGTTCATAGTTAATGTAATGTGTTTTTTAGTTAATGTAATGTCGTTTCCCATTTGGGGGAGCGTGTTTTTGTATTGGGGGAGTTGATTCGTATTTGGGGGAGTTGATTCGTATTTGGGGGGAGTGTTTTCATTTGGGGGATGTACTCATATTAGTGGGTGTGTTTTGCACTTCAGGGCCACCGTACTGACAGGCTGTCTCCACTCTGGGCAGTGCTGGTGACCAGCATCCAGACTCTGTTGGATACATCTCATACAGAAGGCGTGTTGGCAGCTGAGAGACACTGGGTCAGTGAAGACCTCAGTGCAGATGGAGCAGAGGAGGTGGTCTGTTAGAGTTGAGGAAGCTGCTGCCTTACTGGAGCTAAATGAATGGTCAAGGGGAAGGAGAAAGATGTTTTAACCACACACAAGTTAACCTTTGTTAACTGAATTACACACTTTGTTGACCGCATTACAACTGTTCAGTCAAGACACTCACTGTTCAGTCAATATTTCACAATTTATTCATACACATGACAAATGGTTTTACATTGGCGGAATGGATGTACATGGATGATGTACAGAGAAAGAGAGAGAGACAGAGAGAGAGAAAGAGAGACAGAGAGAATGAGAGACAGAGAGAGACAGAGAGACAGAGAGAAAGAGAGAGAGACAGAGAGAAAGGGTAGCCAGGCCCAAGAATAACGTGGGTTGAAAGTAAGCATGTGTAGAATACATTATGTATGATTAGTAAACAAATTATGTTATTATTTCGCTGACTTATTTATTAAAATCCAAACACGGGGGTCACCTCAGTTACTCCTCTCAACGGTGAAAGTAAGATTATGAATGGATATTTGTTCATGTAGGCTTTCCCACTTTAGTTGGCTCTCCCATCATTTCACACACACACACACACACACACACACACCACACACACACACACACACCACACACACACACACACACACACACACCACACACACACACACACACACACACACACACACACACACACACACACACACACACACACACTGCAAGTAAGTGGACAGTGCTGAAGTTGTGTGTGATGTCATGTCCTGTTGTGTGATGGTGTTCCATGTCCAGGCCCAGATCTTGCACAGTCCTCCAGCGTCCCAGGAGAAGAGGAGCAGAAACCGAAGAAGATCCATTAAAGGCTTCTTTCGCAGGATTTCTGCAGGCCTCTCCAAGGCGTTCTGCTGTAGCTGCATGATTCACCAGTAGAGGGAGCCGCCTGCTTGCTGACCTGACTGCAGCGAGGACCTGTCATCTTCTTGATCACTTTTGATCTTTTTTTCATTAATTAAAAAAAAACATTGGCATTTTGTTTGTAACCTCCCTTTTAATCGCTAAGATGTTTGTGTTTAGGTTTGTGACATCTCCATATCAGGACTGCAGCCACACAGAGGATAATTATTGTGGCACAGTACACAGCCACTGTACTTCAGTATAAGACTGAGATAAAACACTAGCATTTCTTAAACTTTTAGATACATATAGTTGAGAATGTTAGGCATTTCAGTATAACTTTTACTGTGTGTTTGAATGCAAGGGGGTTCTTGTCTTATTCTGTTATCAAATAGGAAGGTGAGGAAGAGGGGAGGAGGAGGGAGGAGTAGAAGAAGAAGAGTGCAGGGCAGAATGAGGGATGAGAGGAGGGCAGAGGGAGTGGAAGAAGGAGAGAGGAGAAGGGGAGAGGAGAAACAGGGCAGTATCTGTCACCAGGGAATCATGAATGTAATCACAAAGGTGAAGAAAGGTTTTGAATGATGTCACAAATTACAATTTAATTAACATATCCATGAGGATAAATATACATTTGTCTCAATGTCCTCATGTATGCTTCAGAACAGAACATTGATTAACAGGTAACCTTATGAGAACTGGGACTTGGGCAGTAGAATAGCTGATCACTGTGCCGCACACTGAGCAGTGCTCCAGATGTCTGCGTGTTATGATGTCATACTGTTTCTGAAGCAGTGCTGTCAGCACTGGACCTGATGACCAGGTTCTCTCTGTCTTCTCCCTTGCCTCTGCTCTCTCTCTTCTCCGTGTTCTCCTTATTCCCCTGGCTCTCCATGTTCCCCTGGCTGTCCATGTTCCCCTGGCTACCTATATGTTACTATTATAATGATGATGATTATTTTTTAGATTACCAAGTCCTTTCTCCTTGTTCTCATTCAGCTCAGGTAAATCAGCGATTTGTTGATGTTCCCTTTTGTGCTCGTCCATGTTAGTAAGCGCGAACACGTTTCCAACTTTTCTTGACGTAAGCAAATAGATGGGGTGCTAGTTTACCCATTTCGGATTGGTTTCAAACATGAGAAGGCACACATCTCATTCCAAATTGCTTTAAGACTGTGTGTAATCATTGTAACCACGTCAGCCAACTACAGTACCTAAAGATAGATAGCCACCATATCTGATCAATAAGATTGTAATTGCGCCCCCACATGGGATAGTGCTGAACTGAAGTTTAAACTTGACTACACTCAAGTCATTGTTATCCACTGAAGAAAAATCTTTTTTATTTTAAAATCAAATGTATTTTGTTCACAGTCTGTTAAACATCATCACACCATGATTCAATTCACAATTCTGCAAAATAGAGAGTTCCTGACTTCTACACGTAGTGAAATTACAGTAGATCCACCTAAATGCACACTTAACGTCCTACCATGGACTTTTATAATTGATGACCATTATTAATACAGTATTATTAATACCGCATGAAAAGGGGGTGCATAATCAGTATAAACCTAGTTCATACACAATGCAATCTGCCCAATGTATAAAGAATCTAAGACACTTGTCACGAGCAATACTTGTGCAAAATGCTCAACATATAACTCAACATGAGGTTTAAGTGGATGGCTAAATGGTCAACTGGGAATATTGACTTTTTTCTTGTTTATCCCTTTAAAATTGTTTGAGGTTCAACTACTGTTCCATTATCAGCAACCCCAGCTTAATATTCAGAGGCAAGATAGTTTCCCCGAACTTCGATTTAAGAACGATGAAACATATTTATGATTAACATAGTCTAAAACGTTCACAGTATTCTTACCAACACCAATCCATCAGTGTAAAGCTCATTTTGGCAAGAACAAACAGACCAACCCCAAACTGTACAAGAACAGCTCTAGAAAGTAAGAGTTATGTGCCAACAAAATAGAACAAAGAGAGAGAAAATAATATCTAATTGGCAAGATTTAAAAAGATGACAATCTTGTCCACATCACATACAGTAAAGAACTCATAATAGTAGTCATGTACAAACATCAGTTCAGTGATATTATAACATCAAGTTTGTGAACATTTTTGGAAATATACATACATTCAAGTACAATTGAAACAAGGAAATTGGCACATGCATATGACAATTTCCTCTCACAAAGAGGTGTCCGTTCTGTTTAATACCATCCAACGCTTTCATTTCAAGCCATTAACAAAATAACCCAAAACTCATTTCAGCTAGAGATGAATGATTGAAAAAAAAAGAAATTACAGTTGTAATAAAAGAGATTGACCATGACCTGAGCAACAGATAGCATTGGTTCCGTTAAGTGGTTTATTAGTTATTCATCACCTGTAATAGCAATTTCCTATTTCAAATATTTAACATTTGGAACTGTGTTAATGTATTGACAAAACCAAGCGTCTTTGGAGATGCAACAAAATAACCAGATTGGAAAGCAAACATATTTAACACACAAGACATGAACATGGTTGAGCACATTATCACTATCAGAGTAATCAAAATACACTCAAAAAATAAAATACAGAAACAATAAGATATTTAAAGGAATGTAAAAAGACCAGTATTGGTTTATTCTCTGCTCTGAACTAAAGGTGTATGGGACCATTTGTACCTCATAGGGGAACATATTTTGGTCCATCAAATTCACCAAAATAAATGGTTTGTGTCGTCAAAATTGTGAGGAAAAAAAAAGTTACTGAGAATATTTATTCTCATAGGACAGTAGGTCATTCACTGATGTCGCAAGCTGCTGTAAAACATCTGTGTCAAAGAGAAGCTCGCTAAGGCTAACAGTTAAAAGACAGCTCTCTGTACCATGTCTTGAAGGCAGAGCACAACTTTTACAATTATATGGTGCCAAATATGTTGTGAATATTTCCTTTGAATGTGTAGCTTTTTGGTGAAAAAATGCAATAAACAAGTTGGGTGATGGATTTCTTTTCACATTCTCAGGATTAACATTTTTGTTGTGTTGTGCCCATACCCAAATATCTTAAGACATACATGTATAAAGGCAAGTGAGGAAAATAACAGACTTGCACTGTTTCTATAAAACACAAAATCTAATGAAAAATCCTGAGTTTTTAGCCTCCATTAACATGAATAAACAAGTTCCACAGGTTTGTATGGTAGAACAAACCTTTATCAAACATAGACTTATAAAACGATCAAAGGCAAGTTCACATTGGAACCAAAGCATGAACATACGGAATGGTGGTCAATACCAGGATCCCGGAACTCAAAAGGATGTTTCTAGTCAGTGAAACCCAATTGACGACTAGTTCCACCTTCCTTACCTCTTGCAAATGTTAAGTATGCAATTCACTTGTTTTGACAGCATCATCAAGGTTAATATTTTTCCAAGTTGAAAGAGATGCATAGACTTCCCGTCTCTCAATCTTGTTGGTCAGCTTTCCCCCCTTTCAGTCTGGAGCAGTCTAGGACTGGGAAGCTTTCATGTCATGGTCTTGTAGCAGAGGCTTCTGGGCGTGCTCAGAAGCTAGAGAATACAAGGTTTCCCTCTGGATCTGCTTGGCCTGTTTGTAAAGCAGTACTCCAAAGAACACAAAGACTGTGCCGATGGCACTAAGCACAGTGATGTGGTTATTGAAAACGATGATACTTAGCCAGATGGACATGGCGTGTTTGACTGTGCTTGCAACACTGTGAGGTATAGAGACAGACAGTGACTTGGTTAATAGACATTAATAGAATGTAAATCATTACAGTAATGCATGACATTTGACATTTAGCTGTTTCGTTTCTCAAAGTGAAGGCAGCCAACTCTGTCTCCTACCTGAAAGTGACGGGGGAGATGCGTCCCATTAGTGCATAGGCAGTTACACTTTGGAGATGGAAAAGTGCCCCATCAAACAGCAACAGCAGAATAACATCCTGACTGAAGCTGAAACTCTTCCCACTTTTCCCAATCACTGGAATGTCCTGTGAGTACATAAGAAGAAGCACATGTCAGATCTGACACCCAGGTGAAATTCTTTGGTGAATGTTTTAAGTGTGAGTTGAAACAGTTTATTGTATTTTTGACAAGAACACTAACCACAGAACCAATACTAGCATTTTTGGTACACACAAATAGGTGGGGATTTAGTGGGAAATGAAAGCAATTCCACACAGCAGACAGTTAGCAAGGCAGCATACACAATATAAACTTGAAATAAAAGAGTAGGTTATTTGACATACCAGGAGAAAAACCCAAGCAGGTATGAGCATTATCACTGCAGCTGCACTGGTGTAGAATTGCAGTTCTGGAGGACTTAACAGGAGACAAACACGTAGCATGTAGTACTATGCAACGACAAATAATTTGCACTAAATATACACGCTAATCAGCAATTTTAAAATCTAAGTAAATAAAATAAGTAAACAAAACCACTTACCTGAATTTATATGTGTCCCCACTCAGTAGTTTTTTAGAGAATACATTCTGTAAACTGAAACAAATAACAAATAGGCTGGGGTGGCAAGTGGAGTCGTCGTCGTACTTATGTCACATGATGGAATTCGATATAAAAGAGGTTATTTTGGGGTGTTTGTGTGTGCGAGCACTTGACCATGTGCGACAGAGATAAAGGAAGGCATAGAAAGAGAAAGTGATGTCATGGCAAATGCGTGCGAGTGTTTTTGATGGAATACGTAGTATTGCATAGTATTAGAGTAACAGTACACAGTACCAGTCCATGATGTTGGTGGAGAGGGCTGCAGAGAAGCCCAGCATGTTAAAGCTGGTCTCTGTTGCTGTGCAGAGAGCCAGGCCAGCCATGACAGGGAAGAGAGATAGGTTCACCCACAGCCCTAAACAAGTCCACAAATAAAGTGAGTTATCTTCCAGTCAATCAAAACTGCCTGAGCAACAGCTCAACATGTGGTTATATATTTTAACATATTTTGGGTAGGTTCTCCACTACTACACATACTAATCAGTATGAATATGTCGGTCAGGGTCATGTCAGGATCTTCTGTCAGTTGTACCTGTGTATTCCCCTAGGATGAGTCGTGACATAATCACAGTGAAGATGGGGGCAGAGCTCTTCACCGTTTCCGAAAAGGACACCGCCACATTTTTAAGACTCACCAGTCCCAACACCACAGTAGTAAACCTGTGAAACAGGAAAGATGGGAAGCATTTGACCTCGCCCTTTCCACAACAAATGTTTGGGGCTATCTCTGTGTTATGATCAGTGACCTATGCACTTTTCTATCTGTGATTAATCATGATCATATTGCATTGAAACCACACCTGAGAATTTTTTACAGTAACACCACAACTGACTGACAGCTCAGCTCAGTCACGTCTATGTTATTGTGTGCTTACCTCATAAGCCCTACAAACAACATGATCATGAAGAAGTTTGGTGGGAACTCTGCTCTGGGCTTGTGCTTGTACAAGCAGCAAGGCACAAACATCTTGAAGAAGCCTATGACAGTTGTGGACAGCATTTGAACAGCACCTGCAAATATTCATACAATGGAAAGTATTTACATGCATTGTAAACATTTACAACCTATGTTTTAATACAACACATTGGTGACAATGTGCATAAAATAAGCATTGAAATTCCAGCATTCCTATTCATAAGAATGGGTGAGGGTGTCCCATGTGGCTTGCATACCTACCCACATTTCAAATTAAAGGGGTGATTGACTGGGTTTTTTGAGTATTTTACACTGTTCCTTAGGTCTCCGAATAGGGTATGTAACATTGTTTTGGCTGAAAATGGCCCGGGTGCTGTTCTATGCCCTCTTTTACATCCAGCATTTTTTTCCCGGGAAAAAACGCTAGCTTTTCCCCTTATATCATTGTTATTTAGATGAGCTGTGCGCTGATAGGTTGGTTTACAACGAGCGAAGCTGCGGAGCAAAGACGGCCAACAGCACTCACCGAAACAAGAAGGTGGCGACTTGAAATAAAAACGTACAAATAAATCTATTGTGTCTACACAACACTGTTTTCAACAGATTGACTAGATATAATT
The DNA here is from genome assembly GCA_903064625.1 of Mallotus villosus. Lineage (NCBI taxonomy): Eukaryota > Metazoa > Chordata > Actinopteri > Osmeriformes > Salangidae > Mallotus > Mallotus villosus. Next base: position 38,914 of record CAEFZP010005719.1, read on the forward strand.
TGAAATGATTACGGTAGTTTCCACGTCTGTTGTCGAAGCAAACAGAATCGCCTTAGGTGGGTAACGTTAGCACTACAGCTTAGCATACAAACTATCGTGATTCAACACAGCTTCAGTTAGCTCTAGCTATCTTACTGAAAAATAGATCTGGACAAACATGCATCTGAATTGTAGATTTACATAACAACACGGGTTATTTATTTGAATGAAACATAGTCAGGAACATGAAATAACGTAAATCCAATTGCCAATAAACTAGGCTAAATCATAACACATTCATGCTCTTGCGTTAGCAAGCTAAACTGGTTTACATGCCTACAGTATAGGTGTTTTCGCTATCTAGCTGTTCTTATATTCCTTGCAAATCACCGATGAAAAACAGATGAGCTTGAGTCTAGTTAACATTGACTAGACGGTTATGGCTGATGTTTGTTTATACCGTAGCATTGAAGATCTCTGTGCAGTTGCGCGAACCATTTCACCAAGGACGGTTTTAAAAACCTGGGAATATGTAAAGCAGGATTTGCTATGAAGCTGTTGCTAAAAAGAGGTGCGTTCCGACCTTAGTTATGTTCATCAGAACCGCAAACTGTAGTATGATTTTGTCAGTAACAGTTATTAGCAATGCTAACGTATCCTGTATCTAGCACAGCCTTTCTCCAGTTATTTCGAATAGATCATCTAGACAGGCGTCAGCAAAAGGCTAGACTGCTTTCGTTTTCGGGCTATTTTTTTGGAAGCTTGCCTTCTAATGCCGACTACAGCTAGTCTAGCTAGTCATTTGCTAAGTAAGGTATGTTGATGTGTTTAGAAACGTAGCGTCGCTACCTCGGACTGGGCAAGAACACCAGTGAGTGGGCTGGTCTGCATGTACATTTTGGGGCGTGACAAAGACACAGACCAGAGCCAATTGAATGCGCGATACCCTCCCGACGTCAGTAGGGTGGATTTTTCCAAAAGCTACCGTTCTACAGCTAGATTTTTTCTTTTTGAGATTTGCATGGGAAATAAGTGTCAATGGACTTTGAGGTTCACTGTATGTTCATTTTACCCACCGAACTGTCGTTATTCAACTATGACAAGGTAAAAACGGTTTTGCAGTCAGTGACCCCTTTAAGATATTTCTGAAGCAGACAGTCATGGTTTTATTTCTGAACAGGGAAGATCAGGTCTTCAATTACTTAAACGTTCCCCACATTACAATGTACTGGAGGGGAATATCCAAGAACGTTCGCCATTGAGTTTATTCTCTGCTTATAAGTAGTGACAATGGACAGAAGAATACCTATTTTCCACCAAGAATCATGTTTTACTTTAATTACCATGTTATTTGTGTTAATAGTAAAGGGCCATATAGCACACAAGGAGCTCTATTTCTTATTTTCAACATCACTACTAATCTATATAACTATAATAATTATAAATTAGAATTATTCAGTCAATGTATGTTGTTGTCCTTACCCAACATGCTGGGTTCCCCTTCCAGCAGCGACAGGATGTACTTGTTGAGGAAAAGTGTGCAAAAGCTGAAGAAGTACCAGAGGCCCAGATAGACCAGGGACCGTGAGTTCCAGACTCCAGAGCCTGCCTCGATCACTGTGGTCTCTGTGATAGTGATCTTCAGTACACGCTCCCCTGACATACTCTCACTGCGGGCCAACACCACACGCTCCTGTCTATTTCTGAACGGGGTGAGGAAACGCCAAAAAGAATGCCTCATGGGGCGTTCGTTGGCCATTGTAGTGCACCGTAACTCAGGACCACAGGTACCCACCCAGCAGGTAAAAACCCAGAGGGGTCAGGGGGATGAGTTCATGTCAGTCCACCACCAATAGCGTGTTTGTCAGTCCAGTAGTGGGTTCAGCATGACCACTTGAGCACTACCTCACCTGTAAAAACACACAAAATCAGGTTTTCTCAGACCTCAAAGCGATTACACGCCGAGCCCGTTCCATTGCACATGACTCTTCAAACCATTTTTCACATTGCTTCCATCAGGTCGCAGATATCCCTGAACTGGAAACGGGAATTGTCGTATTCTCCCCTCTGACCGAGCATAATTACACAACACCCCGGTAACTAGCATCTGGGAAGGTGCTATTTATGTGGCATGTGCTCCGTACAGACTGTGGCAACAAAGTTCATTGAAAAAGGACAATAGTATCAATATATCTAATCTCTGTCTCTCCATTCCTATAGATCTGGCGATAGCAAGTAAGTTCGACTATCTTGCATCGCTACAGTTGCGCATAATTTCCATAACTATTGTTATGAGCTATAGCTCAATTTGATATCGCTGTAAGGTGCAAGCGACCAAACCCGCAGCCAGGAAATGAAAAGCAAGCTTGCTTCTATTATAGAAAGCTAGTGTTAGCTACATAACACATTTTATAGCTAAATGTTAATCTAGTGTTCATGGTGCTGGATAATTACAATGAGTTAAATTATCTCGTTAACTGATTTAATCAAATTATTTACCTTATATAGTCAGTGTTAGGTTGAATATCCACTAGTTTCCACCGATTTATGGGGGTTAACTCAACCCGAACTAGATTTGAAATAATCTAACACAAATCAATGAAAACCGAAGTGGTCCGTACTCGAGTGTTTCACTTGTTTTGGCGAACATGGGTGGATGTGGTAACCTAACCCAGCTAGCTTTAGTATTGTTATGCGAACTGTAACGCAGCCCAGAAATAAGGAAACAAAATACAGTGGCTGCCCTCTCACGGACAAAGATATTAGCTAGTTTTTATTTTGGGAGAAGTGATCTTGAACATTGGACAGTTGTGTTTTAATGCTTTTTTTGGGGATAAATGCGAATGTTATTACCAAATATTCTTATCATAACGTGTTTTTAATTGAATAAATGCTCTGTATACTCTACTTCCTGCTTCATTGCAGCGTTTTCAAACATGTTGTGTTCAAGAGTCGTAACGTTTAGAGGTTGAAGCATGTTACAACGATGGGTTATTACCATCGCGGTCAAACTTTAGAGCCACCTCATTAATCCATCGATCAATTTAAACGCCTTTAAGGGCAGTTAATGTAGTTTCAAAACATTGTTACAAATGCTGAAATTTACAGCAGCATAAACATTTTGAATGCACACCAAATTAGCATAAAATGACGCGACTGATACAAATGTGTAGCGGAAATACAGCTCTAGTTGATACAGTACGGTTTGAACTATTATAATGGTTACCAAAAATTAGGTTAAACTGACAACGTTGACATGTTTGCAGATTATAGTTGTCTTGTTAGAATGTAGCTAGACACTAATCATAAAGAGCATTGCGGTGTGACAGAAATGGACGAGATAAGGTCAGTAAAACATATACAATCTCAGCAGGCAATTAGCCTAGCTATTTACCTTTTATAAATTAAAGGGTAGGCTACACTTCACTTATTAGTGTTTTGATAAACCTAGGAAAATCCAGAGGAAAAGTTAAACGCCAGATCAGAGCAGCTAGCCTATGGCTTCTGACTGGCCACACTGCTTCGATTCAGTTTAGCTACAAAGAGTCGACGGCTTACAAAAAAGTACAACAATGAGAACATGATGGTCAGTGTCAACTGACCTTATTCTGATGCAGTGTGAAAGGGCAGTGATCTATGAAGTCAGCTCGGTATGGTGTTCGATACATTTACTTGTCATGTTATTACAGACCGAGGTTAGCCTTTCAATTTATCTCACTATGTAGGCTATTATGATTTGGCCAGACATCAACGAATTATAGTAAATCTTCTGCGACTTAAAGCCCAGTAGTTGCACCTACTTAACCCCCGTCATAACATAAATAAAACATCAACTTATATTTATCACACATTCCAGTCCTCTGTTGGACAACCAGGTGCGAGAAGGAGCCGATCTCCCGTCCCCAAATCTGAGGCCACGGCGGAGGGAACTGATACCAACACCATGTGGACCAGTAAGTTATTATCAACAATTGCCTTTAAAGACAACTACATTCATACCAACACCCCAACAAAACGAAATTTACATTTCAGTTATTTAAAAATAATCTTTGTTAATTTATCACTATCTGTCGGCATCTGTCATGTTGTAGGCTATTGCTTACATCCTGGCCATTTATGTTTTATGCTTTGTCTTTCCCACAGATAAAGCCTTGGTCAGAGCTGTCATGCTTGGTGAAGCTCTACTTCTGCTTCACTATTGTATCACTTCTGGCACTGTTTACGCTCACTCTGAGCAGTATATACCGACAAAGCATGTCAACCTACAGCTATGAGGACGACTTCACTGTATCCATCATCCAGCTGGTTGGAATTTGTAAGTGATGTGAATTAGATGACTGGCGATGGCATCAGATTGCTTACTTATGACAAGCAACTGCACACAACCTACTTTCTCTTATCTGAAAGTGGAAGTATCCTGAAGTAAGCATGTGGTAACCACTCTGTGCAATCCCAGAAAAGATTGAAAAAAAAGTTGAAAAAAGACTTGCACTTCTATTGCATATCATGGGATTTACCAGAAATGCAATCCTATTTGGAGCATAGCATAGCAGTTATGCCCCTGTTTTAGACACAAGTGTTGCATCTACTGCACCTTGCTAAAGTCATCACACTCTTTTTCTGAATTAATTCATAAGTGACAGTGTAGTGTCTTCTCCTAGTGTTTTGTACTCACCTAAACTGAGATATTTGTTTTGTTTCACCAGTGTTCTGCATATACTACATCACCCGGGGTATACTACAGGAGAACAGACAGGAGCTGATAGTCTTTGTTCTCAGTGTGGTGGTGGTCATGGTGCGCTCTGTGGTCAACTTTACTGTACTTCCTGTGAAGGACAGAAATGAGTTGTTGGTATGTTGCCCTCTGTTGGCTGTACGTTCTCCACTGTGGTTTTCTGTTCTATTGGTATCTACTATCTAGAGTCAAAATATGTGCCAGACATGAAAATATGGCAATGTAATTCAATTGAAACATCCACAGCACAAATCAAATGGCAGTCGGAATTTTGATCAACCTTCCATATAGACATTCTTAATTCTGTGTTTTATGTCCCAGGTTCGGTTTGTATGCATCCAGTGTGTGGGTGTGTTCCATGTTTTCTGCACAGTCCTGCTCATCAACAGACCCAACATGATGGCTTTCAGAGTGGGTGGGGCTTTGGAGAGTCTCCAAGAGCAGTACTTTCTGCTCAACTTATGCTTCTCCATGGTAACCTTTGATCTACAGGCACAGGTAGGACATTAGATAACTTGATGTGAATCTAATGAAACATATGGTTGGTTGGACTTACTGGTCTTGTTGGGATTGTTATGGTGCTGTACATGTCTACTCACTGTAGATTATGTCTTCTCTTGGTATTTGACAGCTATGCCTCTGTATCCTGATCATGACATCAGGAACATCCATGTCCCTCACCAACAACATAATCCTGGGCTTTGGGGTGGCATGGGCCTGCCTAACAGCTATGGTTGGTGGTATTGCAGTAAGTGATCGCACCCTTTACAGTTGAACCAGTTTTTTCCCCATCTGTCAGCTGCCCCTTTGTTTAAACTGTAGATGCAGTTAAAAGTTATGAGCACGTTTTGCTAAGCTGGTTTGTTGGAAGAGCTGATTGGTCTATTTACTCTGTTTTAGGTTTTAAAAGAAGCCAAGTCATTGGTTTGTGTCTTCTTACTATTGAATTTACCAGAGTTGGCCTACTTCATCTATCTTATGTACAAGGTGAGTTGGTTAAAAAACGGTGGCTTAAGTCTCAAAATAGTTAATCTGTGGTGCCAGCGTATTTAAAAAGGTTAACTTTTATATGACATCTGTTTTCAGATCAGTCTGAATTGGGGCCAGGATAAGACATACACTCTGGAGGCAGCTGCTATCACAGGAGCCCTGTTCTCAGTCCTGATCAAAGGAGTTCTGTCATGGGCCGTCGTCCGATTGGTGCGCAGCTTTGGGCAGGGCCTGAGGGAGAGAAGTAAGTACTGCCCGTGTCCTTTCTATGTATTGTTTAATCACTGGTTGTTGAAGTCTGAGGGGAATTATTTTTCATAGACTTCAGGTTTAGACCATTTGTGTTGACCAGGACGCAGTGGACAATGAAGGTTATTAGTTATAAACTTCTCTCTGCAGTGTTTGCGTCGGACGGGAGGTAAGTAGTGAAGTACATTAGCACTTGTGGAAGGATTCAACAAACTGAAGATGAACTACTGTTTTTTACAATACTTTTTTTGGACCATCTCCTAATATGGAGATGAATGGATGTATTTTGACATACACTTCTGATTCAATGTATGTAAAGAAAATTGATTTAGCATATTGTGCTTCACTAATAGCGTACTTAAAGGTTAATTGCAAAACTGAACTTCATAATGTTAAGAATGGAATCAAGTAATTTTGTCATAGTTCACACTATTAATTGTGATTCAGCTATCCCTCTGCTACTGGATGTGAGATGCTTTCAGCCCAGTTTTGCATCATGAGAAGTCTGTCGGCACAATTTTTACATTCAAATGACAAGTTCATCATTATATTGTAACTAAGTTGTAGGATTTAAGGTGAATTTACTGTAACAATGATTTGTGTTTAGTTAGAAACCAAAAATAATATATTTTGATTGGTATAATTATACTATCCATTTGAAATGGATGGCATCAGAACTATTGGAATTGTATTGCTAACTTTTATTTGCACACTGGAGATTTGTTTACGTACTGATATCTGGGATTTTTATTGGTTTCTATCCATTTTATACATATTTCTATATTTCTATTTATTACCTGTTTTCTACTTGCTTACAGCTTTTAGAGTTTACACTGCAGATGATGTATTGACATGATTTTAACCCCTATCAAATTACCAGTTGTTAATTGAAAATATATTGATAATAGGGAATATTGCTTTGATTGACAACCTATTCTTTTTTATTTCAATTAAAGAAATGACTAACACAAGTGTCACTAAAGATATTTCTGTAAAGTCTAAGCACCATTACATTTAAGGAACATGGCTAACTACAGTTAATATTTTTTTGACTACCTTCACAAACACGGCCTAACATTGATTTCAATTCTAGACAGGAATAGAATGTGTATGTAGGGCAAACTTTCATGGCAAATAAACACCAATTCTGATTCTGGATTCTGAATAGAATGTGTATTTACAAAAACAACAAAGATAGTTATGTTCTTTGTTTATTATTAAAGTGCTCTGGAAAAATAGCAGAATTCATTTCAATTTACAGTATTACCATAAAAATTATAGGTCTTCAAAACTGAAATGACAAGAAAGTTATGATAAAGAAAATCTACCACACCCTAGGTTAATTTACAATCTGTTATTTCAGTGTCACAACAAACTCCTCCCTTATCTTTAGGCAGGTTTATAAGGCAAACTCCATGACTGCTACAAGTCTGGAGGACAGGGTGAGATACACTTCCTGTTTGAGAAGGGAAGTATATCATATATAAAGACAAATGCATACTAACAGTCATAAAATGACAAATGATGGTAGCTATGCCTTAAGTACAAATAATGTTAGCTAACAGTAGCAAGCAGAAAGACTCAGCACTAAATTCCATTGTAAGAGGACATTTCTTTTTCAAGCTTGAGAAAATGTAAAACTTTGTAAAACACATTTTGAAGACCGTAATATACATATCATACAATAAGTATCAAATAGGCTTATATCATCAATGATATTATAAACTGGTAAATAAACATATAAGCTATATATTAATACATTTTCATTTCACGTATTATAATGAATGGAATGAATGATTTCAAAAGGGAATGAATGATTTCAAAAGTGAATTAGCTGGTCCTCTGGTGAGTGCGGTATGCTTGTATTCACAAATGTTTTAAAAACATCACTTGCCTGTTTTTTGACAATTCATAGTAAACCAAGTCTAGGTGATCATCTAATTTTAAAATACTAAAAACTTCCTGCTGATTTATATTGTAACCAAATTAGTTTTGTTTTTCCTTGACACAGAAAAAACAAGAAAGGAAACCCTTACTACCAGTCAGAAAATAACAGAAAGGGAGGTGATGTCATGCACTGAACAAAGCCCTGCATTACATATCCTCGTACTCCAATACCAATCTGAGATCTAACCACAGGTGTGAAAAAATGTACATTCACCTTAACTTGACAATGGAAATGGTTAAGTCTTCACTGCATTTTTCTGCCTTATATTATGCCCTCATCATGCACTGTGAAACTAAGATGAGCTATGGATTTATAAATTCAAAAAAAACTTTATTTGTCCCCATAAGACAGGCAATGAAGACATATCATATACCCTGAAATAAGTTATAGTTCTGACATTCTCCATTCTTGCAGTTTTTAACATCCCATACTGATTTGACAGGTTGCTGATGCAACGTTAAAACACAAGCCTCTCAATTGGCTTGCAAGCACTGCAGATACTGACATCACACACCTGCAGAGACATTGATGACATTGATCAAAGACATTGATGTGATTAAGAAAATACGTCAAGGTTAAAATATTAGGTTTCCATACAATAATTCTGTATTTAAGGCACAATATTTACACTTAGCTCCTTATTGCTGAGTTGTTGCCATTATCCCTGAAGTACTCATGCCTCATTGTTGAGAGTTTATGGACAAAAATATACATAGCAACAACAACAAAAAACACATGAATTGAACTCCTTTAAGAATGTTGGTTTTCATGAACGTGGCGTGGCAATGATTATAGGAATGGTAAAGCCACGGCTGTAAATATATAACATGTTAAGCAAAGTTTTGGAACCCCCACAGCTTTAATAGTTCAAGGGGAACAGAGGTTTTTATCTGCTAAACAGTGAGGTCCAAATACTAGATGCAAAGTTTTTATAGACCACGATCAACAGTAATAATTTCTGTCAGGAGCTCATCTCATGGTCTTCACCTTAGATCATCACCAACTATTAATATACGACTTATTTTTTATCATTATCTGGGGTATTATCATATATTGTGCCTTGACTCATCTGAGAAGCAGTTTGAGTTTGGGAGTTACTTTGTGAGAGAATCTCTCGGATATTGTTCTCAAGGCAGAATGTTAATAATCAAACAGTGTGACTTGATTAATTAAAGACAAAAAAATGCTTAACAGTTTGGTCTGATCGTGGATCAATAAGAGTGACCAGTGACGATGTTGGTCTGATAAAGTCAATATAGCAATATAGTTTGTAAATTGCATCAGTCAGCCTCAGAACTCATCCTCTTCTGAGCTGAGGTAGTTCTGCTTCTTCCTCACGTTCCAGTGTAAACATTGGGCCAGGCTCTCAAACCAGTCATTTACTGGGTCCCGAAAACAGATGGAAGGAACAGGGAAGCAGGACGTGGTGATGGTAATGCTGCAAGTGGGGAAGAAAAAAAAGAGGAAGAAAAGAATTGTCACACAGTTGATTGCAAGTGGGGAAACTTTTTGTCGCAAGTGACAAAGAATGGTGAACAAAATGTGAGTCAACACTGTAAGCCACTCGGATGACGTGTTCAGAAACAAAGGAAGGTCATGTTGCATAGTTGCACCGCATCTCCACCCACTAAATGTGTCATTATGTGTTCATGTCCATTTTCAAAGTCAGTTGGAGTCCATAAGGTATTCAGGAAACTAGGAAACTATTCAGGAAAAACAGTTTAAGTTTTTCGACAAGTTCATGTGACTATGTGTCATTTTGTGTGGGGAGATCCATGATCTGTGGGTTCACCTGTCTCCATGGCAGATCTCTTGTCTTTTTCGTCCATCAAAGGACACCCAGGCTGTGTTTCTAGCCTCTCTGGACAGCATGATCTAAGAGTGAGACACACAGAATAAGATTAAGTCTGGTGTCGGCATTGGGGACGACACTGTCTAATTAATAAACAAACATTTTATAGAGCTGTAAAAGAGACGTGTTTGTAGAAACTCTACTTGGGTTTATGATCATGTGTGTGTACAGTATGGATAGAGGGGCATGCTATCACCTTGAGCTCCACTCCAGCTGGTACCACTATAGGTCTGAAGGAGAGAGAGTGAGGGCAGATAGGCGTGATCATGATGGCAGGAACGTTTGGATGGATCATGGAGGCTCCAGCCGCCACAGCATACGCCGTGCTACCCGTGGGAGTTGACACTATCACACCTAAAGAACACACCATCACTAGTTTAGGCATACGCTGTGGTGAATCAATATCCCTGTTATTACACCATCCACCGATTCACTGCTGGAATCTCTGAACCGATGCCAGAATCAAAGATAGGGTTTTCTAGAAAGTGAGCTAGAGCACAGGCTGAACTTTGTCCTACTATAGCAGCAAATCTGCTAGTCAACTATGCATGTGTTATGTACCACTTACGCACAGAGCAACAGTACTGTTAGAATTCTAGCACTGACAGCACTTTATGGGTTTTACTTTTTAGGTCAATAACTAGAAAGTAAGCTGATCTGTGGCAAAATGTTCTTTGTTTAAATGGGTGTCAGAATTTACATCAGGGTTACAATGCAATATCAGGACAAACTGGAATCTGTATTGGGGTCAGGCCTAAATCTATTGTGTATGAAAAGAGGACTATTTCTAAAAGTCTGGAATGGAATGTTTGTATGACAGTGATTTACCATCTCCTTGTACTGTGGTGATGAGGTGTCCGTCCAGGAAAAGGTCAACGTTGGAGAGGTAGGAGGATGGTCCCCTGTCCACCACCACTTCATTTAGCACCTGTCAGAGGGAGATACAGAGAGCAGAGTAACTCCACTGCCCGGGTGCTGTCGAGTCTGTAGCGGGGAAATATATGTTTTTTTTGTTTAAAAAAAAATATTTTGATGGTTTGTATGGTTGGAATCAGAAACATATTTCCTGATGTTGAAGGAATGTTTTCTTGGTGCTTATCTATCTCCACACCAATCGTGACACATGCAGTACCTCCCTGCACGCTGCCTGTGATGACTCGGCAGAATGTGTTGAACTCGGACCCAAGTCAAACACACACGCCCTGGCGTTTGTTTGAGTATCTTGATCACACTGATGCCATGATCTACAGGGTACTGCATAAGGCCACCAACATCTAAAAGAAAGCTACTTTTCCCCCATAAAACTAGGGGACAATTCTACTGCTCCTTCCCCACATACCTTAACACAAGCCTTAACACATAAGCTTTGGTTAACTCCTACACGCTTAAACATTGGCTTCACTGATTCTGCAACAATGGCTTCACCGCAGAGTGAAGACAGGCTTTTAAACGTATGTGCCAAGTCACCATGACAGGAACAAACAAGTTCCCAGCCATTTGTAAACCCCAGCCCCGACGCAGAGTAGTCCTGCTGAACAATCCAGCTACATTAGGTACCTGATACTGCATGGCTTTGCGGCTGCCTTCGTTGTCTCCGTTGGTCATGATGAGGCTCTTCTCCTCCTCCCTGGCCTTCTTCTCTCTGCTCTCCTTCGTCACCCTCACTCTCAGACGACTGCGCAGGATGATGGCGGCGTTACCTGCACACACAGGAAGGAGCAAGAACGGTCAAAACACTACTAGCCTAAGAAGGTCTAACAATGGGGGACGACCTGTGCCAGTTTAACAACCCGGTGGACTGATAAGAGGGTGCTGGTCCTGGTGGAGAAACTGGGAATGGTCAAGGCCTTGGAATGTTGGTGAACATACCCTCGATGATTTGGGTGACCTGAGACTGGTAGGTGTCGAAGTTGAAAGGCGTGAGGAAGCCCAGAGAACCCAGGTGAAAGGCCATAACTGGTGGAACACTCTCCTTGAAATACATAGTAGCATACAAAGTCAGCACACAGACAGCCAAGATAAGAAGAATCTAAATCAACACTGTTGGGAAACTGAAATTCTACTGCCTTGTTCATTTATGGGTGAAAAATACTGATCAGTGAATGCGTACTGTACCTGGAAAAGAGAAGATGCATAAAGTAAGGTTCCATCTCCACCGAGACAGATGATGAAGTCCACTCGATTGGAGATGTCATCGAGATCTGAAAAATGGCCCCAAACAATTATTATTGTACAACATAAAAATCCATAAAGAATAAACAATTCAGACATTGAAGTGCATGATTCAAACCTTCTCTAAAAGTGCAGAACTTCTTGATGACGGCCCCAAAGCTCTCATCGTCCGCGATGGCGGGATCCTCCAGAACTTTGCTCTCCACGTAAACAATCATGCTTTTTAGCTAAAACAATAAACCAACAAATGTGGGTCAATGACAGTTTAAAGAATAAAATAACTTTCCATTGTTTTTGTTTAACCATTATCCTCCCCATAGAGTGTGACGTTGATGTTATCTGCGATAGAGCACTTCCTCATACCTCAGTGAGAAACACACAGAGCTCTTTGAAAGGCTGCAGCAGACTGGCATCACGGATCTTCTTGATGACAAGGACACTTTTGGGAGGCTTGTTCCACGTCAGTTTTTGACTGGCTGGGTCTTGTATGTGCCTGTGGAGATCAAATGATTATATATTATATAAAAAGCGTTTCAATTAAGGATGAACGACTTTAACCAAATCTATAATATATAAGTAGATTTGCTTCTAAAGCAGTGGCTTTTGAATAACTATAGAAAGATTGTATTGTTTAAGCATCCTGTAGTAATTATTTAAGCTCTGTATAGTGTCCAGTATTTAAGAAATGTTCCAGGGGACGTCTGGTAGTTAGACGACAGTTAACGTCTGTTTGTTTTTGTCTGGTTGAATAACAGGCTGTCTGATGAAACCAGCCTGCTTATCACCTATCCAATTAGAGGCTGGAGCTTAGACTGGCACTGCAGGCTCCTTCTCCAGAACAGACTCCAGTGCTTCTGAATTAACTGAACCCACTGCTGTACAGTATCAACGACAGAACAGGTCCAGTCAGGATCCCTTGCTTTGTAGAATAAGTCAATACATGACCAAAGAGCTGAAAGGATTTAGGAAATAAAAGTAAATGCACCAGCTATTCAATTGGTCTTTCCCAGCAGAATTATGTGAATCAGACCTTTATGACGTCCAGGAAGTAGACCTAAAATTTAGAGAAGGAATACACTTCTAATCAAGTATTAAATAACATCAACCACAATAGTTTTGATCTGGCTTCATCTGTCCTTTGTTGACTGCCTTTATTTGTAAAACAAAACACTTAGTTGAGATGAACATAACTACTGTGTTTCCCACCACTCAGTCTCCCTAGGAGAGAGTTGTATAACCACACTCTGTAATAGGCCAGTCCTTAACAAAGTGATCCAGGATGTATTAAGGTCAGAATAATTCTAAAGGGTTCGTATATGTAATGGTGCACACTGACATAATACAACACTAGGCCTGTATTAAGTAACAATCCATCAATTAAGGGTAATACCACTTGGGTATTCTGATCCAGTATAAAAGTTATTAATGCCCGTCTAATAAAATGTATAATGTGGACATTTGCTGACAGCATACCATAAAGAGCAGAGAGGTCTTGATAAGATGGTTGCCCACTTTTCTCAGTCTATGTTAAGTAATACTCAATGTTACGATACAGTGTTTCACGCTTCCTAACAAGTGTGTCCAAACTGGAAACAACTGAACGCTCTGTGTTGGTGAGACAGAGCTGGTTAAATGGATGCTCAGGGGACCAACGCTCATATTGAACCCTGACAGACCGTGGACATGCACTCATATGACTCGTATGACTTATGGAAGGCAGAAAGGCCCTTCGTGACTCAACACTATTGGAAAGTTGCTAAATGGTGCAATCCTTTGATGAGAAACATCCTTAAAAGTGAGGGTTGGTTAATTTAAGTTCCTTGGACACTAATAGTCTGTTTGTGTTTGTGCTTCTAGTATGAGGTAATGCCAAATTTGAATAAGAATTGGAAAACACTGCACTGCCAAGTAGAATTATGAAAACAATTTTAAAGGTTACTGGAAACATATCACTATTTTTCATCCGTCTGGCATCCTCTCTTTAACACACAGCTAACAATTGAATACCATTTACATTTACGCATTTAGCAGATGCTTTTATCCAAAGCGACTTCCAAAAGAGAGAATACCAAGACTAGTTTACACTACACAAATTCACATCTAGACAAGCTTGACAACATTCTCACCCTTTCCATACTCTGTCGTTGCTGCTCTCTGGACCTTGCAAATACTGGTTGAACTTCATGGCTGTCTGCATGTGATGTTGCGTCCTCAAGCTGGGTTTGATGAAGAGGGCTTTGTCCAGTTCTACCTACCCTTCAGTCTTAGCTATCCAGTTATCTACAACCACACATCTTATTCTAATCTCAGTCTGTAGGAAAATAAAATAATTCTATAAGTAGAGAAAAAAGACTGTGGTCAATTCAATTCTTCTATTGAGTAGATCCTGTGTGCAGCCTTCAACTGATGTCCGTCATCAAAACCATTCAGCCTGTCCAGCAGTCATCAATTCTGCCCATGCGCTTGTGTCTATATTTGTCCACACAAGGTCTTAACGCTAAATCTCCTATGTGCATTCTGTCAGTGACCAAAACCTCTTCCTCTTCTTAAGACAGCCGTGGAAAGACAACATTGTATAAGACCCACCCACTCTGACCCAACTGTCACGCCCATTGGAGGAAGCAGTTTCTTACTTGTTAGGTGTGTCGTAACACTAACAAAGAAGTAATACAAGTTTATTATCTACCTGTTCACCTGAAACTTATATGGGTACACATTGTAGAGCTTTATTTCCCTGTTCATATAATTTCAGAGAAATTGTTGAAAGGGATTTTAAGTCTAATAAAAAGTGACTAGATCACAAGAAAAATGTTAAAAAAATAAAAATAAATGTTACCTTTATTAAACCAGGCAGAATAGATAAGAACAAATTCTTACTTTCAGGGATGGCCTTTAGTGTTTCACCCTACCATTATATTAGGGAGGCACCTATAAATATATATATATAGCGCCAGATCACAAAATAAGTATTTTAAGGTTACCTTTCCTATAAAACAGGTCTATAGCTTGCTCTTTTATCAAACAAACTAAATGGCCTTATGTTGTTTATCTAATTTACATGACGGCATGTCATTACTGTCTCTACATGGTCGATCGTTTAGATTTCTCCTCTGCTCTCAGTATCAATCTTGATACTTGATACCCCCCACCCCTTGATACCCCCCACCCTGAATTCAGAAACTTAGAATTTGCTCTGTAAAGGTAATTTACATATGATGCTTCAATTTGTCTCTACTTGCACATCAAGCTACAGTATAAGAAACATGTCCACAACAACATAGAGAAGTTTAGCTTTTAAGGGTACAAGTGAATGCCTGGTAAAACAAAGAAGAAAGCCTAATATAAGCAAATACATATATTTCCTCTAGGCTGTGGTATAACATGTTGTGGTTTGATGATTCTTTCCATATCTTACTTGTTCAAGTTATAAATCAGCAGCAGAACCAAACTTGACAACTAAATATCCCGTTACTACTTCTTTAAAAGCCTGTTTGTACAACAGACGTACCAAAACAATCTACTACAATCTATCTACCGTTGCTATATATGGTCCAACAGCTTTAAACTTGTGGATGCTAATCCATCTATTATTGTTGCCAAAAGCAGACAGAATTACCAGCCAGTGACATTAGTGTATGAGTCAAGAGGGCAAGGTTCCGAGGTGCTAAGCTTAGGGGAAAGGGACAGTCTACCTTCCCTATACTTTCTGATTACCTGCCGGCAGTAAGCATTCAGAACCAATGAAGGTGTAGAGATAATGAAGGTGAAGTCCGAAGAGACTGCTTGGAAATGTACATGTTGCACAAGTGTCTAATGTTTAATCCTGAGATATTAGAAACTTAACATTCACTAAAACCACATTGTACTAGTAGTCCACATTAGTAGTCCCAGTTTTGTAAATTTGCCATTTGCTAATGGCTGTTTCTCAGACAACACATTCACTAGAATAAAGTTATTCATTTGATCTGGTTTACATGATGTTACAGAACTAGAACTCACTTCTTTCCAAACAATCAATAGTTTAACATAACTAGAAGGTTTGAACTAAATGAGTGAAACTTACATTACTGCGTGTGGATTCTGTAACATACATGCTTTCGGTCCAAATGTAGTCACCGGGCTTGGTCCATGGAGAGACTGATTTCGTCTAGAAAAGAAAGTTGCCAAATATAAAGAAGACATTCTAAATGAACAGTCCCCAAGAATTCAACACAACACAAACATAATATGAAAAGTACAAAATGGGTCTTGGAAAATGTATCAGTAAACTACAGTTTTTCTTATTGACTTTGTTGTGCCTTTAACTAAATTATCCAATTAACCGATGTTTGACATCACAGAGGAAAACCTGATATTTTTTTAAAGCATGTGTGAAAATTAGATTTAAAGAGAATACAATTTATTAAATAATATGTATCTAACATATCATCATATATTATGGAGGGAAGCACTTTCCCAGTCAAATACTTTAAGAGGAAACAATACAAATTCATCGCTTTCTTTCAAGGCAAGTTCCTGCTGTGTCTGGTCATGCACATGGCCATGGAAAACAAATGTGCACTCATTATGGGTTCCAGACTGCATTTAACATTGGTAACTGCATAAAGGTTGCATGGTGATGGGCAAGCTACAATTGACATGGACAATATGGCCGCCCCTCCCCTCTCAATGAGACCCCAGTGTCCTGTAACGTGATTCTGGTTAACGAATCCTATTAGTAGCCCAGTTTTGTAAATTTGCCAATTGCTAATGGATGTTTCTCAGACAACACATTCACTAGCTTAAAGTCACAAGAGAGAAAACACTTCAAATTGTTTATCAATAAAATTGGGCAACTATAGTGAAGTGAAAATTGTTATTCCTCATTCTTTCTTTTAAGATATACAGTGATACTGACACCTATACAGTGAGTAGAGCATGATTTCAGTTAAGAGATGGTACTGTTTGAATCACGATTCCATCTGAAATACTGCCGGTGACAACGTTGTTACAATAGCTTGTTTCAAAGGGGGTTCAGCTTGTTTCAAAGGGGGTTCCTAATAAATGAACGCAATATGAGTAGGCTAAAGGCTTGAAGATATTCCTAGAAGTGAAAAACTTAAGGCAACGTTTAAGTCATAGAGGTTATAACCTAACCTATAGGACCATTTTTAACCGGACAGCCCAATATCTTCATTTGATCCAACTTTTCAACTGAGGCTGCTATAGCTTATCATTATTCCCACTTGCAGGAGAAATAAGAAGACAACATTCTACACTTCACTTTTAGTATTTTGAATTGTAAATGAGCAGCAACAAATCTATGCCTTTAAATCTATACAATTTTCATAAATAATAAGTATGCATTTATATATCAAATATACAGAAATATCAGTTGTAAAAATTACAGTCAATAAACGGACCCATCTGCAACTGACGCAAGCAGCACACCCTATTATTTCTCCAGAAATTGAACCCTCTCTAGTTCCTCATTCTTTCTTTTAAGATGTAGGCTACAGTGATACTGACACACCTATACAGTGAGTATAGGTTAATACATTAAAAAAAAATCCATGTTCTCAGCAGAAGACTCAGCTCTAAATGAACAGTTTCAATTATGCAAACTTGACTGGTCAAAATACAGATCATTCCCTAATGCCAAATCGACATATCTGATAAAGGTGTAGTTATACCTGTATTCTGAGGCGCTGGTTGCTGCGGAGGTGCTCAGACTGCGGGTCTTCCTGGTACGGATGGCAAGGCTGTGGTTGGGACCCCCACCGTCGCAGGTAGAACAGCAGTAGGGGACAGCCTCCACTCCAACGTCCTCTCCAGTTTCCATCTCCCCAACTGGCTATGAAGGAAACATACAGTCAACAGAAGCCAAAATGGAGGCCACTGGTTAACCTGGACAGGTGCATCTCCAATTCATTGCTAGCTAGCTAACGTTTACACCATAGTTAGTTAGTTGCTGCTAGCTAGCTAACTACCCACGCGCTGCAGTACATATTGACGTTATGCTTCTGTGAACATTGCTAGAGCTAGCTCTAAATGATGTAGTGACTGTTTCTGGTACATCATTTACGTAGATGGCAACCACAAATCGTTTTACCTGACGCGTCTAATTAATTCAGCTAGCTCCTCTAGTGCCACCTCCTAATACTATACTCAACATAATTAGTGGCTAGCTAGCGGCTAGCACAGGCTCTTGCAAGCTACTTTGCTTTAAAATTACACTACTAGCCACGACTAGCCTGTCTTAAGTTAACTACATACTCTTCATCTTCTTTTATTTACCTTATACATACAACTTCACAAAGCACCACGAAGAACTGGGAGGTAAAAACTTGATCAGAGCATATCCATCTGAATTGCTGGAGTACTGTATACTCCCTACTGTATCAGTCGTGTTGCCAGTAACAGTCAGTGTGCCCCTCTCGAGCTGTCAGTGAACTGTACCTAGCCTTGTTAGCTGGCTAACAACGATTACAGAAGTTTACCAAGAAAATAAAATGGTTCACTTGGCCCTCCGCCAATCAAATAGGCGAGGATGTTGAAAGACTCCAATGTCAGATGATATCCAAAAATTGCTAGGGAATTGGAAACAGTCATACATTTTATATTATGTAAAAATGTCAACCTGGATTCCGCCCAATGAAAAACTGACGTCACCCTCACGAGTGGAGTTTGGAACTCAGCATTACCTGAGGTTGTGCTAACAGTATAGCGTCCCCCTGTTGTTGTAGTTGGCTATGGCACCAAGGTGAAGTTAGTTTCATATTCGACATTCGTCTCACATTAGGAAGACGGTACTTTGCTGCGTCGCGTTAGGGACCGGGTGAAAACGATATAATTTTGAAAACAAATATTTTTATAAATATAAAACCTCAAACGGACACTAGAGTATTCTAACAATGTCTGGTATCCTTCCACAGCCTTTACTTTTTCAATTAAGTTTCAAACAAAATGATAGAATATGGGATATACAGAACAGACAATAGTGGGGGTGCATTTCATGGCAATGTTTTCTGATTTTGATTCCCCACCGTAACTGCTTCCCAAAGGAATTATAACTTCGAAATATGGTTTGGGGTAGTTATGTCATCCCTTCACACTAACCTGGACCCATGTTTCAGATTTAGATTCATCACAGAGCCAGTACCACAGAGTTCACAATTTCTGACGTCCATCAGAATGTGTGACCCAAAAAACAAAAATGTGTGACCCCACCATAACTGCTTCCCAAAGGAGTTAAAACTTCGAAAGATGGTTTGTGGTAGTTACATTATCCTTTCACACTAACCTGGACCCATGTTTTCTGATTTAGATTCATCACAGAGCCAGTACCACAGAGGTCACCATTTCTGACGGCCGTCAGAATGTGTGACCCAAAAAACAAAAATGTGTGACCCCATCCATTCTCACTGAGGAGACCCGAGGAGAGGTTCGAATTCGTCCTCAAGATGGCGGCCGAAACAAAAAGGTCTCGTGACTGAAACCCATGAATTCCTTAGTAGTGCATAGGATGTGTGTACTTTCTACATACATGTGTATAATAAATCAAATGTGTCATCAGTTATTCCTACAACAAAAACAAAACTTTACACTACGGCATAAAAAATCCATAAAGGCATGCACTAAATTGCAATGGCTTGTGGTCAATTAGATTGGTAGTGTCATCTGGTGACCTGTGGGAACGGGCAAAGACAAATGTTCAAAACAAGTATTGGCGCAGGTTGCAAAACAAAAAAACTTAACTGTTGGTTTTAGATATTGGTATGAAAATTGCAGAATTTAACATTATGGTAAACTTCTTAAAGGTAATTTCAGCACCAACAACAACTCTCCAAAACATTGACACAACACAGATGGTCATCTCAAACTGCTTTTTATTACATCTTAAATAACAGTACATTTTAATATAGTTTCTATCTTGCATCCAGCTTTCAGGTTGTACACTGACTGACTTTAAAATTAAATACAAAAGGTGAGAAGGGGACAGTGGGGTGCAGAGCTCTACAGTTATTTCATGATAGAGAAAAGGAAAGGGAATTTAATTAATTTGTAATATTTTTTTATTTTTATCTTATTTTTTTGCCAACTCCAGGCCTAACGCACAATTACAGCACATTTCTTTTTGTACAGAATGTC
The DNA here is from genome assembly GCA_903064625.1 of Mallotus villosus. Taxonomy (NCBI): domain Eukaryota; kingdom Metazoa; phylum Chordata; class Actinopteri; order Osmeriformes; family Salangidae; genus Mallotus; species Mallotus villosus. The sequence goes on from CAEFZP010005719.1 coordinate 58,969, forward strand.
GCAGAGAAAAAACAGAATGGAAAAAAATGCCACTACTGCTAAAGAAAGAGCGTCTCTGTTTACAAGAGGGGAACAACAGAAAATTCTGCCATTCAGATGCTGCAAGTTTTTTTGTTTGTTTTTTTATTATTAAAGAAGGACAGAAAAAAACCTGTTTGTTACAAAATGTTTCTTTTCTTGGTCAGTGGAATTTGTTTGCTACAGAAGGAATGAAAATTGATTTGTTCCATTGTGTGTTTATACAATTTCAATGTTTACATTACTTTTATTGTGGAATCCTTCCCATGGACCAGGTAACCATTTGTTATGTTGTGGTGTTTGCTTCTCTCAAGTGCATAGCTTTGACATTTTAAATTGAATTACTTATGCACAGAGTAGCCAAAACAATATAAATACCATTGTAATGATGATATATTCAACAGGTTATTTTCTTAAAGAAAAACATCAAAGGACTTAGTTCCATATGCACCTCTTTTAAGCAATTCTACAGCATGCGATTCTAAGAGTTAACCCACCCGTGGCAGACAACCAAAATCTTTTTTTTTGTTTTTAACTTAAAAAGTTTCGATATCATTATTTTCAAACATTGATTTATACAACATGTCATTCACAGAGTAGTAACTGCATTTCCAAGCAAGGAATGGGCACCTCTGTTGAAACAGAAACTCCGGAATGAAACCGGGGTATAAAATGGAGGTTCTTCCTACCCAACCAAATCACATCACCGGTCTCAACCACAGTCAACAGAAAAAGGGGAAACAAAATGGAAAATAAAGAAATAATGAACCAATGGGTTAATCTTCATGTAATTATTCTACATTGCTGCCTGACAAAGGGTGAAATAATGGTTAAAATGCATGTTTCTTGTGTTTTCGTTTTAAAAACGAGCATTCATTATCATAAACAGCATGTGCTTGGTTAGTTAACTTTTTCTTGAAACATTATTCTATATATGCAAAGTTAAATTTTGTGCAAACAAAGACTTGTGACTAGACAGAAAATAGAAACAGAGTAAAAGTATCTTGGGACTAAATATACAGAATGGCCAGACCCAGCGGGTGGCTTATGGACTCCCTGTTGTAGCTCAATTCTCTTGTCTTTTCTCAGGTGGGATAAAGCTGGATTAAAACTGAAATGATAATTTGAAGTTTTTTTATTTTCAATCTACAAACATAATTCTAAAATATGTGTAAAGACTATGAGATAAAAGAAAGCTTTCAATCCTCATTTCAACATTAACCGACACTGATCTAGTTCTTAGGGGAGAAAAAAAAAGGAAAAAAATACTTGAAACAAAAAAACATTGAATAATAATAATAAACATGGCCAAAAAAGCTATCAGAGTTAGATCACTGTTGTGTAATTAACTTCACTCAAACCTTGTGTAATAAAGAGGTGTGACATTTGCGGAGGGGGTGAGTTCATATTTTTGTTCACTACAATATCAGAAGATGGTCCCCGGAGGAATGCAAAATTTTCCTTTTCATACCATTGAATTCCTCATCTTTTTAGTCAAGTGAGTTATAACAATTGTGCTCTTCTTTTAAATGAGAAGGAGAGAAAGAGAATATTTGCCCTTGGTAGTTATTTGGGGTGTTGGAGTCAGTGTCGTGGTGTTTTGAGAAGATTGGATATGCAATAAAATTGAATATTTCAATGTCGGAATGGTCTTCCACACAACTTTGGAGTCTGACATCTGGAAAAGGAAGAGACACACGTTAATAAACTGTCATAAGTTAGACAGTAACTGTTGGTATTTGTTTCTAAGTGTGTGATAGTTGTGTAACCTCATGGTAAGGCAAGCCATTTTTCCTGTGCTTCGCAATTCTACCCCAAGATGGCAGCACATGCATTGAACATTGTCAACAGTTCTACACTAACATTATGCAACTAGACCCCTTACCTCAGAAACATACACATAATAAGAACAATATATCTTAAAAGCACAGGGATATCAAAATATAGAATATACTTTCCACCATGGCTGTAGTTAACTACCTATAGCGCTTTTGAATTACTTTCTTCAGGTAACAAAATAATATGCTAAATATTGCTCTCCATATTGGCGGAATACTCCAACGAACAGGACAAGACAAGGTTCCATAATGAGTTATTAAGACCATTATATATATTTCAATCACAAACGTTTACTACAAAATACTATTAACTGTACATTTTTCACAGCATTTCCCTCTTTAGAGCTAGTTTAGGAAGTGTTTTTCATGGCTAGAATTCATCCTTTGTGAGGTGAGGGTGTCATACCTTCAGACTCTAGTTCCAGATCTTGAGGAAGCTGTCCCAGGACCCTGTTGCCACAGCCATGCCATCATCAGTCACGCCCAAGCAGCTCACACGGTTGTCGTGCCCGGCCAGTACACCTACAGACAAAGCACAGCGTCACACACTTGCTAACTGGATGAATCCAACTTACTCCAGTGTATTGAGATGACTACCTACCAAATATGGGTGTTTCTATATCTTCACAATGCATTACAATAAAAAAAATGTTGCGCACGTTTACAACGCTTTACACTTTTCTTCTAACTGCAGAAATTAGCAGGCTTATTTCCCAATTAGTATGCGTGTATGCGTTAGCATGTGTGATTGGTGCCAGCCCCAAAGCACATGTTCTCTGATCCAGGCCACACATGTCGTCAATACCTCTAAAGTATTCATGTCTCTGTGGGAGCTCTTCCGCCTGTGAAGCAGGTGAGAGGGCACTCAGAGCAGGGGCTCGACCGCCCCATCACCTGCCACTACTGTGGTGACCAGGGAGCTTCAAGAACATTTGCATCAAACCTTGCACTGTTGCATGGGAGCGCGCAATATCCCTTGAGCACGCTCCTTTTGCTTGCCACTTATGTTTTACCATGTGGTGGAAGTGCGCTTGCCTGAGTGCTTACATGAAGCATACATGCTGTTTACCCTCCTCTAAACAACTGGCTATTAAAATGCGGAAGTGTCTTAATGGTTAACAGTAATGCAGGTGCCCTTCCTTACTGTTTTGTAACTCTGCACCTAAACCACTTCAGACACAATTTTACTACACAACCTTGCTGACTTCTCCCGTAACTCTATAGGACTTTACTACAGCAGCTATGCAGCCTATACAATTCTCTCCTCACCATAAGTAACTCTATAGCACAACCTCCACTGCTGAGGTTGTGCATCCAACGCATCCACGCTACAGTAAACTGGCGCTACGCACCCTGCGGCGAGGTCTTTCTCCATCCAAAATGTATTCAAAAAAATGTTTTTCTTTGTGCTTCATAAAAATATGAACAAAACCATTTAGTTTAGTTTAAATCTACATCCATTATTCCTTAATCATTATTAAATAAGCCCTGTTTATCTTTTGCACTGTGAGTGAGAGAGCCCCACCTGCAAATCCCAGTTTATGTACTTTAATACATACTAATGACAAGGTCGAAAGTCCTTTCCATCTCACCTGCACGGTCGGCCTTGAGGGTGTCCCACACATTGCAATTAAAGTCATCGTAGCCCGCCAGCAGCAAGCGGCCGCTCTTGGAGAACGCCACGGAGGTGATACCGCAGATGATGTTGTCATGCGAGTAGACCATTAGTTCCTGGTCAGCGCGCAGGTCAAAGAGCCGGCAGGTGGCATCATCAGAGCCTGTGGCGAAGGCATTGCCATTGGGGAAGAACTGAGGGGAGAAGAGCCGCAATGAGAGACGGAAGCACAGTGCGTTTCTAATTAGGCTTTGTGCTGCTCCGACACAGGGAGGCAGGATGTCAATATTAAGACCAAAGCCGAAATATATGATTGCAGGAACGAGTGCGTCAGAGACGGGGGATAATTACTAAATTGAGTATGATGGGACTTAAGTGTCACAATGAGGATGATGGGAATTGTGCTTACGCAAATGGCATTGATGTCCGACTCGTGTCCAGTGAAGGTCTGTCGGCACATTCCTTCTCTGACGTCCCAGAGTTTGGCGGAGGCGTCACACGCTCCTGACACAAACAGCCGAGTGTCTGGTGCCAGCGACAGGCTCATAACGTCACCGGTGTGGCCAGCAAATGTGGTCGTCTGCTGACCCGTCTCAATGTCCCAAAGAGCACTGGGGGAGCGAGGGAGGGGAACGCGTTAGCAACACAGGACAGGACTGTCACCTGGTCAAACATGTACTTAACTACACCTTCCAAGATTCTGCAAATCTCCTTGTGAAATCAACAATAGTGGGCCCACTGAATACCTCATGTGCGTAATTTATTAGGAAGTAACTGCAAGCTTCCAACTTTTACCTCTAACCATGGTGAAAGTCAAAACTGAATGTATTAGGAAGTAAACATGGATAAAACAATTTATCTTACATCCTCTACTTGACTGACCACCTGTTAATTTTATTTTTGTGCTTGATAAATGTTAATCCCGGTATAGCTAACAGCATCAAGGACTTAAGCACCACCAGCCTTTAAAGTCTTACTTTACATAAACAGAATCATCCAAAATATGAGGTCCTAAACTTGGGGAGGTTGTTCACTTCCAGGTGGGAAAAATCCCCTCTCATAGGCATTAGGTATGAGGTAGAACAGGGAGGATGCAGTTCCTACACTTACCAGGTGGTGTCTCCAGAGCTGGTGACAATCTGGTTGTCATCCAGGAAGCGACAGCAGGACAGGTAACCTGGCGGGCACAAGAGAACAGCCAATCAGAACTGAGTAGTACACAGCTGACAGGTTCCAGGTCCTGTGACACAGCTGTGTGATGCTGACATATCTGTTTGGAGGGGAGAGCAGGCAGGGAAGACAGAGAGCTGCAACATCCAAATGTCCAGTACAGTTTGTTCAGACGGTGAAAAAACAAAAAGGGGTGGGTTGAGGAACTCCCAGGAGGAAGAAAAGTAGAGATAGATTCATATAGCGATTAACATGGAGGTGGGATTGACCCATTTGGAACTAAGGGAGCTTGATAGGTGATGCCCTGGTTCGATGCTGGTTGGTTACACTAACACTACTCATCCATCTTTACCTTGTTGAGTGGTGTGTGTGTGTGTGTGTATATAGGTGACCAGCTACCTGTGTGTCCAGCCAGCTCACGGCTGACGCGCACGTTGCCCTCGCGGGTCTTCAGGTTGTAGATGGAACAGATGTTGTCTAGACCTCCGCAGGCCACGTAGTTCCCAGAGGGTGCATAGGCGCATGTCATCACCCAGGAGGAGCGAAGTGGGATGGCGTGGACCTACAGGAGACAGGTGGTGGTGTTAGTCGAATCAATGGTGCTTAATAAGCAGATAAGCAATGTTTGATTTATTTTACCTTGTTTGTGGTGTAGCTGTCCCAAATGATGAGTTTACCATCTTGAGAGGCACTGACTAAAAGCCTACGGGACAAAATGCAAATAATGGATTATTACCAAGTAAGAAGTAGTAAGTCTCTTGCTCACACAGAGAAAAGTGTAAGCAAATGATGCCGAAAACCAAACAAACTATAAATTGCACCTTTATGTACAATGTAGAAATGAATGGTTCCTGAGGAGCTTGTATTTGGCTTTTTGGGGATGATGTGGTGGTTTCCAGTGCATTGCTTGAGCAATGTTCCACTATTTGGATGATTTAAACAATCTAACCACAAAAAGCTGCCTCAATGCACAGAGGAGGGCAGCAAACACTGGGGTACAGGGAACGCCCCTAGACCCAGCAGAGAACACGCACATCTAGCCTGCCTGCCTAGCCTAGAGATGCTGGTGAGAGAGAGAGACAGTGAGAGACAGTGAGAGAGAGACAGTGAGATACAGTAAAGAGAGAGAGAGACACGGACCTCAGAATTTGCACATCCCTCTTTTGCAGGGGAAACCTCTCTCGCTTAAGTGACCGTTGTCTTGTGAACGTATTTAACCATGTTCACAGCTATGTGATCGTGTTTGTTTCAAATCAAAGCCAAACTTGAACAACCAGTTCTGAATAGACGTGTAATGAATGAGGGATTTCGTGACGATTTCAAGTGAAAGTTTACTTTATAACACTGACACGCTCTACTGCTACTACCAGAGTAGTAAGATGCTTAGTGGAGATTGTAGCGCATTATCTGACTTTCCAAACGCGGTGCAATAAAGCAGGAGTGGAATTAACTAGCTCTCTTCTTGCTAGGTAAGCGCCTAAATTCAGTTGCATTTACTGATTAGAAATTAAATTTAGCTTTACTTGCTTGTATATTGCCTAGCTCAAAGCAACTCAAAAATGAGTTTCTATTATATTCATGGAGTAACATTTCTTATGCTTAGGCCTAAACAATGTATGGAGTCGAGACACCCTTCCAGATGAGCCATGAGTTGGGTTTATGTTGGACTGTTTTGTACCGTTTGTACAATTCATCAGGAGGCCACAAGGGAGAACCAAGTTACAGGTTGCACCTGTAAGACCAGTGATTATATAAGTACATGACTCCACCAAGGGAGTGCAGTTTTAAAACGCCTAATTGTGACCGCAAAGGGGAAAGATATCTGGCAAAGATTTTGACCAATTAATGGTTGTCACAGGAGAGGAGTACAAAGAGACATGCGTGTCTGGGAGTCTTTTGTCAGGTGAGCCTAAGAGCTATAAACTGCAGTAGGGACACAACCCTGTCCAGAAATAGCACCTCCAAGCTGTGTTACACTGTGGCAAGTTAACTTAGAAACAAAGGTTGATTTGGACTTGTAGCTGCGACCAGCAGCTCTATAGCTCGCTCTGTCGGCTGGTCCACAAAAATGCCCCCGTGGTTGGCAGCCATTGCGAATTTGAGCTTGTTAGAAGAGATGTTGATATGGAAAGATGACTACGCAGCAAAGCAAGATAACAAAGCAGTTAGGTGTGGCCTGGTCTGTGGCGTCTCTCTGGACTGGTTCACACCTGTGGTACAGTAATTAGTTTGCCGGTTGCTGAGGTGAGAGATGTGTCTGGTGGCTCTTGGGAAAGCCCCCTTGGCAAAAGAGACACGTGACTTCACATGACAGTCTGCCTTCACTGCCCAGACACTACTTAGTACTAAAGGACGACACCACTTTTGAATGTTTTTCCTACCCGCATACCCCCACCCCTTCCACACACCCACAGTGCATACACATACACAATGCACTGACAAACATTTGAGCACAAAACCAACAGTGGTTCAGTGAACCACATTCATGTTCACTAGTGCACACAGTGCTCAGTTAACAGTTGTGATTTAACCATTTTCCACACACACTTCCTTATACCACCCCACCCTTTTAACAAGGAGCTGCAGAAGATACCATTAGTACACAGACAGCAACATTTATGCCCACTTCCTGCATTTGGCAAAGAGACTGAATTATTTAGTTAATGGATAGAATGTAGCTAAATGAGATTACCTTGAGTCAGTGCCCCAGTGCATGGCATAGATTTTAGCCAGATGCCCCCTCAGTGTCCGTCTAGTGCGCATCTGAATTCGGCCAACAGCGTCGATGTTAGCGGTGATCTAACAAGAGGGAAAAGGCAATGAATAACAGGAAAGTGTGGGTCTATCTGCATAGGTGTGGCAGCACTTTTTCCCTTGTCTTTCACAAATCTGAACAATCGAAGCATAAGACATTCAATTTCCGCAATGATGTGTGAAAGAAAAAGCTAGCGTCTCCAAGAACAAATGGATACTATAACTCAGGCTTTAAACCATGGACTCATTGAACCTTGCTACATCCCCCCCCCCTCTCCCCCACTAGGCACTTAAGAACGCTTCCCTCTTAAAAGTGTTATTGATGAAGCAATTCTTAATATTTGAACTGCTAATTGTAGATAGCATGTGGCTAAAAGAGAGCTTCCTTACCTGAGACAGTGTAGCATCCGCACACGCTTTCCTGGCATCCTAATAAAGACACACACATTTGTGTTATTTCCCCACCCAGTCACAAGCTGATGTTAGTCCCCCCCCCCACACACACACAACTTTCAAGACAAAGTTTTGGGCTCTTATTAGAACTAGGTCTTTGTATATGGAGGACGACCAGCCCTCTGCATCTAATTGAAATTGAGTGCTAAAATAAAAAAGCAGTCTTGCGTTACTTAGGACGGATTGACTGTTAAAAACAAACAGATAATACACCATCAAGCCTACCATGTCAAACTGTGTCTCATTAGGCCTGATCACAACTACTTCTGTGAAATACTCTGTATTCTCAAAATATTGGTCAAATGCATTGGAGGTAGGAATATGCTTGATTGCTATGGACAGCTTTTGGGGGGTATTTTATGTTAAGAATATTGCCTCTTTTTAGATTTTGGAAGCTGAAAAACAGGACCCTAACAAAGTATTTATCTGCGTGAATAGCAATGAGTTCAGCTAGGCTGTGGGTGTGGTGTGTTAAATTACTTAAATGTTATTGGTAAATGTAATAGGTATGAAACCGAAGAAATGTACAGCGCACCTACAGTAAACTGTTAGGCAGCCATCAGTGTCACAATGCAACACAATATAGCTTGTTTTACACAGACATTTGCAGACAGAAAAGGAATTAACAGTTTTAATTACTGTATTGAAACAGGGAATAAAGAGTTGACCAATAAAACAATGTCAAACACACCGCACTAACTAATGGTGATGATGTCATCACTCAGGTAAGCTAAGCAGAGGGTATTCGCAATTGTATGAGCAATATTGATAACAACCGGAAAGATACTAGTCAGTCAGAACAAACAACCAAGGGCCCATTGATTAAAAAGAATATAGATTCATTATTTACCGAGTGTTTCTGCACATTATGTTGTAAATATGGTAGTAAAAGTTAATGAATTTTTAATTACATTTTCGCTCTCTTAAATAAGGCAGGAGATTTTGTTCTACCGACACCAGTTTCATTAGTCCTGTCAAAATATCACACTTGAGAGCTTTTTATAAATATAAATACAATCAAATAGTACAAAAGGTAAAGGTGGTTCTGGAAGACTCACTCTGATCTGGTTCTTAAGCTGCTCGGCCTCCTGGCGTAGCTGGTCCAATTCGCTCATTTTCCTCTGCTAATGGTGTGCTTCGCTCCGCCGCCGGTTCTCGTGCTGATCTGTAGGACCACAAGGCAAAAGCTGAACACACTATTCCTAGTATTAGCATTTAGCATGGCAGAGGGATAACACTGGCTTGGCTGGCACCAGACCCTACATCAGCAGTGGCAGCGTCTCTTGTGTATCCTTTAGCTTTAGTGATAGTCAAACTCCTTGAGGAAATTTGAACAGACTTGACACACTATACGATATTACGGGCAGAGTAAAAGGTTAGGTTCAGTGCACTTGGGTTACAAGTAGGCCAATAACAGTTATCAGTTATCCCCCATTAAACAGATGCAAAGCTTTTAATGCGACATGCAACATGTGGAAAATTTTGTTTTACATCTCTAAATGCTACACAGCTATATAGGCTTGCCAGAATAATGCACACAATCCCTGTTCTGTTTCTCTCTGACATTACCTATGAGGCACAGAAACTAGTCAGAAAGTGCAGAATCCCAACACTTTCATAGCGAAACCAAGATGTGTCCTTTCCAGCCTGAAACCGTTACCTAGCAACAGGCTTCTGCACCCAGTTTGTGCTAAAGATCACTATTTCTAAAGTGATGCAGAATTAGTTTCCCTCCCCTCCAATAAACCGGACAACCTAACCAAACATCTGGACAACAGTAAGGTGGCGAATGACTGTCACTGGACAGCTCCAAGTCAAAACTGAAATCCATTCCTTGGGGCCGAAGCTATGAAAGCAAACATACCCCTTTCTTCGCTTGGCAGAATGGCGATGCCTGGAGCTTGAGCTTTAACTACAGAAGCTGGAGGAGGTGTTCTGTGTGCTACTGGAGCCCAAAGGTGCTCAGGTGATGAGGGTAGGCTCTATTACAGCTCCTACTGCTCTGGACCTGGTCACTGGGCTCTAAACCTCCTTCCAATGTCATCCGTGTAATCCTGGGACACAGTTGATTCAGCTCCTCCAGCCAAATCCGGTTAAGACAAAACCTGCTGATGATCCTAAAAGCAGTGGCTATCCCGCTGACCCCAATCCTCTGGTCAACGGGCTTAACCCCGACACTTTCACTCTCCAGAGAAAGGAGGCAAAATACAAACAAACACTAAATAGCAGACAGCTCGGATACATGAAGGACATGGATGTGGCCACATCTGAGAACATTTCTTGTTAATGCTACTTTGGATGAAATCTTCCAGCAGTTGCTGGGGGATTTGGTGCTGATGAGACTGCTTCCTCCCACTGCTTCATAGAATTGAGGAACTATTTTTTGCTATCAATCTACAAAGATCTACTATTGCAACTTGGTAGTACTTCCCCTATCTTCCACCAGTGAGTCACCATTATCTTCCAACCTTAAATGTCCAAAAACAGGCTTCTAGATGTACGGTTGTAAGAACGCTGGAGATTAAGGTACATACTGTATATTACCGACAAATGCATCACTGATCGCAAGTATACTGGTAAAATCCACACTACTATTCTTTCCTTTCTCAAATAAGGAAAAAGTGAACAATACGAACATGTTGTACAAGTTGTACATGGCAAAAAGTAACGCTTCTGTTTGAATTATTTCATTATTCTTACCTCCCTTTTCCTGTTTCTTTTCCGTATAGGTCCTGTGTCCTGAGGATGGTGGGAACCTGAATGAACACCTTATCCTTCAAGCACCTGACCATCCCTAGCAGGTACCTGCCATCTGATTGGCCAGTGCAGCTAACTGAGTGTGCATCTAAGCAATGCGATTTAACCGCCTAATCTGGTCAATAAAAATGTGTCATGGGAACATGGTTAAGTCTCCTCGTCGTCTTTGTAATGAGAGCTCTCGGTGTCACAGCTAGTTAGAATGACCCACTGGCGGCCTTTCCTCTAAATCTGCGCAGACATAAAAAAAAACTGAATCTAAACTGAATACATTAACAAGACTGTAGGCGGAGAGTATAGATGCAAAAATACATATGCCCATATTCGGTTTTGTTGGAAGAAGTATTCAGGTCAACCCCTTTCAGATATATATATTTTTTAAATAGTCAAAAGGATTGAAAGTGGATCTGAAGCATAGATCTATAGTAGCAACTTTAGAATCAGTGTTAGAGCATCAAGGGTCCAGTAAAGGTGGCAGTCGTAGGATTTTTGGGGGGTGAGGCAGAAGGGGGGGGGGCTGCATTGATAGAAGTGTGATATTTCTTTTTTGAGGAAGGAGGGGAGCTCTGCAAGGGTGGCAGAGGTGTGATTCAGAGAGGGCTTTTTTTCTGTGTTGGTGGTGGGAGTGTGTTGAAACCGCTGGCAGCCCAACTGATAGAGTGCGCCTCTACACTACTGCCTTCTCTCTCAGTTGGCTATTTTTAGAGAGGTGGTGGAGGAGGAGGAGGAGGGAAGCAGACTTCACATTTTCCAGCCAGTCCTATCGGCTCCGTCATCTCGAGCGCAACAGTGACAAGAGGAGAGGGAAGTGAAATTTGACTCCACACACACCAGTTTTATGGCCTTTTTCTTCCTGTAAAAGCTTCAAACAGGCATGTACTAGTAGAGCAAGATTTTGCTCCACAAAGACAGCCTTCAGCAATAGATGAATCAAAGACCCTCTCTGCTAAAAAAAGATTAAAGAATGCCATCGTTTGGAGAGAGAAAAAATCGCAAAGGCTCTTCTTACTTTCAACTTTATAGCAACAGTTGAGCAAGTTTAAACTATAATTATCGTTAAGACCTATGACACAACCATGACACAAAACATTCAAATAACATCCACCATAAACTGTATGGCCATGTTGAACTCATAGTAATACTCAAATGACGAATTACAGATATGTCATGAACATACGGAGGGTCACATCAATTCACATGATAACTTGGTGGGTCATATTGGGGCAGAACAATTGTAAGGAGGCACTTAGGGAAGCTCTACTACTCCATGACATGAGGACAGAAAATAAGGTGGTTGATCGGGCGGGCGGGCAGGCAGGGAGATGTTCTGGTGCACAAGAGGATACAGCCCAGGGAGACGAGGCGGAGGACAGAGCCAGATTAGCCTAATGAGAGTGAACAAGCAGAGGACGATTGGGAGGAGAGCTGCTAATTAACCCCTTGGTGAAGGGGAACAGGGTGTGGTAACCTTCACGGCATTAAGGGCCCACCGGAGCAGGCGCACACTAGGCTTACCTTGCTGGGGAAGTGGCGAGACCAATAAGACCAGTTAATGGGAGCACTCTTTTAATATAACCGTTCATTACATTTTAGTCGCTGACGGTGGTTTTTACACCGATTGGCTGAAAGAATCTTAGATAAGAGTCACCAATAGCATAGAGCAATTAATACTGTAAGACCATCCACTACAACTTTTTTCCACGTATGTCTTATGCTAGCTGTTTTTGAAATCATATAGGCTATGCTATAGGCTAGGGTATAAACATATATGCACTTTATATACCTAAGCTGTATTATCTGTGTAAAGGTAGAGAATAAATCAAAATGTTTGTGAGGTTTTGTATAACATAATGAGCAGTAACTGAGTCACTACTTTCCCCAGCCGTGAAGTGGACCATGAGTACATGGATCCAGTAACCAGATCTGCCTCGCCCCACAGAGGACCAGGTAAGCACTGTTCTTCAGTGGTCATGGTAGAGATTTGGTACCCCTCTGACAAAGAGAGGCAGTCCCCATACAGCGCTGTGTATTAACCATCAGGTCCTGTTAAGAGTGGGTGTGGAGGATCTTAATAATTAAAGGCTCCCTGCCCCCTCGGCAGCCGCCCCACCCCTCACCTGCATCAGGCTCTACTCGCTCTCCTCCTGCTCATATGATCGTTGGCCGTGGCTAGTAGGACAACATATAGCCAATGGCCATGCTTTTTCTTGAGGCACATTGCAGAATGACTGCATCTTCTCTCCAACTGCTTACTGAGGGCGAGACAGTCAATAGCTGACTGTGTCAGTGCTTCTTCAACTACCGATTGTGTTTGTGTCAGCAGACTGCCTCTACCCCAGGAAGTTAGTGTGTCTCTGAACGGGCGTTTCCTCTGAAAGGGTGTTTCCTTTGCTGCTCTTGGCTCTAGCTCGCTCACTCTGTCGAAACACTCAGAGGAAGTGGCAACAGTGCATCCTCCCAAACATTTCTCTTAAATCTTAAGAGACAGAAAGCCACACAGACCATCAGGTACAACAGCCTAAATAACACATGATGAATGCTCATGTGTTATTTAGGACCCAAAACAGAACAGGCTCTAATGGCTTATCCATAGCTGGTTGGGAATGTTCCCTGTTGTTGTCTGTGCCACTGCTCCAGGCCACTGAGGGAGCTACTTGCTTGATCAGCAGCTGGTGTGTGGTGCTGTCTGCTACTGCCTGTAGCAAAGGTTCACACTCTGGCCCAGAGATCATACCACTCTCACTCAGATTAGCCCGCATGTACTACGCACTGCATTACACTCATCAAACTGTGAACTGCTGTGATCTCATGCTACAACCTCTGCACTAAAACGTAATAAAAGTCAGCATGTTAGCAAGTGTTCTTTAATTGGATTACCAGGCTGCCAGGGGAGACTGGGATAAGCAGGTAGGCAATGTGCAAATGCTTGAAAATATCTATCTCATTAAATAAGAACACTAACAAGGCTAAAATTACACAAATGCACTGTGTAGGTGATCAGAGGGTAGAGTCATTTGCTGCATGTCTTCCTTTCTTCTACTTTCCTGTTGATCTAAAACTGTCACTATCCAATAAAAAGCTGAAATATTCCCCCAAACCTTTAGTTACATATACAGGCATAATCTACCTACTCCAAATTCAGGGAAAAGTCCATAGAGTCAAACACAGTTCTCAAACATTAAACATCTGTGATTAGACAGAATCAGTTATCATAACAAAATGACACAAATCAAATTATTCTTGCATTACGCAGGCTACAATTCCTTAAATTCAAACTGCAGCATAAAATGCTGAGTAAGAGGGAAATCAAAAGTTATATGTCAGATTGATCAAGGACGATAACGACACTGCATCAAACTATTCATACAACTCCTTCCTGACCCACACACACCATTGCTATGGTCCAGCCAAGGCTTGAAGTAGAGCTGCATTAAATGCAGAAGCTCTCTGGGACAAGTCTGCTGACTATAAAGGGAGAAAAAAAAACACCCACCTACCAGCCCTCCATCCAGAGAAGGAGACAGTATGCAATATTGAACTGCCCAGAGACAGCCCCTCCTTCCCAATCCTTTCACTTCTCCTCACTCACCTAGAGGATCAGGGATGAGCCCCACAGACCCATCGCCCCACAGCCGGAAACAACCCACCCCTCCCCTCCATACACACCAACACACAATTGTGCACACACAAAGCTATAGAAGCATACACCACTGCACACACACACACCTAAGGGGTATATGTAAGGCCTGCCCAACACAGAGAATGTACTGAGTGACACCACAGAGTAAACCAGCATCTGGACATTGTGCGAGTGTGTGTGTGCGCATGTGTGGCTGTATGTGTGGTTGGCGTCTGAGTGGGGGGCTAAGTGCTGTGAAGAAGTCATGCATGTGAACACAGCTGAAACACAAGGAGGTCAGAAAGAGTGCCGGGACAAGGGGGCTGATGCAGGAAAGAGGCCGTAAAGAGCCAGGAGTTGCTCTTGGCCATTTCTTAAAAGCCTCAACCCCATTCACACTCACTCTAGCTCTGCCCCTCTCTTTGCTGAATGGAGTCCAGCATAGCAAGCCACAGAAAGAGAGACGGACCAGGGATGGTAGAGACAGAGAGAGAGAGTGTCCTTAGTGTTTTTGCGTAGTTATGGTAGAACACACAAATTCAATCAGACAGCCAGACATTGCCATGACTGCATGGGAGGAGCTGCTGACTGCTATTCACTATGACGCCAAGCAGGGACATACTGAACTACGAATATAGAGCACCAAAATTAGGGAGAAAAACTGAAATGTTCTATATTCACAACACTAGCAATAACACCTTGATCTATAGTACAACCACAGTCATGATGCAACTCCAATTCTTCCTATAACCCTGAGTGGCTTAATTGGTAGAGCACGTGCATGAAACACCTGTGTTGTGGGTTCCTTTTAGGTCATATCAGATATTGTACACTGTACTCAAGTCACTTGGAATACGTGGTTATACAGTATCCTATTAATAATATAAGTTTGACTGAGTGACACTGCACTGTTGGGAAATAGGGAAGACCTAGTGTAATTACAATCTGAATGTCTAAGGGACATGTGAATTCCAAATCCTAAAGGCATAGAGGAGAATTACTCAACTGAAAATGAGTAGCCTCAAGCCCCTTGGCCCATTTTCCTCAATGGAAAGAAGTGCAAGAGAGAGTTCTGGATCCAGAATCCAGAGGCTGCACATTAGAATATATCAGGACAATTTGGGATATGGTTTATCCCCTTTCCTCTCGAATGGCTGGTCGTATTCCAATGCTCCAATAAACAATTAGGGTACAGTACTGCAGTGCTACAAGCATTATCCATAAATATACATGGTGTTTTTTTATTTTTTTTAAATCGCCAGCAATAAACTGAGCATCCGATCCACTCAATAAAACATTGACGGGGACTCTCGGTTAGGCTAGATCCTACTTGGATCACTGCATTAGAGATAGGTCACCATATGTTTCAACTTCAAGTGCATCAACAAAAAGCCTTCATACGGTTACCCTTTCACTGTGACATCACATGAAATGAATGAACCGAGTCAGTACCTGAGGGTTGGTCAAGATAAGAGGTTGTGCATTAACAAAGGGTCTCTGAGGACAGAAGCAGGGTTTTTTATAATGACACAAAAACATTTCCACCTCATCAGCTTTGTACCCAGAGGACAAATGTGCATGGCGGACCTATTGCATTTCTTCGACAACATAGTGGAACCCCCTCCCCCAACACAGCTGTGAGTACTCTTTTTCTGTCAACCCTCACATCTGATTTGAGTAGTTTCTGTGTACGTTCATTCAGCTTTCAGGTAATAAACTCTGCAGTGGCAGATCCATGACTGTATTGGTCCAAGGACACCATCAGAACAGGCTATATAGACACATTATTCACAGACTGGAATATGAAGGCTGATCAACCCAAGTTAAACTCAGAAACTTTATTCAGCAATATCACAGAGAAAGGATAAAAGAACGGATGCCGATGGTGTGTAGTTAAGGTTGAGGTGATCAACAGAAAGCCTATAATTGTTTTGGTATTTTAGTGACTTTTCCCATACAATGGTTCCATTTTCCGCAGAAGTGGTGGTCAGAGTGCTTGTGGTGTGGTCACTCGTATATGGGGAGAATGTCTGACCATGTTAGACAAAACATCAATGAGAGTGACAGTAGAGTTTAATCGATCGATCTGTGAAACATTCCATGATGCCATGAGCTCCTAGTAAGCAGATTGGCTACAGCAGATGGCGCATTTCCAGTGGAGGCAATTCTTGGCATGAGGAAATCAACAAGGAAGGAATCATGTGACCTAAAGTAGTGGTCTTCCAGTTTAATTCTATTAAGAGTTCTCACTATGCTATTATTACGCCACTTCAAAACAATCTGAAAGTTAGGGGATGTTGCTGCCCTTGCAAAAACATTAAAGTTACAAGGTATGGCGAGATTACCCATTCACCTGTCCTCTGGTATTTACATTCTCAGGCACCCATGTACCCGGCCCTTGCTCCTCCTCTAGCTACGTCGCTGAGCACAGGGCTGAAGCCAAACAGGTTCCACAGGCTAGCACTCATGCTGGCAGACTAACACCAAAATGGCACAGCA
The DNA here is from genome assembly GCA_903064625.1 of Mallotus villosus. Taxonomy (NCBI): domain Eukaryota; kingdom Metazoa; phylum Chordata; class Actinopteri; order Osmeriformes; family Salangidae; genus Mallotus; species Mallotus villosus. The sequence continues at coordinate 75,692 of CAEFZP010005719.1, forward strand.
CGAGGACAATCACTAAGGGTTGGGAACATAACAGTTGATTCTAAACTACTAGTCTCAATATGACATTAAAAAGATTAATCAAATCAAGATATAGACCTACACTTAGGCACATTATGTCTAAAAATGAAAACAAAGATTAGAATTGTCAACATGCTGCACCTTTAGCTTTTCATGGAAATTGTGCAGACTAGATTAAAATTGAGCCTGCCCAAAGCCAACAGCATGACTTTGTTTGAGGAGTAAAATACACCATTTTGATTGCATTAATATTAGTCACCACTCCCTCCTTCCCATTCTTCCCATGTTACCAAATGGAAAGAAACAACTGAGAGTCAGATGACAACTAGTCTGTCCTTCCTTTTTAGTTCTGCTCTTGTACTATACCAAGACGAAATATACACACAAAACACTAAACACTTCCTTGCCTTCCAGTCGTCTTGGAATTCAAGTTCGGTCACATGCTCTCTGTGGTAGTCAAATTTACTGTGCAGAATGTAAATAAAAACCGAAAAGTCTTACTTCTTTATTCAAAGCAGACGTGTCCAGCTGTTTTATGTAAAGGCTGAAGAGCTGACAGGACCACATGATGCACTGACAACACAGGGGAGTGAGTGGGTCACTAACGTTGCTGTCGCCACTCACTTTGACTATTCAAAACAGAGGCTCTCAAGCACACAGTTGGTGGTGATGTGTGATGACTAGCACTGCAGAGTTCTCCTGCTGGCAAAGCTACTGTTACAGCCACTAAGAACTCGAACCCAATGACACAGACAGAACAGAGGAAATAAGTTGGCAAAGAGCAGGAAAGTATTATGGAAAATGGATTTGGTTGCATATTTCCTCCAGGTTTCATTCTATGACTAAGTAGAAATTTACAGCGAGAAGAGAGGGATGGGGTTAAAGCAGTCGCAGTGGAGCTCATGCCCACCTGTATCCACAACATCTGGGCTATCCTCGTTCCTCAATCTAGGCTAGCACGACAGAACCAGCCTCCTCATACAGCTGATGAATGGTTGGAGAGGGGAAAAGAGGAGGAGAGAAAGGGGAGAAGAGGGGAATGGTGGCCAGTCACATGCAGCTCACACTAAAAATAAACCACAGTGGTGAAGATGTGCTTGTTTGTGTTCAAATATACTTAGACCTCGAGGGTCAGGCACAGCCCCCCCCCCTCCAGTGCCCCTTAGCACAGAGTAGGGAGGGTGGGTGGGGGTGGATTACCAACATCATAGTGCCTACACAGTCATCAACTGGCACCTTGGGTTAAAAATAAACAGTAGGCCTTCATTTGAGATAGCCTGGTCCCAATGAAGGTGGTGTGATTCTTCCGGAGAAAACTAAACATTAGCCAGTTGGAAAGTGGAGTTACACCGTGTCCTAACTGGATGCGAGTGTCTGACTATTGTGTCGTATTGGACGCTCTCTGTCCACACAATGCGTCATATTCACTTTTGTTACGTCACGTAAACTAACCTATGACACTGTGGGCTATGGAACTTTCAACGCGAGCGACTACAAATAAATAGAAACAGGGTGTCCGACAAAAAGTTTGCACCGTGTCGCGCTGCATGACAGAATAGGCAACAATGAAAGACAAGCTTCAACTCTTGTCAATTAACGAATTATATGACATTTTCCAGTCCCATTCATGACAAGGGTCTGTTGGATATTGTAGTATGCCATATAGCTAAAAGCAGGATCATAGGAAAAGACTGGAAATCAGCACTATCACTGACCAAGTCCCCATAATCCTAGAAACTGCAATCCACAGACGGTAAGAATTTAATCCCATTCATACCCGTCACTGGATGGGGGGGAAATCCAGCAGGATGAAAATCTGTATCAAAACAAAAATCCCTCTAGTTCACTTAGAGAAGATATATGCCAAAGCTGAATGATCTTGTTGTAGTGCCACTCATCTCTGATGTGTTCAAACCAGGGTGAGGGAGGGTAAGCAGGTTTGATATGACAGGAAATTATCCTTAGTGTTAAACTCAAGTTTCAGACTAACTATCTGTGAACCCCATGAGACTCTCACAATTCGAGGCCACTGTATCCCATGTAATTATGGATCATGGAAGGGTAACACATTTCAGTTGTTCACTTTGATTTACACTGCATGACAATTAAGTGGAGACAACGTCAAGCAGGTCCTGTCATGCTTTGACAATAATAAATTAATATTTGAAAAGACACAGTATCTCAGCCTATAACCTAAATATATGGGACGCACTACAAGTTGCAAGAAAACATAGTGGAGTAGGACTGAAGAAATATATATTTTACAATGTTATTGAGTCAAGTTAAAATCATTATTAGAACATCCCAACATGAAATGTTATGCTAAATGTCATTAAGATTTGTAAAACAGATACATGCTCAAATATCTCAGTAATCGGACACTGGGGTTTCACATTACCTTTCACATGCAGAAAAACAGCCTAGTACTACTACTTCATTGATCCATTTGTGTACATTTCAATAACATTATATGTTGTCTTCTCGTTTGTGGTCACATACATCTGACAATAAATGCATTTACCAATCATACAAGGCTAATATATGAAACAAACAAACAACATGCCAATTAAGCATTTCAGCTTTATCACACTTTTCTGTATATTTATAAATAATACAACTCAACTATACCGTTGAAGTGTAATATCCTACTGTCTTAAATGATGGTTGCAATTAAATTCCTTGCTAAATATATCAAAGTAAGTATGCATGTACAGTCTGACATACACAAAATGCAGGCTTCACCCCATCCCCAGTATTCCCTCCATGTTGTCCTACATCTTTCTATAGACTCGCCGGTTTCATGGGAATGTCATTGATTTGTCTATCTAACCGATACGTTTAGGGAAATATTGTGAGGCCAACGTAAACGCCGATTAAATGTACTAAATCCGTCAGATGAGGGGCTGTTGTCTTACTCAGTCTGAGAACGAGCACCGAGGAAAAAGGCTTTGAACGCCATCTTGTTCGCTGCAGCTGCTTGGGCCCTGAATACAGGAACCCATTCATTCAAGAAGGGGGGCCAGACTGGCAAGATGAATTCATCTTTGTGAACGAGCAATAATTACAAATAGCTCTTTTCAAAGACATGGAAAATGTTTTACGTGACACAGATATCACTGATCACCTGCCATGAACACCAACAATATTTTGCGACTTTGTATGTAATAAAAAGCGACAGTTATCCACTGCTCGAAAATGATGTGTTCAAAACCGGTTTAGATTTCTTGCGATAATTGACTGGATAACACCAGTAACCCAGTTGGCATGCGTTTAAAAAGCTTTCCCGCTTAAGTTGTCAAACCCAGTACATTTTCGTCGTTACATCTAACAACTACTATGAGGTGGTGCTTCCTCATTGAATGGACACTTGACGTTTCTGGTTTCCTCTAAACCGGTCAATAAACAACACTCTCACCGTGCTGGGAAGTTAAAAACGGTAACCTCTGCTACCAGACCTGTGCTTAAGTTAAATAGATTGCAGAGATCCAATTAGGCAACACCGTTGATATATCATTAGAAGCTGAAGCTTAAGTTAAGGCTAATCAAATTAACCTGGACGGTACGCTCACTACGCTGGCACACAAGCCTTGGTAGTGCTAACATTTAAGTATTGAACTATGCCCTCCTTTCATTTCAAAGTACTGCTACGATCAGTTCCCCGTGCAACCAACTGTCAATTGCCTACCCACATTTTCATACGCTTCCCAGGAAAAGCCAAATGGACTTCTAATGCTTGCTAACCCGTTAGCGTGCTAACCACACTGCCCATTAGTAAAATGGATGTCTTATTCATAGCCACAAAGGCTACCGCTTGATGCACCATCAGCCTACAGGGAGTGTGGCTGTGTATGTTTGTACGGGGAATGGAGGCAACACATATTGACACCGTTGCAATCAAGGCCAACGATGTATATCCACTCACGATAACGTTAGGCTAGCTAATTACTGTAGGTGAGTGTCTCACAATGTCTGATACGGCTAGTGCTACTGTACCACTGGCCTTCGTCTATAGTCGAAGCTAGCTCTAACTGTTTCACTTTCTTTTATATTTGTCAAGAACAGTGAATGAACTAAGAATGCTCAAATCGTGGAACCCAATATCATAACCTACTTTCAATCTACCGACATTAGCCAGATAGTTCCTATTCCTAGATATGGTCCCTTGGTGGTTGCATGATTCTGACACTAACCACCATACCTAGCGAACGTTACGTTAGCTAGCTAAGCCGTAAATGCTAGGAAAAGTGGGGGTGGTGGTGGTAGACTAGATGCTGGCTGTATTGGTGAACGTGAAGTAGCCATTTTTAGACTCCCTCCCTAGTCTGCTAGCTGGCTAAGTCACACCATTTGAGTGACAAACTGTTGCTTGATTAAACCAAGCATTGTCCAGTTGTATGTCTGAACCAGGACGAAACACTAACAATTAGTTATCGGTGTATTAAATCTACATAAAATACTAACTAAGTTTGTAGGGCTAATTTGTTAACATGCTTGGCAAGTAAAATTAGCTAGCCAACTTGCTAGCACTAGCCAAGTTAGAAAAGAAATTGAGCCACCAGCAAACAAGTTGATTAATTAGTACTTCTTTAGACCATATTTCATTCAATAATAACTACTTACTGCTTTAGTTCATGCAGTTTCCTTCCATGTAAGCCTAGTAAAGGACTAGGAACTAGAAGTGATAGTCTCAGGGACGACAGTATGGATCCGGAGAAAAACCCGGACGTTGACAGCACGTTAGCTAGTCCTGATTTGTTTTACGAGACAGCTAATTGTGCCCCCACCCCGTCGCAGTAATGCCGTTGAATTGGTACACGGCTGGTAGCAGAGTAGGAACCACACAACCAGCGAGTCACTATTTTACCAATTTTCACATGTCTTTCAACCTAGCACTGACTCGGGTAGACTACTTTATCGCATCTTAAACACGTTTATTAGCTAGCTCAAACCCAAATTCCAAAGAATGTCTTACCCGTTTTCAGTCGAGGGTATCCGTTCTTTAAATCGCATTGACTGGAAACAGCGAAGACTGTTCTCCTCTTTCCACCTAGCACGCAGACTTGGCGAGATAACAAGCTATCGAGGAGCGGCACTCCCCGAATCCAGCTTTCGATCCGCCAAGGGGAGACACACCGGCACAGAGGCACAAAGATGAGGCAGTGTTCACCGCACCAAATGTTACTTGCGAAATACGTGTTTTAGAGTCTGGGGGTGGTCTTCCAATTGAGAACTATTTCTTTCCAATCTTTAATCCTTCTAGTCTTTCCCACCGTCTTCCCCCTATTCTCTCTTTCTTCACACCAGTATCTCAAACGCTTCCTCCGGCCATCAAACAGCAGAGATGGGCGCGGTAACCCTGCACTCAGCTATGGGAAACCCCACGTTATGGCAGCGTCATAACGTAAGGACTGAGACGTCGTCCACTCAAAATCGGATCGTTTCGTTAAGAATCGGCTTATGTAATGTAGCTAGCCACTTGTTTTAATGACAATTTAGACGGTTTCATCCCCCAACACCTATAATTTTAACGGATATTGATTTGTTACATTTGCAGCTACTGAAGACTTATTAGCAGCTTAATTAAACGCCAGGAAGTTGGCTGAGTGAGAGAGAAAAAGTTACAGTATTTAGTCATTGCCCACAAACTGAGCAATGATCCTAGCCTGGCTCTGCCTTCCTACTCCATTAGCTAAAGCCGGAGCAAGAACAAGTTTTGCTGAGTTTTGTTGCTAATCATGATGTTGTGGCCCTCCTCCCCACTGGGTTCGGGAACAGTTTGATTTTCCAGCTACGGCAGCTAGCTCTGTTACAGTAGTAGTGAAGGAACTGGCTAAGGCGAACGCTAGCAATTGGTTATGGCAGATCAGAGTGGCTCTAGGCAGATCCAATAGTTTTAAACTTCAACAGAGTACCTGCCTACAAGGAAGTCAATGCTTGTCAATGGAGTGAGCCCAGACTCTCTGTACAAATGAAATGTACAATGATCCACCACCATGTTTCCATTTAGTCTACGGAAGGGGGGGGGTTGTTTTTTTCCATTTTTTCAATGTCCAAGGCTAACTATTTTTCCATAAGCACATTAAATGTGTACTAATCAAGAAGCACACTAACCCCTCAACTCTGCACTGTCCAATAACCGGTCCTAACAATATAACTCAGTCTGCCTATTGTCCCACATTTACCACAGATATCAGAGAAAAACAAGTGGGGTAGTTCAAACAAGATGTCAAGGGATCTCTATCACTTATGTCTACTGGGATAATATTAGTCTACACACAGACTAGATAGATCATTATCACGGAAAGTTAGAGTGTTTCATAGTGCTCAAAGGGAGATTGAATGCACAGTGGGTTAAGGCGTTACTTAGAGACCTGGAACACAATATCCCCTCATCCATTACCCAGGGGAGGGACAGAAACCCTCATGGAGTAGTACTCTCCAGTGAGGATATGGCAGGCAGCATCAACAAACCCCCCACTCAAGGCTCAAGTTAACCAGGACCAGATTTGTATTATCTAACCTAGCCTCAGCATAACCCTCGTCTTGTTGCCAATTTTTTGTTGTTGTAGCATCTCTCTCATACAATGTGCAAACTCAACTGCACACGGTACATGTAAGCACACGGTGCATTTATTAGAATCAATAAAAATAATAATCTTATTTGCATAGCTTATCCCTCTTATACACTATATTTGTATTTTTGTGTGTCTGTCTCCCCTTTTGTCTGTTTGAAGGGCGTGTCAATGCATGATAAGTATACAAACCTTGGTGACCAGATACAAGACAACTTCTTCTGATATTTACATGTCCCATGTGGGTTCTCAAACTCAATAACAACATGAGTCGTAAATCCATAGGGTAGGTTACTAATATTAGCATGGTGTGTTCACGCACAGTAGCAGTATTACAGTGACACAACTCACATGCCAGCCAGCGACACATAATACTATCTTGGAGTTCAGCCAATTTCAATAAATTCATTCTTCAGAGTCTCAACTCAAATTCAGCTTGATTACATATCACATACTGGAGCACAAGAGACATGGTGATTGTGACCAGAGTGCGAATTACACAATGACAATCGGGGGGTCAACTTCTTCTCCAGGGCTTCTATCGACCCCCCCCGACCTGTTGTTTTTACCTCTTTTTGGGGGTCCAAGTCTTAATTAGGGGGGTCAGACCCCCCCCAAACCCCCTCGTAATTCGCACCCTGATTGTGACTCTGATCCCGATATCTCATACATTACACATACCTATAAGTAGACAAATATAAACCATCCCACTCAAATATGCTTTTATGTAAGTAACTGGGCTACCCTGTCAATCACACAAACATTTGGATTGTAAATGTGCAACACTGTATGTTTAACTTCAATAAGAGTGAATGCAAAATGCTATAGTGGTTATTTCTATCAGTACAATGGAAGTGATGTGTACTTCATTGTGCCTGTGTGTTTGTGGGTCTATTGTGTAACGACTGTAGCAGTGACAAACAAGTAACTATCATGTGTGGAGACAAACTACCCTACTCTGTGCACAGTTTCTCAGGGACCCATCTGCACCGCCTAGCGACATCCAGGTAAACCTAAGTGCTGCTGAGATTTAGTTGCCTTGGATACATCCTGGATGCATACATGTGTTGTGAAGCTACATTGCACACAATCATGAAAGCCTTTTGGTTGTCTGGTTTGTGGCAGCCTTGTGACAGACTCTGTTAGATGACTCCATGTATCATCTTCTGTTTTGTTGTGTAGTGTACAATGGCAATATGTCTAGGTCATAATACATTTATCAATCAAGTAATGAGAATAGATGTACAATATATTTGTGTGCTTCAATCTAGATTTTATATTTGGTATTTAAAAACTCCTTAATGTTAGTCGGGAGTTGTGGTTATTTTTCACAATGGAAGTATTTCCACCCAGTGGCTAAAGGCAGCAACTGCTTATACTGCTTGTCTTGTAATCTTGGCCCTTAGTTCAGACAGCGTTCACATGGTTTATGAAAATATAAAACAGACACAAGTTCTACACACACACAGACACACACAACCCTACCATGAAAAACAACTAACACTCAAGCTCAGCAGTGCAGCGACTATAATTGGCACTATCACACAGACTTAGTAGAGATCAGACCAGAAATCAGATTAGAAAAAGGATGGCAACACAAATATAATATAATATGATCTAATGCATTTCATAAAGCGAGTGACATTATATTAGGCTAAGCTCATAACGACCTTGCTTTTTATAGCCAGGTTGGGATACAGTAATCTGATTTAGTGTAATCTGCTTCAATCTCTGATAAATGCTTACCGCATGTATCTCTATGAAACAACGGGTCCTATTGGTAGGCGCACAGAATTACTTAAAGCTGCAGTTTATAAAAGTCTGTGGTTTAAATAGTTCCATTGTCATTTCTACAGTTTTAAATGTGTATGGTATAACAGTGAACCATTTAATAAAAAAGAAAAAAAAATTATTGAATGAATGATAATCTGTGAAATGATATGATCACTGAAATATACAATTTAAAAAGTCTCAATAGCATGCAGGTGAATTTGTCATGCCATGCAGCGTTTAAAGTGATACAATGTTCAGTTATGGAAAATAAATAACTGTTCAAATTATATTTCACTACTGCAAAGTAAAATAATATAAATTATAATGGTTTCATAAAAATGCAGTTTAATGACAGAAGCATCGAAGCAGTGAAGAACCCAAGCACTCTTTATTATAATTGACTAATTATTATTATCCTAGCTATAAAGACCATCTAAATGCAGTGGTTTAATCCAGTGTAATAGTGAAAAAACAATTATTCTTCTCCCTTCTAGTCCCGTATGTCCTGTATTCAGGCATGTTTATGGCTCGGGCCTACACATCCCTATTAATGGAGAGTTAACACACCTGCTTCAAATCATTTGCTTGTTAATAATCTGAATCAGGTTCAACACTGGTGTTGGAGAGAAAAACAGAAACAGGGTTGGGCTCTGCTATAAAGTTGCTCCATAAAATTCAGATGCAACTACATATAATCTCTTCAATTAAAAAAACCTTTAGAAGTTGTACATTTATGTTAAATCATGGTTTGAAATATGTAAATGTAAAGTCTGCATTGACATTAAAAGACTAGGACATGGCACATTTGAAGGGATCTCAAATTACATGTGCATTGATAAATATATACAGCAGGACAGAAACGTCTAGGTTGGATCAGACAGAGAAGCTTATATTAATCTCCAGTTTCCAAACAGATCAAACATTAATCATTTTAAACAATTGTTCAATCTACAAAAGGATGATGAAGTAAAAAAAAAGTTTAAAAAGTCCCTATGCCCTGTGTCTGTATTAATCAGCTGAACCCGATTTTTTCATCCATCTTTGAGTGAAAGCTCGTCTTTTGCACCAGAGGCCAAGGCCAACAAGGTGACATTGTACACCTCTGTCTCGTCTCCTCTCAGGATGAGGGGAGCACACACCTGCACCACTTCGTTAGGCTGAAATCACACACACACACACACAATTAGTGTCTTATCAATATCTTATGTATAAACTGTACACATGTTGACAATTATGGAGGGCGTTCACAAAGGGGGACGGAGATAGAACCATAAAGCGGTATCTGAAAGACCTCACTGGAAATTATTCCATACAATCCACCACAACCATTTCCATCCCAGAGAAATGGAAATCTAATTCAAATAACTTCTATTCAGTGGGCGAAATTAGATTAGATTAATTGACCCAGCAACATAGGCGTTCAGAGCGAGTGTACTGCAGGTCTACCTGGAGCCCACTAGGGGGTGTCCAAGTTACGGTGATGGTGCGTCTGTTGCCGGCGTCCACAGTCCCTTTGCTAGGCTCCACACTGAACCCCTTCTGCTGTAGGGTGGGCAGGCTGTCCCAGCTGAAGTCTACATTCTACAGTCACAGATCACAGCAGAAAAGAACAGTCTATCCAGGCCGGTATGAGTGCTGACTGCTGAATCAAGCGTAGGAATTTACTAGAAACTTGACTTTTTAGGGGATAACTGCATACCATAGGCATTGGCATTAGCATTGACAGTAGCCAAGCTTGATAAATCTGTATGTGAGTGTAAGCACCTTCTTGGCCACAGGCTGCAGGGTGCGTATACAGCCCACCTCCAGTTCTCTGACAGCAGGGCTCATGGCCCCTTTCTTACAGCCCCCTCTGAGAGTCAGCAGCACAGGCAGGGGAGGGCTCTCTGAGTCTGCTCCACAGGAAGAGACAGGGGCATTACACTGATTATTACCCAGAATTGGGTCATTATTACAGAGATAATATGACATGACACATGAGAGATATCGAGGACATTCAGACAGAGAGAGAGAGTGAGTGATAAACATAAGACATGGAGGGGCAGAAAAGGCTACCTTTAAGTTCTGAGTTGCCCGAGGATGGTAGAGGAAGGAGGGCATCAATGGGTACGGTCAGTGGGTCTCCTCCACACAGGTACATGGTGTGAGCGCGTGCAGCACCCCTCAGCTCAATAGCACAGACTGTATGCTGAGATGCAAAGTGTTAGTGCAGGATGCTGACTGTTAGTGAAGTAACAGACCGTAGTTGATCCGTGAACCCACTCCCACGGTTCAGCACACGTGAACCGCAGATTAATTGCAAAGTTTACGAAGTCATAGTGTGAAATACAGTTTTTCTTGCTGCCATAATAATGAGTAATAATTCCCTAGTTCTCATTGCAGAGTTGCAGTGAAATTATACCAGATGCGTACTGTGTTGAACTCTATCGCTGAAGATTTATTTGATTATTAACAAGTGAAAATCTGCAATAGCTGCAACCATGTACACACACATTTTTGTAACAATCACTAAACCTAACCCTGTTTTTCCTAACCCCTAATCCTAATCTTAACTCTAAACCTAACATTACAATGGACAGCGATGTATTGTCTTCTTACCTTGTTTATGAGCTGTACTCTCAGCCTGTCTGAATAGTGGAGGCTCTCATGGTCGGGCAAAAAGGTGACAGTGACGTCCCGGCTGTTCCCTGGGGCTATGCTGCCCTCTATGGGCGTCACGCTGAACACACTCAGACCACTCAAGTTCTGAGTGCCTGTTGAGTCAGATAAGATACAGTCATACAATGGGGAGAAGCAGATGAGAAGTTCTCCTGGCTCATTGGTGGGTTCAAGCGCAGGTCTTACCCACAGTAGGCTGTGTGTTTCCCTCTGGACTGGGGCTGATGAGGGCAGGCAGGGAGTCAGACCTCCGCAGAGCCTGGCTGTCCAGCAGCACTGAGAAGCGCACATCCAGGGAAGAGGTGTTCTGGAGCTGAACAGATGGATATATCACACTCAATATCACACCCACTCAATATCACACCCAGATAATAATGAGATACCTCTTGTTACAGTAACTTCCCCAATCATGGCAATGAATCAGAAGAAGCTGTTGGACTTGGTTACAGGGAAATACCGATCGAATTAGAAGGAGAAGTTGAATGAGTATAGGTGAATGTGTCTGTTGGCCCCTATCTGCATACCTTGAAGCTGTAAGTGGCACTCTCCTTCTCCAGCACATAGCCAAAGTTGATGAGGCTTTCTTGGTGGGAGCAGGTGATGACAGGCACAACTCCCTCCCCACATAGCCTCAACTCCACTGTCATCCTGTGGGTGAGGATCTCCATAACCTCGCGGTACTGTGAAGGGAGTGGCCACATCATTCACTCAGACAAGCCCACCTCATCTTCAAGCTGCAGGATTAGGACTCATCAGATCCTTATTCTGCTTAGGTGGTTTCCAATATTCATCTTCCATCCAGAAATGTCATCCTACCTTTTTCCCCTGGGCTGGAGTAAAGGCCAGGACCAGGGTGTGTGTGCCTCCAGGTCCGAGCCGCCTGAGAGCGTTCAGCAGGGAGAAGGGTCCGCTCAGGTCCAGCACTGAGGAGCTCAGCTTAACACAGGTTTAAGGTCAAGGGAATACAAAGAAGACCGGAATCCTGTCATATGCTCTAGACTGCATGGACTGTGGAATTCATGCGTGAGCTGGTGCACTAGCAAGATAAGGACGTATATATTGATCAGTCAGTGGGGCAGTATCTGTGTGTGTATTATGAAGAGAAGGATACATCCAAAGATTCATGAGAGATATTCTGAATGGTAATCTGTTTGACCACTTTCTGACCTAATATGGGGAAAAAAACATAAATTGATTCTGGAAATATACACAATCCATAAACATCTAAATGCCAGTAAACATTTAATGACTGACCCACGGCAACCTGTTTGAAGTCAATGGTGGTCTGGTCATTACATAATGTCACCACTAGAGGGGGCCGTACAGCTGGGCAAAGTAGCTCGAGGTAGAGTGTATTGAGGGGGCTGGGGAGGAGAAGGTAAATCTCATGAAAAAACACTGCTGCAGATACAATCATCCCTTCTTCCACACACTATAGTCAACTTTTTTACGACATAAAGAATATGCTTCAGATGAAAACATGTAGCACATTGTACAGTAATGACTGACGTGTTAGGGTCAGCATTTTCATATGCTTCGCCGTCTCTATAGTAACGAATCTCCAGCTTAACATTTTCATTTCATTACATCAAACAAACAATCTCGAGGGATTTCTGATGATTGGAAATCAAAGATTACCCCTCACCCACAAACACCCCCACCACATGTCTATAGATGTACTGTAATCCATGTGAGTGACAATGCTCACACGCACAGCAGCGTCAGGACAGCAGCAGTGATGGTCTCCGTGGGTCTGTGTGTGTACCTGTAGGCTGGACCCGTGTGGGGGTCACCCTGGGGAGAGTCTCCCTCCGACACGAAGCAGGGGATGATGTAGCGGCTGCAGCGCTGGGAGAACGAGTGCAGTAAAGAGGCCTTTCCTGCCGCATACTCGTCTGACCTGGGGAACAAACACATTCACTATCTAGTCCGTTCCAAAAGAATCCTAGACTGTGCAAATCTTTGATAGTAATGGATTGTTTGGTCTTGTTTATGTGCTCCACTTCTCACGTTACATAAGTCTTTCAGAAATGTTCTATATTAGACTACAGTCGTATTAGTAATAGTACAAATCATTCGACGTATTGATGAAATCACTTCTGAACAAGGTGGGAGGCTAATGGATGTGCAGTTTAATAATATCATTTGTATTTCAGTGCTGTTTCTTGCAATCAACATCAACTTGAGGTTCCTATTTGAGCTCACATCTTTATACAGAAAAACCTCTACCAAATAGGTGCCTTGAGGAAATATATAAATTAATTTTCTTTTTGATGTCTCTTAAATAGGATTTATTAATTGGAAGCATTCGTATTTAACAACGCTGAACAATTGTATATGCATTACATTTTCATGTGTGAAATGGTTTAGATATGGTCAACATTAGTATACTCTTTTGAAGTCACATCTAATCCATGTCACACATGACACAATAAATCAGCATATTCTGCTTGAAAGAAAAAAATGATTAAGATAATCAAAGTATTTACTACATTGGATTTGAGCCAACGATTGACAGACTAGTCAGTGGGAAGCTGAATCTAAATCTTTCAGTAGCAGGCTGCGTATGTCTGTCTGTCAAAAGAGTGATCCCTACCCAGGCTGGATGTCTGCTGGATTAGGAGGTTGAAAGGGGCTGTCAGTCTTTGGGCTGATGGACACTTTGCTGTTCTTCTCCTTCAGAGCCTGCTTCCCCTGGGGACGGGCTGGAGGAGCCTTCTTACATTTTTTGGGGTCTGTGGTCGGCTCCTTCTTACACTTTAAAAACACGGACGTGGACTCTTTTACAACATAAAACGGTGTAGCTGAATAGCGTTTCCATATGGAAAGCGACCACTTACAGGCCCCTCCTGCTCGGTGCGTTTCCCCCCCTCTGCCTCCGCACCCCGTTGCCTCTCCATGTCCTGCAGACGCAGCTCCTCAGAGCGACACAGCAGGCGCACTGCCTCCTCCCTGACCTCATGCTCTCCCAGCCTGGGCCTGAACGTCACCTGCACCAAACACCTCTGGGGGGGAGGTGCATAATGAAAGCAGCATCAGTACAACCATCTGAATAGGAAAGACGAGGCGTGGAATATACTTCACACTACACTTGTTTCTTTACTACCTGTCCAGGCAGCACCCGACCTGCTGTGGGTGTGAGGATGATCTCCGAGTTCTCAGGCGGGGAGAAGCTGAACAGCCGGGGCCCCACGGGCGCTACAGGCCCCCCGCCCACGCGAGGCACCGCGTGGCTGAACTCGTTGCGGCTGGTGTGGGAGTTGACTACGTGGAGCACGGCTGTGGAGCTGTCCCCGATCGCCGTGGCCCCAAACTGGACCAGAGAGTGGGACAGCTCCAACAGAGGGTGGACCCCCACTGCACGGCATAGTATGGGGAAGTCCCTGGGAGAATTGCAATGGATGATTGTCCTAATGCAACCCCCATAGGCTAAGGCTACGGGATGCAGGACATAAAATACAGAACTTTGTTACCTATGAATTCCAGATTTGCAGTTGAGCTGAAAGCTGTACTCTTCAGCCTTTTTTGCGCTGAATATCAGATGGATCTCCAGGGTTTCGAGTGGGAGGAGAGTGCCGAATCCCTCGTTGGGCTGGACCTCTATGAACTAGGATGACAAAACTATGTTTCAGTGCAATCTTTTACCTGGACAAAAACAGAGATTATATATTCAGTAATCATCCAGGCAGGGATACAAAGGTCTAGCGCTTCACTAGAGAGCAAGAGCGGAAATCGGGACCAGGATTATCTCATTGTCTAAAAGTGTCATCCCTACCCACCACATCTGAACACACTGGATAGGTGAAAGCATTAGGGTCATTACTGCAGGGATTTCGGATTATGCTTTTACCTGACCTACTAAACTACTGAGATGGACAATATCTAGCTAGTAGGAACATGATCTAGTGTTTGACCCACAGATTTAAAGCATATCCGTAATAAGAAAATGTAGTGTGAGCATATCACATCATTTGCAAAGCTAAGAGGTCATATTAAGGTCATATTAGTGCATTTCACCGAAGAACAATTCACCCAAATGCATTTATGTGGCACCTTAGGTATTTCTAGGAAGCCAAAGTCTTGGGGCAGGAGGGAGAGGTTGGTGAGGCGGACGCTGGTCTTGACAGACTCGTAGATGGAGCAGTGGCCAAAGTCCACCTCTGTCTGGTCAAACTGCAGGTCAGAGGACGTGACAACCGCATGGACTGTGAAAGGAACAGGCCTCACCTGAGCAGAGGAGATGAGTTATGAGTTAGAGCTGGTCACTCGCTTCAAGATATACAGCAGTTTAGATACACTTATTTCATATGTGAAGACAGGCAGCTGGTACAATATCAGTGTTTGACTTCTTGAGACCACATTTCTGCACATTGTGTTCACATCAATAGGTAGTCTATACGAGGACCTGGTTTGGAATGTAGCCACAAGCCTATTGCTTTGTCTTCCAACGTCCTCCAAAGCTGTGTACGGGTGCAGAATATGACCTTGTTTACTCATAGCACTGACGCGTAGCCTATCTGGAGTGTGTGTATGTGTGTTGGGATGGGATGGGAGACTGCCAAGAGCACTGGGCTTAAAACTGGGGGCAACAGCTTTGGTGCTCTGCAGGAGCATCCTGGCCCTGCTTTTGGCTCGGTCAGATATGAACTTGGTCCAAATCCTCTCCTCTCCCTGCCTGAGCAGATATTGGGATTTGAGTTTGTCGGTGGTGGTGGTAAATGTGGAGGTTGGAGGGTAAGGGTAAGACAGCGTGACTGCCACCTAGTTTGAAGGATTTACAGAGACCAGTCTGTCCAGATAAGTCTCTAGTGATGAGTCATGACTGATGCGTGTTCAGATCATCCCAGATGTGTTTTTATAATATTTCACTTGGGTGACTACAATCGGATGAAACTTTTGAGCTCATTATTTTCCTTTTCAAACTTTTAAACATCAATACATAGGTAGGTTTTTATAATAGGATATTCCAGAGGTCCCTAGAGAAACATGAATCTGTGTCAGTGACAACAATGTTGCTTCGAGAGGACGATGTTCTCCTCATGAATACATCCAGAATGCACTCCTTTCACTATAGAACTGATTGTATGTAGAAATACTTCACTATCCATTTGAGTGAGTTTTTATATAATAAGCGAAAACTAAATAATATACAAGTATTATATATATTATGGGGACTTTTTCAGTAAGGCTATTTGCAATAACCTTTACGCTTGGCTCATTAGTGCTCATAGAAATGCCGGACCTCCGGGTGGGAGATAAATTTAGCTCTCCACCATTTAAAGTTAGAACTTTCAATGCTTCTTACTCTGACCTTTCAGGATACTAGACACTGAAGAACAACATACTTGTGGATTACAAAGAGGGGACAGACAGTATGACACTGCATACTGTAGGTACACTAGAACGTACACAGTGTTGTACAAACCTGATCTGCCACATTTAGTGCCAATGGGACTTCCAGAACACTTGTTTGACTGTCAAAAAACCTCTTGGCATCCTCGGACAAGGACCGTCTGGAGAGACATGAGGGGAGATGAGAGTAGTAGATTAGGTAGAAGCCATCAAAGATGGCCGTTCAGAGACCCGTTAACTCAAACACATTGGGAAAGCATCACACAGAGACAGAACCCAGTCAAACCTCCTGTGCTTCACTGTGAAGGAAGACTTACATCCCTGCTACATCGGTAGGCAAGACAGCGCGCCTCCACACTACTGTAGGCTGTAGCCATGGTGATGTTGGGAGTAAAAACAACTCAAAGAGGTCTGACTGTCATGCACAAGCTTATGTAAACCATTAGCCATCCATCCCCGGGTATGGAGAGCTGCTCTCGTGAGGACTGATATATCTATGTCTCACCCCCTCTCTAAGCAAACAGATAGTCGATTAGCATGAAAACATTGGTCAGATGTCAGTTTACAGTAGGTCCTGAGTGCAAGGCAATTACCATCCTCTCTTCTTTCTCTCTATTTCACTATTCTTCGGCATCTCTCTCTTTGCATGCATGTTTCTATCACACAATATTTCTCGAACTCTTTCCCTCTCCATTTCTTTCTCCTTTTCTCTGCCTGTACATACATCTCTTTTCTCTGTCTTTCTCTCTCTCTCTCTCTGACTTAATTCGTATTGTGTTTAAGAGTAAAGCTGGTGGAAGGCATGAAGCTAATGCGTTGAGTGTCAGTGGCTTTACAGAACTTTAGAAGGGCTTTCCAGATGTCAGAGGGCTTTCTAAATGCCATCAAAGCCCTGCCACAGACGCCTGCTTTACAAAAAAACAACTCTGATAGAATCACTAAACGGGTTGTGTTGTCATTTCCATTCCCCTCAAGGTACAGAAATGTTGCTTGCCTAAAAGCTCCACTGTATGCCACTAATGACCAAACTTAGAGCAGCAGGCACGTCACACTGGGCACAGGTCGACATTGAAGCCTGATTGGGCTAATTTAGAGTAGTATAGCCACATGATAGCTTAACCAATCACTGCAGAGAATGTATTTAAGGAAGCAATCTTGTTTTTTGACTGCTAATAGAATCTCGGCTGGAGAGTCACTCTTGAATTAGCTTGGCAGGGCAGAGTGGAAAAGCTTGGCGGGTTGTCGCAGAGCCCATATGCTGGAAAAAAAATCTGTGGATGGATGAGGTTTCAAGTTGGTAGGCATCCCATGGTCTTGCCTCATGCCACTCGCTGCCTAGCAAGCTGATCCATTGTTTCCTCCAAACGTAACCGAACAGAACTGTTTTGAAATCCTGTCTGACAATGGGCAGCAAATATACTGATGTTGTGTTTTGTCATTCCCTAAATGTAGTGTAAGAATCACTTACCACCTATAATTATGAATAAGGAGGAACACCCCTCCCCAGTTTGTACTGTTATGGTAACTATAGCACAGTGTTTGTTTCCAATGAGGGGTTTACCCGAACAAATAAAACACAAGAAAACCTAAAAACCTCTTGGCTTTCATTTCCACATTAAAACAGTGATTCTAAAAAAGGATTCTAAAACGGATTAAGGGGGCATATAGAGGAGACCTGCATGCGTAACAAGGCTTAAGCATTCCTCATCAAAAAGAGGAAAAGAAGGAAAAAACATCCTAAAATTGTCCCCAAGATAGTCTTGATGAGTCCTTTTCCTACTGTGTGTGTATACACCAGCATCTACAGATGTGGGTTTAAAGGTGCTGAATGTATTGCATGGAGGAAGAGAGCAGGGCTGCTGTAGACAATAATCTGTGGTAAATCAGTACTAAATCACCACTGTAATCTCCCTTTTATCAGCCTGTGATGGCCAGAAGAGCTGAGCCACGTTTCCGACTCTTCATACAGTAGATTACACCTAAACCGTTTGGGATCTGAGACAGCGTCCACCCAGGTTCACTCGCTATGACAGTACACATACACCAAAACGCAACCTACATGACTCATCACTATCTCACTATCACTACACATGACTATCTCAACAGCCACATCACCCCTGTCCTTGAGAGAGAGGCATTTCAATATATTTACACAGTTTGACAATGGCTTGGAATATGTATGTTAATGAGTCAAGTAAATGGAGAGTGAGAGACTCTTGACAGAGAAAGGTTAGAGACAGAGACGGGGACAGGGGGACAGGGGGACGAGTGGAGCTGTAGAGGAGCATAACCTCTGGGGCAGGAAGCTGGTCAACATCGACACATTTCCAGGAATGTGCATCCACACTGAACAAGGTATGTAGGAGATGGAGGATGAAAATAACCACCATTCTGAAGAATGCAAGGTGACTCATCAGTCATCATAGGGATACAGCTGGTTTGCCTGTGTCTGCGTGGTAAGAAGGCACGCTACAATACTGCAACTAACCAGTGTGCCTCATAGAACTGGCAGGACTAGCTCTAGTTTAGATAGCACACTGTTCAGAAACTCAAAACTAAATCAAACCCAGACTTCTTTAAAAAAGAATTAAACTCTGACGAAATAAAGGGAAAAATTGTGCAAAAACAACATATGTTTGTCGCTGATGGATTTTCTTTACTCGTGTGTGAGCATATGCTTGGCAGGCACAATATTCGTCAACCAGGGCATTTTTTTATTAAGATCATGTGATTAACATTTAATTTTTGCATTTCAGAAGGGATGTTTATGGGGGATTTCTGGGAGCTTACATTGGTTGAGAACAGCAGCATAGTCAAATAGAGCAGAAACCATTGGGCCAGTGTCCGTCATTACATAAGCAGCACTTGGGCCGATAGCTCACTGCATACTGTAAGCAGGTCTGCTCACCAGTGGATGGATGAAGAGATGAGGGCAGAGAGAGAGAGAGAGAGAGAGGAGGAGGAGTGAGAATGGTGGTGTATGCTGCAGCACCGTAGCAGTAATGCTATCCTTTAATCCTGGTTTTAAAGCTTCTCTCTGATTCACTAAGTCAGATTACCGCGGCTCCCTCTCTTCCTCTCCAGCACCCGGGCCGTGCCATCGCACCATTAACTTTTGTCAAGTAAAGAAGAAAAATACTCTACTACTGTCATCGTCAGACCTTAAATCTTCGTGGCAGGCAGCTAAACTCTGGTAAAAAAAAACGAAAGAGGTGGGCGGGAGAACTTGCGCCCCCGCTCCCATACATTGTAGATCCTGAACGCCTCTCAGAGTTGCTCTGGAGGTCTGCTACCTAGTCCCCTGGCGTTCAAACTGCAGTGCAACTCAGCCTCGCCATCCTAAAAATAGATTCACCGTCCTAAAATTACCATTAAAATTAATTATCAGAATTGTCCAGTTTCTGTGTTGAGCTGCAATCTGCACTGTGGTCCAATTGTGAAGATAATAACGAAGGTAAAAAAATTATAAAAGCCAACATTTTGGGATACAGTATTGGCACTTGCTTTCATTATGTGATATTCAGGCTCTACAAAATGTACACGACATAGTCGACTATAAAAGATGAATCTATGATCATTATGCCGTTGGCGTTCTTACCTGGGTATGAACTTGAGCTGTGCATTAAAGCTGGACCCTGCCTGTATGTAGCCAGTCTTAGGCAGGATCTCCATGTGGTTCCTCAGCGCTGGACACACCTCAAACGTCAGTCGAAGAGCTGTGCTAGCTCTGTAATACAAAGGACAGGTAATGCTCAGTCCATGTTTGTAGTAATATTTCACATATCACATCAATATTTCCTGAATCCGGTCAGTCTGCCTCTATCTATTTACATAATATAATGTGCAAAGAGAAATATATGATTACTGTATTATAGTATAACATATGGGATTCCCCATTTAAGTATTCAATGTTCATGTTTTTGAACAGCAGAACAGTCCTTAAAGGGAAGAAGTGCCAATGGGCAGCTTCATGTGATCGACACACATACAGTAGTCACCCTGGGAGCACCTTTATAACCGCAGGGCTCCTGAGAAGGACATGGTGAGGACACAGCATGACTGACACCACATGAAATTGCCATGTACGCTGTAGTGTACTCAGGCCCTTATCATTTAGGTGACCCAATTTCAGTAGGGACCCAGCAGATGGTTGTGCCTGTGGTGAGGAGCGCCTGTTAGCTGGTGATCTAACTGGCCCATCCTCCCTGGGAATTCTACCCAGTCACACAGTCAAACTACCACACACACACACCTCCAATAGGTAAAGATTTCCTCCGTTCGATGAATAACACTGTTTTGTATCCCTAAAGGTTTTTGCTAATTTTGTCTTCATCAATACAGAGGTGAGATGATAGAGGGGTGAAAGTGATGAGCCTTTAGCTAGATTGTTTGACTGCGGCAAAAACGTGAGGTCCTTCAGTTTTTTCTCTGCTGCTTAAATTAAATGACCTACTTTAAATAGTGGGGTCAAACAGATGGCTTTGCTGCCTGAGGAAAGGACACTTGGGATAATTTGGGGAGTTAAGCAACTATCTTTGAATGAGCCAAACTGTAACCTTCAAACTGTTCTCAGAGGAATATTCATGAACCATAATCAATTATTAGAGCTATTAGACATTATGATTTGGAGAAAGAGTCTGCAAACTCAGCATTTTGGCTTCAGAAAAGTATTTGAATGTCCTCTAACAGTGCCACCTTCTCTATAGTTTTTCCTTATTGGCAATTTGGCATCATACTTGGATGACATTGTAATTTAATACACCAGATACAAAATAAATCTAGCCTATCTGAGGTTTAACAATAGTAGTTACAGATTTGATGACATCTCCATATCAACAAGATTTACTGCGGGACAGATAAAAGATATTCTGCAATCCAGCTGCCTGGTTAAGGGATGGATGATTGCTGTCTGGTGATCCCGCAAGTTTATTAGTTGGAGATTCTTTCTGTGCTTATTATTTCATTGTATTATGTCTTATAAACCTGTCTTTAATCAGCTTTCATGATTATCCATGTTTTCGCTACCTGCTTATGCTATCTATGGTTACGAAAATTGTATTTCCTGCAGGGCCAGATGGTTTCCTTTGTGGCCTTCATGTGGTCTATGGGGTATCCAGACCCACAACAGAAACGTCTCCTGGCATGGCTACACACTAAACTGCACAGCTCTGAGAGGTGCCAAGCACTCATTACTTCCTGCTTCATTCCAGGAATCCAGCAGATGACATTAGTGGTAATGAGTGAACAGGAGTTTTTCCAGCAGTATTAAAATAAAAGACGTTCATCAACTCAGCCT
This sequence comes from Mallotus villosus, assembly GCA_903064625.1. Classification (NCBI taxonomy): domain Eukaryota; kingdom Metazoa; phylum Chordata; class Actinopteri; order Osmeriformes; family Salangidae; genus Mallotus; species Mallotus villosus. The sequence goes on from CAEFZP010005719.1 coordinate 97,361, forward strand.
GGTTCCTCATGGCTAGTGGGTGACAGCACTAAAAACAGGTACTGTTAAAAATAAGGAGGGGGAATTGAGGGCAGGTTATTTTGAACCTGATTCAACTCCCCAGCTGGTGTCAGTGAAAGTGGTTTCCAGTGTTCTAGATATCTGGAGAAGCTCCATCATTAGCTTGATCATGACAATACTGTACGATGCTTGATGTTCTTGGTATGACCAAAAATGATGAAATCATTCATTCGTTATTCGCTCATTATCTCAAAACCATGGCATAAACTAAAGTTTGCAGTTTTTTATGTTTATGTCGTCAGCTATTCAAAGTGCTGTTTCAACTCCAATGGGGACAAATTGTACAATGCTAGTTGTTTCATCTGCCTGCCAAATAGCGTTTAAAATAACTATGGTTTCAAAAGCAAAAGTGACATATGCTGGCTGGCTGCTGTTGGTTTCTGCAGCCTTTGGGTATTTTTGGGGGATTGAGACCAGGCGTTCTCAGAAACACCCTCGCCGTCACATCATCACGTGCACTGGTGTGTCTGAGCTCCAGATGGCAGCTGACATAAATCCCCGTTGGTGACGTGACACTACGACTCGCGGGCAGCAAAAACAGTGCTGTGTTATCTGAACCCTATCACATCATGATGTATCACAATCATAATCAAAAAGGATTTGGTAATCTTCAATTCTATATCTAACGCACAAGGGATTGGGAGAGTCTAGCTTCTGAAAAGCAAGAGAGGAAATTGCCAGCACTCCAACTTTAAAGTTGCTTTTTAAAAGAAGACTTTTGTGCTGTACATTGTAACCCATTATTAACTAATTCAATATGCTGGATGGATTTTTGCTATTTTCAGTGGGGAGAGATAAGAAGTGAACTGGTTCTGTGTTTCTGTGTTGTTGATTGCAAAGGGATTCTGCTAGTTTTAAGGCATATTATTCCAAGCATTGCAGCAACAAAAAATGACAAAGACATTATATAATTTCAGCTAAATCCTAAAGGCGTATACTTTAAAGCCTTTTAATGTTGATATTAAGATACAAGAGGACTGTAACAGATCATTGACTGACCCACCTGCTTTGTACCACAATGGTGTCTTGATAGAGACGATCAAACATACAGATCTTCAGGTCAATGCTCGGTTGAGTGACCCACACAGGCACACTCACAGCCATACCTCGAACCTCAACAGGTATCTGGGAGTAGATGTAGAACCTTCTGTCAAAACTACTATGTTAACATGTCCAGAATAAATAAAAGTTATCTTGGGGATAAAACAAGGCAAGGTGAAAGGGATGAATTACTTACTGGTGCACAAGACGGCTCTGAGAATTTGAAGTTGAAGTCCAACTTAGCTTTCCCAGGTATGGTAGGTTTGAAAACAATCTCTAGCTTGACACTTTCAAATGGGCCAACATGGCCCTCCCTGCCCTAGAGAGAACAAAACAAATGAAACAAGGACTGTAATTTGAAACACAAGGACATTGAACTGATGTAAAAGTCACGTCTCACTGCACAAGATTGAGAAGGGAACAATCAACAATAAGTTGGGACAAAGAAAAAAATGCATTGGCACCTCACTCAATCAACACTGAGAACACAACGGCCTGGTCTGATCATTTAACCATGTGACGTAGAAGCATTCAAACTCAAGGGATGAACATATAAATCTAAATGACAATCAACACAGTTGCATTCACACAAACACACACACCTACACACGCACTGCACAGAGGGAGAAGCAATGCACCATTACCCCCAAGAGAGGCGTAATGAGCCCAGAACAAGCCCAGAACTACATGTGGCCCTAAAGGCACACATGACATTAGTGCTAAAGACCCCGTGGCAGACAACCCAAGGAGACACAGCAAGAAAGAGACAGAGAGAGAGAGAAGGGCAGAAGAAAGAGAGAGAGAAGGGTAGAAGAAAGAGAGAGAGAAGGGTAGAAGAAAGAGAGAGAGAAGGGTAGAAGAAAGGCAGACAGTATGAAAGACGAATGAAGGCCCAATTACAAAGCACAAGCAAAGTGTTATCTTTAATTCATTTAGAGCACTACCTCTGGGATAGTGATGTCGCTGGTGTCTGAGGAGGCCTCTTCCCTACTGGCCTCCAGGGTGTGGGCTCCCTCCCTCTCTGAGGGCACCCCTCCTGGTCCTGCCTCTGCCACGCCTGCCTCGGAAACAGCTGCAGAAACTCATTAATGAACTGACTTCACTGATTCATTATATTAATTCATGTATAAAAATATAAAATTAATGTATATCATATACGTGAGTAAATTGGTGATCTGCATGCGCTTAGCTGACACGGTCCACAAACACATGCGATTCATACTTTTCCTGTTCCACTAGTTGTTTTTTGAAGTTTTGAATCAGAATGTTGGGTATTAACATGGGTGGAACAAAATGCAAACTAGACTGGTAGAAAGAGTCTCCTCCACATTTTCTATACAATCTCTCCAAAGACAATGAAACTGAGTTTATCAAAGAAGCATTGAAGAATATTACTTTGAAGACATGCTGAGTTTGGGGGTCTGAGATAAGCTCTATCCGAGTCAGCAGTCTGCACAAGGTGAACCCTCCGTTTGTGGAGGTGTGTGTGTGTATGTGTGTTTACCCGACTGCTTTTGCTCGGATCTGACAGAGGGTTTCCCACTTTCTCGTTTTGCGTGGTGGTCTCCAGAGGCTCTGGATGCAGTGCTCCCCTGACCCTCACACACTGATACTGAACTGCTGCTGTCATTGGGAAGCTATGAGGTCACATATACACACACAAACACTCAAATCAGTTACAAGGCCAATATCATTCTCACACCAACAAAAAAGCTGTTCATTTCTGATGACTACCTTTGTACTAATGTCCCCATGCCGAATCAGAAATGACACAGGGACCACCCTGAATCAGCTGGTATTCAGGGCTGGGATCCTAGTCTCACCTGGGTACTGTAGGAGGAAGCCTGAGATGAGATCTGGGCCTGGACCTGGGCCGGTGACTGGGTTCGGTTCGGGGTGTCTGCTGGGTTGAGGTAGGCTACGGGGACCAGGGTAAAATTGGTGCCCAAGGCCCCCCTGTTGTTCAGGGTGATGTACCGTGAAATATTCTGTCCCACCACATGGGCACCAAAGTCAATGAGGCAGCTGTCCACAGCCAGCTGACAGGGTGACACGAGACAAACATGAAGACAATGCAAACGTACCTTTTATTGCATCTATTTCTACTTGAGGGAAGGTCATATGAGTTTAATGTAGTTAATTTATGACAAAACAAAAGCATAATGTCCTTATGCAAGCACTTACATCACATTTCTTTATGGTACATCTGATGGGTACGGAGAAGGGCCCGGCTGCTGACATAAACTGGACTTCTCCCTCCAAATCTTTATTTATCTTTGGACATACATGACGTCATTATTAATCAATGTGCATATGGTTACAGGAAAACAAGGTTTGCTCTGTGTCCAGACTCACCATGGGTTGGAATGTGGCCTGCATCTCACAGGCCATTCCTGGAGACATGGGACCAGGGGGCTGGAAGCTGAAATCAAACATGGACAAACCATTTACAGACTTATTTTTCCAAATTGCTCTTCTGCAAGGAGAACTCAAACTCAAAACCCAACTTATCTATTGATCTGAGGAATGTTCAGCAATGATGATGTGAGGTGCATACGTATGCAATGATAAATAAACTGCATGAAGAAACAACTTTGATTCTTAAACACACAGAGACGTTGTAAAACTGCATTCTATGAAAGCATCATCCTGCATTATTTGGAAGCAAAAGAAAAACATTCTCAGGGGGAAACGGATGAATATTACTGGAACAGGGTCAAAGGTCAACATGTTCGCATCTTTTATGTACAAGAGGAGAATCTACTAATGATAACAATGAAGATGTAAGGATCACACTTCAGGAATTCCTGAATAATTCATCTAACCTTCCATTTGTTCTGTATTTTTCCCCCACATAGATTAGATACCAAGCTCTGGAAAAAATAAGTGGGCTATCTAAAAGACAAATGCACAATATAAGTCAGTTCACTGCTACATTTATATTAGAAAACACATGCAAGCTACAGTACAGAACTTGCCCTCGACACCTCTAAAAAATGCATCAGGGTAGCCAATCAATAGAGCATAGCACACAACAGGCAGAATCACTTCTCAAAAGCCAATCAATGATGAGAAAGAAGTAAGGAAGGAACCATAAAGCCGTAGGAGGAAATGCCAAACTACAGGCTGATTGTGTCTCAATAATCATGATGATTGTATATCTTGCCATTGTATAGAGCTGAATTGCAACCACCCATTTACAAGCTAGCCTCCCATGATCAGCCCCTCAGAAATATGTGTTTGCAATTTGCATTGGTTAATGTCATGTTCTATTTGAGTCCTCTCTCTCTCTCTCTCTCTCTCTCTCTCTCTCTCTCTCTCTCTCTCTGTTAATCTGGGACAATCCTCTGATGGAGGAAACGGAGAATGAGTACGGGGTAAAATGTGCCATTCCTAGCTGACTCCATTCCTAGCTGACTCCATTCCTAGCTGACACCAAAGGGACATGCCTTGACGTTGTCTGTATATTTCCAAAACCAGATTATTTCTCATCATGAATATGTAAGAGACATTTTAGAGAATTCTGACAACGCATCTTGGGGGCCACTTGGTTTAATAAGTATGATTAGGGTGATTTTAGTCTTACATTTGCATTGGTTAAATAAAGATGGGCACATGTGAAGTGCATGCATTTGGTTACTTCTTGTCTGAAATGTTGGTCTCTATCCAAAATTGTATTTATATACCAAATCTACGTCATACTATTAATAATGTAATGTAAAATTATTTGACTACCTAGCCATCTGTAACCAACATAATTGGCATCATGTTGATGATTGGCCAAGGGTGTCCAAGCAGCTTCGTCTGCTAGTCCAGTAACCAGCTGTGATCTGGAGGTGAATGAAAGAGTCCAAACTGGGCATGCTCTCAAGCAGCACAACAGAACTGCCCTAACGTCTCTCATCGCCTCAATGAGAGGACTCTATTGCACAAAGATGAACACTTTTTGACAGCTTCAGTACAGGCAGGCATCAAGGGGCTATATGAATACATAGAGATATTGTTTTCTAGGTCAGACAAAGATGATCTGAAAAAATATGAGCAGAAAAAAAGAGAACAGTTCACTAGGGATTGAACTGGAGTGAGACCATGTTTTCAGACATGGTGTGTTGTACTGTAAATGAGGCCATATTTACTGTATACTAAAGATATCCAGGAGCTCATGGGAGCAGAGGGACTCTAGTCTGTATTATATTATCTAAACCCTCACCGGTTTTACACTAAACAGAGTGGTTACTGCGAATCAACACTATTCAGCTCAGTAGCAAACTGGAAAAACTAATACCCAAATCGCTACAACCCAAATACTCTTGTTCCATACCACATGAAGAATATGTCATGAGCAGCCTCAAAGTGAGAAAGAAAAAATAAGTTGTAAAATATTCTTAACAGCTTCCACAGCGTCAGGTTTCTCAATGTTAGCAAGAACAGGGGGGAGTCTTCTTGTCAGCCAAAATCATTTGCAGGTGGTGCTAACGTATTAAGCCGAGAAAACACTTTGCTTTGCACTTTTATAAGGCGTTCTGATGTTTGGCAAGCCCAGGCTGTACACCTAGTGTCTCTGTAAGGTGTCTGAGAAGATATGGTGGAGACAGTAACAGCTCTGGCACACACACGGCTATGATGGGGGGGTAGAAAGATGGGAAGCCATTTTTAGATTTTCAGGGGGCGTAGCAGAGGGAACTGTGGGCATAAAAATAATTCAAATGCATTTTGGTCGACGTTTCTCTCGCTGCAGAGAATGTTGTTCTGAGATATTTCAGTATACTTTTGAGCAGCCATGACACTGAACGTTTAGACATACATAACAAAATATCACATTTCTGTTACATAAAACTGGCAGAATACTGGCTAAGCGACCGATAGCAATTAAATAGTAAAACACCAGCATCTACATCAATCCTAAGTGCGTTGCTTATAGTAATCTTCTAAGACACTAAACGCTCCAAATTCACTTTTCCCAAGGTGATTGAGTATTCAAGAAATCCTCCACCTTCTGTGAGTCATGATGCTCAGAAACGCCATAGTGGGTGAGACCAGTGTGTGGCTCAAAGAGAGGAGAGAGAGAGAGAAGGGGGGGGCTGGAGAATGATGTGTGCTGACATGTCATGTTAAAGTTCAGGACCAGTCAGACTAAGCTTCATTTGACTCTGGCACGACCGGGGAGATCCTTCACTCGCTAAGGCAGAAAGAGAGGAGGAGAGAAGAAGAGAGGGCCCACGTAACCACATCATGTCACAGGGATGTCAGGAGAAAACGATCCCGTGTGAGTGACCTGCAGAACCGCTTCTCTCTCAGCCGTGGGAGGGAGCCTCCTGGACTGGGAGAGAAGCAACTGGACTGACTCAGTGTTTAGGCATCTACAGTACAGTGGGAGAGGGTGGACACCCCACAGATACTTCCGGTTTCTATTCAATGAGAATCAGTACAACCAAAGAAAAATTGCTGTGGTAAAATAATAGAGACAGTTGAAGAAGACAAAGTGTATTGGAAAGATGGTTCACCTTAAGGTAATAAAATCCATCAGATCTCGGCTGATGCCTAGCAGCTTGCAGTAGTTTATTACGTAGCCGATGTTAGTCAGGATGATCTTCTTCCTGTACGTCTGTCCCACCTCAAAGTTCTGCAACAGTCGTGTAGGTGGAGTGAGCAACAACAACAACCAGCCTTTATACAATGTGATGTATATGTAGAGTGTACTGATACGAAGGGTATGTAGACGTGCACCTTAAAGGCGATGACCTCAGGCTTGCTGATGAACGGTGGGCCTTTAAACTCCTTCCCATGAGTGACTTTTTTAGTAGGGGCTGTTGGCTTCCCCTCAGGCAGCAGGGTCATGTCCTGTCTGGCTGCCCGGGACTGAAATGCTTTGTCAAGAGCCTCCTCATCTGGGCTGCTCTGTAAAACCATGCAGACAATGGGGGTGGGCAGTGATTGAGGTCATACACTTTAACATGCTCTCTACATTCATTCAGTCCTCTCATATAAGACACTGTCTGTCACAGAAAGCCAAAACCATATGAAGACAAACAAGACACAAATTTGAGGTAGTGTGCTATCGAAATGTTGAGAACATTGCATATTTCGGTACAGTTATGTAAAGCTAAATAATTTAGCCAGTAAGCTTATTGCTTTGCTTTTCTAAATAGCAACTAAGCTTACTTCTAAATCTCCACCTCAGCCTAGTCTGATATGACGACATAATTTCCAAGCTGCATGCTAAAAGCAGTTTCCCCATGACTTCTTACACGCAAAAATATCGGAACTGCACTGTCGCGTTCTGTTGGAAGGCTCAGAAGCATCCGCAAATGAAAAGTGATGGATGTCGCCACGGATTTCAGGGGTCAGGGGTAGGAGGGAGGGCGAGAGAGCGAGAGAGGACGAGGGAGAGTGAGGGAAAGGGAGCAAGAGAGAGCGAAAGAGAGTGGAAGTAAGGGGAAAGGGAGGTGGCGACATAGAAGGACAGAACTGCTGCTGCTGGAGAGAATATCTTGTTTTTCTCTTGTATTAGTGGTACATTTTGTTGGATCATCCCAATAATCAGCCTCACTTTCAGCAAAATAGATCACAAAATGTACAATCCCATGGCTTGTGCTGCGTTCAGTGTCTACCTGGTGTGTCTGGTCCCATAGGCCAGTGAACTCTGGCTGAGCCAGGCTTTCCCTCAGGCTCTGCTCCTCCTCCAGGTCCACGGACTCTCTCAGGTCCTCCTGGTCTGACAAAGAGCTGCTGGAACGCATCGCACTTTCCTGAGTGGATAGTTGATGGAAGTGATTATCCGTACCCTATGTATGTGAGGACAACAGTATTCATCCTGTACATCCTAATGAACAGACTAAAAATAGAAGCTGATGCAGAACGTTTGAGCAATTATAACTGACTTGTCTGATTGTTTTCTCCTTAGTTTTAGCAGGCTGTGAATCAAGGTTCTGCAGAATCTTCTTTCGAGATGTTGTCTGCCTCATCTTGTCCTTAATAACTGATGGGGGAAGGAACAGCCTTTTCTTTCTTTCCAAAGACTCCTCTTCCAGCAGTAACTTGGCAACAATATCCATCCTGTTGGATTTCTGTTTCTCCTCAAACTCCCTGAAAACAGTGCATCGACAAAGCCAAACTAGTAGACAACATATGCAGGGACCATATATTTGCAATTAAATACTGTATATTTGAGTTTAAAACAATCTAACAGTTCCATATGAAACAATGAGTAAAAACTGCGTTTGCAAACTGCCCTTCTTTTTCCGATAGGCTCATATTTACAAAACAGACACACGTGGAATACTGCATAACACAGTAGGATAACACAAGAGATATTGAGAACCCACTCTTTTTTTCGCTGGAACTCCTGTAACTTCTTCTGTTGGTACATGTGTTTGATGCTGTTGGAGCCCTGTGCTTCTAGGGCCTCCTTCAGCTGCCTCTCCTCCTGCTCCTGTCTCTGGGCCTCAGCCACGGCCCTTCTCTGCTGTGCTCTCAGACGTTCCTGGAACAACAGAAAGATACACTACAGTGAACTAAGTACGGGAAAACGGCAGTATTTTCAACCCAAATGTGTTATTAACGTATAGACTGCTTTCTGTGACAAATTGATGTGAAGGACATCCATCTGTTATCGACAGAGTAAACTCCCACAGGCGGAACACTCAGCATCTTAAGTTGGAAAGCTGGAGTACCATACTCTTTTATTTGAACCCATATGTGAAGAAATTGCCTGAGGTTCAGACATGTTGCATTCCCCCTCAGTGAGTGTGCACTGCTTACTTGAGTAGCTGCAATGTTCGATTTCAATGACAGCACTGCCTGCATTCTTTTCTGCACCAGCTCATGGCTTCGCTGCTTCTCCTCCACCTCCTTCAGATGCAAACTGAAAACAAAATAAGGTAAGGGAAAATACTATGCCGTTTACAGTAAGAGTTATTTTCTGAAGAGCTAACCTATAGTAAGTTAATACCTGTGTGGCATGAGACTACCACATGTTGGCCTAAGCTCCAAGTGTTTAGCACTAAAGGCACTACAGTTGCTACCTTTTAATTGTCTCCTTTAAGAATACAGCCGCTTTCTTGCGGCTGGCCTGGGCCTGCTCTTTGCTTCTCAGACAACGATCTTCCTCCTCCTTCAGCATGGCTTCTTTCTTCCTGTCAACACAGACATAACAGAGTAACAGATAGAAATAATTCATTGTTGCATGTTTAAACATTGGGATCACTTTATAAAGTTGTACTATCACAATTGATCTCTCTCATTGTTCTCTCTCAAAACAGGAATCTTAACATACATATGTCAAAACCACCAGAGTATAAATGTTAATGTGTGGCCTTTGAGCTGTTCACATAATCTTGTTTTGTTTTGGTATGGAAAGAAAATCTATAAAGATCTGTGGATACCAAACAACGATGACATTGAAAACAATCGATGTTACATTTCTTCACAAAAATCAATCATCACACAGACTAATCTCAAAAAGGAGCAGTAGCACGAGACAGGGCAGTCAGGCATACGCACGCCTTGAGGCGCTGGGTCTTGCGCTGCAGCCCCAGGACTGCAGCGTCCTCCATCTGCAGCCGGGCAGCTCCTCTCTGGGCCTGCAGCGCCTGGTAGGCCTGCTCCTCCTCCTGCACCTCCTCACGGAGGAGAGAGAAACGACCCAGCTCTACCTCAACCTGCAACAGCTCCAGTCTGCAGTACAGGAGGGAGGGGGAGAGGGAAAGAGAGAGAGACAGAGTGAACGAGAGACAAAGACAGGCAAACAATAAACATCCATAAGTTGGTGACTCAAAAGTAACTTCAGTGAAAGTTCATTCAGATTTCGGCGCTATTCACTCATGCTCTCTGAGAGTCTTGGTCACATGGGCCTCCAGGTCTTCCTCTGCTTGCAGCTCTTGACACAGGCGCCTGTGTTGGGCTCTGAGACGAAACACTGACGCACTGGAAGAAACCACAGAAAGCAGGTACTACTGTATTGTAATTTCAGTTTTAAGCAGACAATCAGAGAGGATCATCCATTCCTTTTCTAATTGAATGATAACGGATCTCAATTGCTTATCAAAGCATACCTGTTGTCTGCATCCTTCTGTTGTTGATCTATCTCCACCTCCACTGCATCTCTCTGCCCCTCCAGTTCAGCAATATTCTGACGACAAATTCTTAGCTCTTCCCTGGTAAACACAAGGTAAAAGATAAGGCTGAAAAAACACTGAACACAAACATCTCATTAAAACACTTCTTCAAGGCTGTGGTGTTTTTTGCAGTGTGCTCGCGGCATCTGTGTAATGAATTATTGGATGGATGTTTTTTACAAGTGATTCGGGGAAGGTACTATTTATTAGGCTGTCAAGCTACTAATGAAGGTGTATTGAAACAAAGAGCACTGAAGCTTTCAACATGCTCATACACACATATAAACACACAATTCTACAGTGTTGAATGGCCCAATGTTCTTTTTGCAATCTAATGAAGTGCAACACACAATATGTGACTGGGGTCAATGCAACAGCAGAAAAACACTATTATGGCAAAAACCAACATCAAGCTATATTGGATAAAAGCCAAGTGCTCAGAGCTCTTTTATGTTCTTATTGAAAACACTCAACTGTTATATTGGCCAGTCTTTTACTGTGCGTATTTGTCAGAGCCAAATCACAGACACAGTTTGTGCCACAGTCTCGATCACAGCTTGGTTTATAAAGCCATTTAGAAATGGTTGATTTTAGTTGGATGGAATTGTTACTTCAGCTATTTATTTTTTTACAATATAAGTACTTTACAATATAAAAAGATGAAGAAGGGGCCTATTCCAATGAAGGTGGAAGTGCAAAGATCTGTAAGTTGCCAGATCCTGACCTGGCTTTTAGCACATTCTGTTCCTTCTGTCTGTGAAAGGAGTCCAGCTGGTCCAGGTTTTGTCTCAGCTTGAACATCCGTGCTGTCTCGGCGTAACTCTTCTTTCCGCTGTTGCCGACCCCCACCGCAAGGTCGCCATTACTGTCCTCCCTAGAGAAGATATGCAAAACATTGCTGCACATTCAAAAAAGGACCTTTGTTACTGGTAGCCTGCAACAAAATGTATACACAAGTACATACTTTCGTAATATTACATCATCGGGTTTAATCGTTGTGAATGATGGCAAATACTCATAATTGAAACAAACATTCTAGTTCTGACCACATCATCAATAAATGTTGTGTAACCTTAAAAGCCATCAAACTCTCACCAGATTGAAGCATCAACTTCTCCAAACAGATCTTCTTCAGATAGAAGGGCTGGGTCATCCTCTTGGATGGTGTCACCCCCTGTGCCTTCATCTAAAATATGGTTCAAATGAATGTTCAAATATATCATATTATATAATATACAGGCCTATGTTTTGACAATCTAGCACAATATGCACATATTGTTCATATTGTAAGGATGAATTTGTAGAGATGACTTTGTAAATCCAAATTACTTTCCAACTTTACAGAACAGAGATTGAAATATTTTTTAATACCCCCCTGTTTCCTCATCCGTCCACGTGTTGAGTGGAGCTTGATGCTCAGATGAGATGTGTGAAATTAGTGAGGAACTTTTCCTTGCATCCATTACACCTGACTTAGGCAAAAATAAGGTGAAGGAAATACAGTTCAGCCCATGCTAGGGTGTTTGGAACGTGTGGAAAAATCTAGACTAGTCTACACATTAAAAATAGGCTATGCAAAAAATGAAACTCCTGGTGGGCATATCATCATCACCTGTACTGTAGTCGATAGCAGGCTACGTACTACTGTGTACTGTAGCTATAGCTAGCTACTGCACGGTACAGTACAGTACTTTAGACGCGCCTTATGACAATATGACTAGCTACCCAAGTTAACGTGGAACTTTCTGTGCTATTAAACGTTTAAAAATTGTGTGTATTTTGCAAACAAACTAGAGCTAATTATTTCGACAATCGTTTGCTATCCGTCATGCTTTTTCAAATTCAAGATAGCTTACTAGCTAGCACCAGGTACCGAGTCCACACCACCCTGTTGTTGTTGTCAGGAGAGTTTCCATGGATACCACGAGGAAAGGAGGTAACCATAGTCTAATTAACCCCTGCCCCTTCAACAGCACGCAGTGGAGATGCAAAATGGTGTGCAATTGAAGAGGTTGCACTGATGGTGAAATGATGGATACAATGATGAATGTAATAATGGTTACATTTCACGGAACCCGTGGTTCAGCGGAATTGGCCTTCTATCTATAATGAAAGTATGGAACAGTGATAAAATCCGAAGAACAGAAGATGACCTTCTATGTGCAAAGTCAGGTTTATGTAAATTAAGTGTGGCGATTCCAACAAGATTAAAGAGAGAGAGAGAGAGAGAGAGAGAGAGAGAGAGAGAGAGAGAGAGAGAGAGAGAGAGAGAGAGAGAGAGAGAGAGATAGTGTGTGCGCGTGTGTGTGTGTGGAGGGGGGGGTATTGGCCTATCTTGCATCCTATCCACTTAATTGTCTGATATCAAAAGACTTGACAAATACAAGTGGTAACTGTAGTTTTATTTCTAACGTCCTCTCCTTTCCTCTAGGGTAAAAATAATCAGGGCAGGTGAAACACTGCACCGTCAGATGTCATATTGAGGAAATGGGGAATTCTCTATAGCTGTCGTTATTGCACAATATCCTACAATAAATGTCACTGCGTGACAAAGACCCTGAATCGTAGAATAGTTGCAGGTCAAAATCAACAAAATCGGTTTCGTTGCATTAGTGTAAAAGGCTATATTAAGTTAGTAGCCTATATCTTAGTCTTCAGGTCACACAATCACATTCTAAAACTAAAATAACTGACTGTGAAGACAGCCTACATTACATAATATTAGTCTTTTCATGTTTTGGTCTGCGCTTTACTAGCTTTCCATGCGTGGACGATTTAATCTGACGTTGCTCAGAGAGCAGGGAAAGCAGTAGTGACAGATTAGCGTGGTTCTCCCACTCAGACACGGATGGGAAGGAGAGAGGGCGAGCGCGTTTCAGTTAACTATTGTTGTCGTTGCAAAGAGTTGGCTCTGTACGTGCGTGGTGCGTTAACTGCGCTGCGTTCGGGACAAGCACGAAGCGCGCGTTTGAGCGGAACATGGGTCATAATCACAGTTTACTTTACCCCAATCTGCCTCCACAAAATGGGACTATAGGAACAGAAATTCTGTGGTAGATAAACCATCGGTTTATCGATTCGTTCGATTCTAGGGCATTTTGGCGAGCAGCTGTAATGGAGATGATAACTTTCATATTGTCCAGCTTTGTGCTCCTCAACACGGGGGACATGTTCGCCAGGTAAAATAACCTTATAGTATCACTTATTCTATACCTTCTCTCCTTGTTTACCACTTTTGAATGGAATTCATTGTTTGGTTGATTTATAGGCTTAATTGTAGACTATTAGCCGATTTTGAATAAAATGTTACGAATGTCATTTAACTTATGTGTTTGCTGAAATTTGACTGTGCAGCATTTTCACTTTAAACATATTTGACAGTGTAGATGACCTGCAAATCTGGTAAACTATTGGTGACTTTCAGCAAATCCGTATGGATTTTGATTTAACACGCTGTAGTCTATAGCCTCCATTTAAAATATAACCTTAAGGAAACATTTAGTTAACAAGCCGTGGAAAATGAAATGACTTCATGACGAAGTACATGTGAAATTATAAGATTTGTTCAACACGTTCAATCACAATGCCACATGCCAGATGGGGATGACGTAAAAAAGTTAAGGTCATTTATCACATTGATGTCATAGCATAATAAGGCATTATTATGACAGGTATGTCAACCTCTTTGGCCTATTGTGGTCAAGTATATACTAGAGCAGTTGTCCACTGTCTATCATCAAACATTAGCATATGCAAAACCCTTGCAATGCATGCATACATAACTCTGCTAGTAATTGAACTACCATTGGAGGGCACGCAGCAGTTTTTCAAACATAAAATTAAATGTACTTTTCGGATGATCACGACTTGACCAATTTCTTAAACAGAATGTAGACATTACGTATGGATGTAGCCTAAGTAAGCATGCATACATTCATGATGTTAGGATCTCTCTGTCATTGATCATAGTTTAAAGTTCAACTCCTTTTTGCTGAACAATTTAATTACAAAAGGGTAGGGTAAATTATATAATTTAATACATAAAATAAAAATATGCATTTCAATTAATATTTGAATACATAAATAGGTGATGAAATATTCAAAAGATGTGACCTGATTTGTTGGTATTACTGGGGGGTCTCTGGGCTACTTCAATGTGGAATTGCTTTTTTATGTAATCCAAATTTTTCCCAGATAGTATATGTGATTGTTGGATATATGTTTATTATTCTTAACCATCACTTCCAAAAAGGTCAAAAGTTTATGTATTTTCTGCTCAATGATGTGGATCCATCATCTCTTCTCCACCAGTAGATGGTGCAGTATATAATGATTCCATGGGGACTTTTAAGAGGGCTTTGAATGTTTTTTATTGTTAAAAGCAATTTATTGTATTAATCTGGCTTTATAAGCATGTAACAAGAGTGTCCTTTTCCCCCACCCCATAAGATGCTTGGGCAAATCAAACCGAAATGGACAGTACTTTTCAACAAACTTGAATGAATTCAGCTTTCTCCACAGTTTTATATTTATGGAATACTGTGGAGCATACTCCTCCTAAAAAAAGCTTACTAGTAATGTTACTGTAGCTTTTCACCTATCCGTGTCTTATGCATTTCAGTGCTTGTCACTTTACATGAGAGTCACTTTCCCTGCACTTGTATACTCAATTTCTCTCACAATTTGCATTAAGTTAATGGAGCTTAACTTAACTTTATGGAAGAGTGTATCTGTTTACTCTGCACTTAATGCAATATAGCCAAAACAAATGGCTTTCACATATGCCTCTTAAAATGTACGTACAAAATGTTTTAAATTGTCAAAGGGTCTCTAATGCATTTCAGTTATGAGTTTGCATTGCATTTATGTAGGCCTACTTTGACATTCAAGGACAAAAAGAGGTGGGTAGGGGGGTTGAGGTTGAATAGGATAGAACCTATTTCATAAAATAAAATCATCGTTTTCTTTACAACCGAAACACTGTTTTGTTAAAATGATTATTTACTGACCAATATAATGTTTCTCTTGCCCGACTACCTCAGATGACTGGCGGGTCCTTAGCATGCATCAGGGGTTTATTTGGACCTCTCGAAGCTTATATCTGGAGACACTTTAGTTGTTGAGTCACAGTATAAGTGGAGGATATCCAGAAATGCAAATCAGAAAGTTGCAGAAAAGATCAGTTATTTACATTTGGGTTTGCATTAATTGCTTTTGGCTCTTTAGCTTAGGCACAGACACTTCTGCAGCTTAGTTTACCCTGACAAATCACAAGGCTGCCCCATAGGGCCCCTAGTATGGTCATAATGTACATTCTATATGTGCATGTCTAGCCTATGCCATTTATGCACGGTGTGGTCTAGATACAGGCTGCTGGGGCCAAATGGCCTGAGAGTGTAATGGGAGAGTCACACTACCTGGAGTTACAAAAAAATAGGCCACAGTAAGTTCAAAGAATGCTTTTAGTCTAGAGAACTGAAGAAAATCATGTTGTCAATCAAAGTCAGGTGTTCAGCTCATGTGGTGGCAGACGAACATTTTAGACCCTTTCTGCTTAATGCCCTTTTATAGCGGTATATGTTAATTACACCGTTTTAAGGCTAACATATTCTGGATTTACAGCACATAAACATTGCTGTTCTGGTTGAGGATGAAGTTTGCACAGGTACAAATTGATCATTGTCATTATACAACGCAACTAAAGCTTCTTAGCAGAGCGCTACATCAGTGTATATGAAGATGTGGAAGCAACTCGTTTGTGTCTCCACCTCCCAGTTTGTGAGCCCATAAACAGAATGCTTGCGGTTAGTAAAACTGGGCCTCAGGAGATCCTGTTAATGAAGGGAAATAAAAGATTAAGAGGAACTAGCATCGGTGGGAAATTGACTTTGAACTGTTTTAAAAGGGTGAGATAACAGAGTGTGCACATTTACCCAATTTCCCCCGAGAACAATCAAAATGCTGAACCCCATTAGAGGTTTACGACATCCCTTTTTCTTATACTGTGGGCTTGGTATGTATCCTGTGGTGAAACATATTGTGTCGAAGACACGGGTACTGAACATTTTGAGCCCATGCACTCTTGATGTTCCTCAGGTTCCCAAAAGAGAGGGAAGTTATGGAATTCAAATGTTGTAATAACTGCATTTATATTTAGTGTTACACTTTCTAAAAAAGAAGTGGTGAGAGTAGGTTAAGTTTACGAATAACAGTTACATTCAACCTTTATTGTTATTGTTCAGTCCAAAGGATTATCCAAATTTGGTCAAAGCAACAGTATTCTGCCGGTTTGTCCTGATTGTACTGATTTGGCACATTGTGAATTTGAGAAGTAACAGCTCTTTCCAAATTTAGAAACTGCCAATTAGTGATGAACTTCATGAGGCAGCTCTTTTGATTAATATATTCAATGTTACCATCTATTCTTGTCATGTAAGATTAACAAAAAATGCAGCCTCCATGTTGAAAAGGTATTTGCAAGCATATTCTCACAAAATGGCAAATGTTCCTGAAACTTGGCTGTGTGTATGGGATACAGATACTTAAGAAATTGAAAGATGTCTTCAGGTGTAGAACTCACCCTGTATTGTGTATACAGTTTTTAAACTCTAGTATCTATTTAATAAAAGACAGGAATATAATGTATGTACTTTCAAAATGATGGAAGTAGTTTCTCTGTAATCAGTAATTGTAAGTAGAGGCCACAAGTTCTTTTTAAAGGGTTCTTTGGAAGAGAACACTGCTCTCTGGTGGTCATTTGTAAAGTAATTAACAGCACAACATCTTTAACGTTGAATCCTTGAATGATTCATAAACTGTTATAATCCTCTTGATATTTGTGGAGAATGATGATTAAGTCAGAGGGTGCAACTGCTATTTCTACTCTCCTATTTGCCAAAAATTAAGACATCTGAAGAAATATAAAAACTAGATAGATATTATATGAAGTGAAAACAATAGCTCTGTCTATGCTTCACTACATACAAAAAAATCATAAAAATCATAAAAAATATCATCTTAACCCAACTTGGAAATGCACTGCATTTGTCTCTGTGTCCCTGTCACCATCTCTTACTTTCTTTCTCTCTTTCTCTCTAGCTTTCTCCTAGGTTTTCTCAATGCATAATGGATGTCGCGTGGTGTTCAAGCTTGCTGTGTTTGTTCCCTTTAGGGCCATGCTGAATGACATTGGGGAATATGTAGGTACAGACATTCAAATATCCTGGTTGCCTAACCTGGATGATTTAATGAAGGGCTATGCTCGAAATTTTCGCCCTGGGATAGGAGGTGCGTATGAGATCTACTGCTTGTGACATTGGATTGCATTTCACCTCCTCACATTTACAGTCATTCTTAGCATAACAAGACCAAGTATGTGTATGTCACAGTTATGATTTGATCTGCCCTGTCACCAAAATATAATTTTTGGGATAAAAAAATAAATAATTGAAAGTTTTGTTTTAATGATTTAAATCACATAAGCAACAGTTTTGAATTCTGATAGGCTGATCTTTGAATATGACATGATGAGCAGATCCCTTATGAAAACTAAAGCAATTCCATAGGGAAAACATTTGTACAAGAGATGATTATCAAAGTGAATGCTAATTAAATGAATGAGATGTGTAGTGGAAGAAAGGAGGGTCACTGGAAACTTTGCTAAGAATGCCTGCCAAATGTGAAACATCCAATGACCACAGCGTTGGATTTCTCAATCTCACAGCTTAACTCAGTTTAGTCGAGGTGAAAAGAAATCCATGGTAAAAAAATAAAACCACCACCACCACCACCACCACATGGCTGTAAACACAGGCTACCTAGACTCTTACATACACATTGCTCCATATTGCAACAATCATTTGGGTCTTTGGAACTCCCCTGTTAGAAAACCATCTTAACATTTGATCGCTAAAACAAGCTGAAGTCAAGTTGATGGGTTATTTATGACCATTGATGAGTCATCTTCACCAGTTGATGCCTTTTTACCTTTATTCAATTCATATGCCCCTAACAATATTGACAAGAAGTGAGCCAGTTCTGATACTAAGATATCATATCACTCTAATTCCCTCCAAAGGGAGTTATTTGACTATTGACTTGTCCACACTGATGGCCCCATTCTATGTAGCTATATTTACTAATGGATTTTATGCAATTTGTCATGATGGTTATGGGCTAAGAATTGAGTGGCGGGGAATGACAATGTATGATTCCTTAATGTTCAGAATAAATACACATCCAGTTGTGCCTCACTAATTTCTATATACTCCCATCTAAATTAGATTTGCACTTTCTTGGCATCAGATCCTACCAGCACAATTCATGCTAATCATTCAGCACAATGTCAGCAAAATAGAACGCTATGAATGCGCTTTTAAACAACCTCACCGCAAAGGACCATGAGGTCCATGTTGTTTATCAATGTGCCGCTATGTCACTTCACTAGGGGAGGGAGTGCTTTTGTATGGTTTTTTTTGTACGGGAGAAAGGGGAAGAGGTTTCTTTTTCTTTTCTCACTTCTTACCCTACAGGTCCACCTGTGAACGTATCCATGGCTATTGAAGTAGCCAGCATTGATCACATCTCAGAGGCTAACATGGTAATGTATTCAATAAATAGATTTATCCTCATAGTCTGTATACTATGGGGAGTCTAGATTTCACCATTACAGAAGTCAAGGAATACGAAAAATAATGTAATTTTTTTGACTAGACTGGAGTTGCAAATGCCTTGGGCTCAGTTTTGTCCCTGATTCTGTGTGTGTGTGTATTTCTGTCTGTGTGTGTGTGTGTTGCCTTTTGGCAGGACTACACCATGACCGTGTTCCTCCGTCAGAGTTGGCGGGATGACCGGCTGTCCTACAACCACACCAACAAGACCCTGGGGCTGGACAGTCGCTTTGTTGACAAGCTCTGGGTCCCAGACACCTTCATTGTGAATGCCAAGTCCGCCTGGTTCCACGACGTCACGGTAGAAAACAAGCTGATCCGCCTACAGCCTGATGGGGTCATCCTCTACAGCAGCCGGTAACGGGGGTGTCTGGTGGGCAGGAGGAGGTGGGTGGGAGAGCGGAGGGAAGAATATGGAGGAGATAAACAGCAGAGGTGGGAGGGTTTTTATAGAGTTTCTTTTATTGTTGACAGTTGGTTTAATGTTGCCTGAAGGACACATAAACTCAGAATATTGTCATTGCTTTATAGCTCTTGCTTCACGACACCATAACTGACTTCATCATTCTTGGTTTCTAGCATTCACAAAGTGTTCTCCCAATAACTCTAGCTCATGCTGGCAGAATTTACCAACCTTGTCTTTCTTCTCCCAGGATTACATCGACAGTGGCTTGTGATATGGACCTGACCAAATACCCCATGGATGAACAGGAGTGCATGCTGGACTTGGAGAGTTGTGAGTTTGACTGTTTTCCCTCATCTTTTCTGGCCTCTCACTTCACTAATTTGTATTTTATGTTCAATTTGACTAGAGTTAGAAAAGCTTTCAGAGTCTCAGGCACAAACTTAGGCAGGCTAAGTGCCATGCAGGGACTTCAAATGCCTACAAAAACTGTAAAATGATTTTTCCTCAAGTTCATGTGGAGTAAAGGAGAAATCGCTGATAAAAAGTACAGATAAATGACCCTTGCAAAAAAAAAGTGATGTTAAAAACTTCCCAACACTGCACAGCCCTGGGGGGTATATCTTCTATCTGTATATTTTCAGGCTAGACCAGTAAATAGTCTGGTTCTTTGTCCTAACTGTTTGTTCCAGATGGTTACTCCTCAGAGGATATTGTTTACCACTGGTCAGAGAGCCAGACACATATCCATGGATTGGATAAACTAGAACTGTCCCAATTCACCATCACTGACTACAGATTTGTCACAGAGATGATGAACTTCAAATCAGGTGAGATCTTCCCTTTCATCGTAGCTATGGTTGCCACCTTCCATTTACCTAATATACTATATGCATATAAGATTCCTCATTCAGCTGTGAAAATAGCTTTAGATGTCCAATCCATATCCTACTGTGCTACTCTCTTGGGTACCATATAATTCATGTTTTTGCACCCAGCTTGTGTCTTGTATCGAGAAAGAGTTCCTTCAAATTCTGTTTGAAGAAATACTTTTTGAACTCAAGTTACCTCTGTGGTTATGAGAACAGTCTATTCACAGACAGAATACATCATGTTATTTAGGCATGAAGGTAGTGCAACTGTATAGCATAAATGTTTTAAAGTTAACCTCTAGGGTGTTAAAAAGAGTCCTCCAATTCTGAACTCTTCACAAGGGTACTTAATTCCAATTCCATGGAAATTACAGGTACCCCTGATCTCACCCCACAACTAATAATATGTTTTAATACAAAAAAGATATTATACATATGACATACATGACATTGAGCTAATGTGTAAATTAAATACATAAAAAGGGAGCGAGGGTGAGAGAGAAAGAAAGAGAAAGAGAGGGTGGGTGGAAGTGTTAAGTTACTTGTTTCATGTTCAGTATGTTCAGTGTCATTGAGAGTGTGCTGTTCCTACTAGCGGGCCGTTTCCCCAGGCTCAGTCTGAGGTTTGAGCTGAGGCGTAACCGAGGCGTCTACATTATCCAGTCCTACATGCCCTCCATCCTATTGGTCGCCATGTCCTGGGTGTCCTTTTGGATCAGCCAATCGGCTGTCCCAGCTAGGGTAACTTTGGGTCAGTACGATCATAATATAGAAATGTGTTTGCGTATACATTTTATAATATTGCTATGACTTTGTACTAGCTTTTTTGTTAAAATGTTATGGTAAATGAAGTGATTGAAATCAGTGGATGGAAGGATAGAATATATATATTTTAAATACCTACCATACATTTTGTAGTACAATAAGTCATGTGCATTGCAGGGATCACCACGGTCCTCACCATGACTACTCTGATGGTGAGCGCCCGATCGTCACTCCCACGAGCCTCGGCCATCAAAGCCCTGGATGTTTACTTCTGGATCTGCTATGTGTTTGTGTTTGCTGCTCTGATTGAGTATGCCTTCGCTCACTACAACGCCGACTACAGGCTGAAAGAGAAGGCTAAGTCCAAGGCCAACAAGCTGAGTTCTGAGGTAAGAAAACCACTAACGTGATGTCTAAGCAGCATCCGTGCAACCTGAAAAGTCGAGGCTTCTGATTTCTGGTTTTGTTCGACAATCTTCCACTTGCTTCTATTGACACACACTGTATTCCTCCTACTCATCAGTCCATTGTGAAGAACGGCAAGCAGGCCATGGTTCTCTTCTCCCTATCCGTCACTGGTATGAACCAGGGTGTCGTGATCTCCAATCGTCACAACCGTGCCCAGCGCTCCGGCGCCGAGACCCCTGGGGAGGGCGGGGAGGAGACCGAGCACAGGAGGGGCCGGAACAGGGTGGTGGAAGAGAGCAAGAAGGAGAAGAAGTGCTGTGCCAAGTGCGTGTGCAAACCCATCGATGCCGATACCATCGACATCTATGCCAGAGCAGTGTTTCCTTTCACATTTGCCGTTGTCAATGTCATCTACTGGGTGGCATACACCATGTGAGCTGGTGAAGACCGCCGTACAGAGATTGCTGACATGGCCTAATGTACATACTGTCATGGAAATCAAAGGTATCTTGTCATTCTGAGACTTCACGTTCTGTGACACTTGCACTGTCTTCTTCAAGCCTGGAATTTAGATTTCAGAAGGAACACATTCATGTATGACAACAGAATATGGTAAAGGCTATAACAAGAGTTGAAGTGAAAAAAAGGAAATGTTATGAATCAATATAACATCTATGGACAATATAGTCTGGACCAGACGTTGCTGAGGTCATGTCCTGTGGGAGACCCACGGTCCCACTGCCTGGCTATTGACCTTTAACCTTTAACAACCTTATCCACAATCCCCCATATACTCTACCATCGCTATTCCCCACACTAATAAACGATGTCCTGTTAAAACATCGACCGCATACTCAAAGTCTTATTGATTTGCACAACTGTAATTAGCTGGCTGAACAACTCTAGAGCACAGACAGACCATTGTCTCAAACAAGAGGAAGTGTTCAAACACAGAATGACCAAATGTGTGTTCATCTGCATGGCTGCTACCTTGCCCGTACACTCCCTTCGCCCCGTCTTTCCCTCAGTCTTTCTCTAATTCCTCCACCCATTTTTCCATCCCAGTTTTTGATTTGGGACGCAGAGCCTCTTATCTTCTGGTACCAGCCATGCTGCCTGTTTCCTGATCATTAAAGGACTTCCTCTACTACCTGTGTATCTCCTGGCTGGAAATATTCACTCTGAGTTCTAATGCCTTGCTTCGTTTAAAAACAGATGTGTTTTTTTTAATCACGTGGCAGTTTCGTAGAATGAGCTATTGTTCTCATAAAAAGAATGGGATTACATGACTGATTTTTCATCAAAGCATTTCTGTGAATTCGCTGGCATTGTGGTCAATACCTTTAACAAGGGTATGAGAAGATGGTTTTGCTGCCTGTATTTCTTTTCTATTCTGCTAGGGTACTTCCAACTCCAGGGACCCCTCAGTGACACTCAAGCATAACTTTATTTTGAAAAAATAACTAGTTTGGGACATAATAAATCATGTAAATTGACCTCAAAACGTATAAAATAAAACTGTAAGAAAACCCTACCGGTGTTTTTGTTTCTCCATATTTTCTCTTTTTCTTACTGTGAAGGCTGGGGTATGAACCCTATCAGACCCAGTGCTGCTGACGAGGCCAGGCCAGGGTGGGGAAAGGGCAGGGCTGGACAATCTTCCTACATGCCCATCGCAGGCTGGCTCCTCCAGGGGAGATAACTTTGTTCTGGGTTGGAGAGATGACATCATGACGGATGGCGATGAAGATGTGGGTGCAGGGCCAGGAAGTGTTATCTGCTGCCCTTCACGTACAATCAAGGGTCTACACGCACGCACACACACACACACACACACACACACACACACACACACACACACTATAGTAACAGGGGTGGAGGTGTGTTTTGGGGTGGGTGGGTCACAGAGGGGTACTTTAAAAGTCAGTCACTGACTTTTTTACTTCATATATGTAGAATCAGTTTTTCGTCATTTGTACTGGGATTTCAAAACCATCTGGTGCTTTTAGGGAACATATCGGGGAGTTGATCGAGGCATTCAACTAATTTCCTAAGACTTGGGGGAAACATAACTGTAAGTTAGACCACTACCAGTTCTGTATATTTCTAATACATATATTTTAAAGAAGATATTTATTTGTCTGTTGAATTTTATTGTATTAAATAGATTTGCAATTATCTTTTAAAAACCAAATTATAACCCTACCGATTTGCATATCATTTGTTGTTTTTTGACATGACACAACCTTTACATTCTGAATCAACCCAATTAAATTTGAACATGAACATATTTAATTGCTACCGACTAATGTCTGGCACATGGTTAGATTGACTCAGGATCAACTGTGGCAGCACTGATCAGATATGTGTTACATGTGAAATTCCCTTTGATGTGTCTGTGCTGCCCTTTGATGTTGACTTGGCTGGTAGCTCTTTACTATTTTGTAACATGTTCACTAATTACTCACACATACACTTAGGCTTGGTGTTTAATGGCTTGGTTTTATCACCAAGACTGATTAGAACATGCATGGGCCAATTACAATCTCTTGTGTCAATTACTGCTGATTGGTTCCATAGATTTGCTATTATCACTCATGGAGCTTTGATGGCTCGCATGTATCGGTAATTGGTCTTCTTGGAATCCTCTCTAGCTACGAGTCTTGGACAGGATGTGCCGTGTACTCAACATCTTGCTGGCCCTGCTCAGTCGCTTCCTGTTTACGGTCCATGGTGTGGTGACTGTATGGCGTGTGGTCACGGTCAAAGGGGAGCCTCTCTATTGGTTGCTGCTGATGGGCGTCGCTCTGCTGGGGGTGGAGATGACCATCACCATCAAGTGCACCCGCAATGCTGAGTGGAAATGGTAGTGGTGATGTTACATGCTTACAAATACTCACGCACACACATACCTATATAATAGCAAACATTAGTGATGCTACATGCTTAACAGTGAGCAGTGCACAGAAGAACACACCATTTTCTGATTTAATACAACTGATGATGATGTTGGTGAGTGAAACAGAGATGTGTCGAAGGTTATGAAGTTACACCAAGCCCTGTCCCCAGGGTAGAATGAGGGTTGCAATGTTGTAGTCTTCGCCCCCCCCAATTTTGTTTTTGTTTGGGAATAAATAACTTGTGACCTTGTAACAGGAAGAGCTATTTACAAGCCAATGCCTGAGGTGGTGAGATTCTGTAAGCTACTTATGGTATTGGGCCAAAAGATTTCTTTTTCTCTCTCTCTCTCTCTCTCTCTCTCTCTCTCTCTCTCTCTCTGTCAGTCTATCCAAAACCTAATCTCAAATTTCCCCTTAAAAACTATTTCCGTCTCTGTCTGTCTTACTCTCTTTTTGTCTGTCTCTCTGTCAGTCACTCGCTTTTTGTGACTTTCTCTCACTCAATCCCTATTTCTGACCAAATATTCTAGGTCTTACCGCCTCAGACACTAAACTATCACCAATAACTGAAGGCATTTCCTCACATGCCTGAGCTACACTAACATAAACTAAGGTTGACCTGTATTGAACAGGTTTCCAGGGAAGTCAGAAAATGTCATTGGGCAGTAAAAAGCTAAAGGAAATTCTTCCTTCAAAAAAGATATTTTGGTATTTGTGGGGGCATACAGAGGCGGAAGCTCACTTCAGGCTTCTCTCTTTCACACACTTTGAAGTTCTCTCCACACGGAGCAGGCTTTGCACTGTCAAGTGGGATTTGCATACGTGATGAGAATAATTGCCTGTCTGAAATGGGACACTTCTTTATGGAAAAGGATTCTTTTTCACTGACTGGCCAAAAAAATCGGTATGTGTCGCTAAAAATATCCACCACTTCTTTTGATTCTTCTTCTCCCTCTTGGCTGTCTGATTGTAGGTTCTCCCCCATGGTTTTCCTCTACCTCAGTACAGTTATCCCCTCCATTTGGTTTCTGGAGCTCAGCCTGCTACAGATCAAGCTGCCCGTCAACATCTCCTCAGGTCCTGAGCTCCATCTCCTAGCTCACATCCCCATCACATCGGTACGTGTGGTCCCATAAAGCCCATACACCTCACCACCCCCACCCACACAACCCACCCCCACACACACCCACACACACCCACCCACACACCCACCCACACACACCTACACACACCAACACGCACACCCACACACGCACCCACACATGCACACACACTTCTCCACCGCCACTCTTTCTTCCAGCTACATTTAAAGGATAACCTATGATAGATTAGATTCAAATCTAGGGGGGGATAAAGTATCGGAAGGAGGAAATGTAATTGACACATTTAGATGAGTTCCAGATAGGCTCGCTCACTAAATACTCTCAGATCTGGGATTTGAGAGCCATTTGACTGCTGTTTCTTTCGTGTGGGATTTGGGTGAACTTTTTTGTTTCAATACCTTCAATATGAAGATAAATTGCATCTCAAGAACATGTTAAAAATATATGCTTTGGCAGGTTACATTTACATTGTGGTTTGATCTTATAACACATCATGATCCGATTACATATTATGTCATATTTTCTTTTATAATTTTGTCTTGACCAAAGCAGGAAATTGTAGAACTGGACCCAGAGGACTGGGCAGCAGGCCTGGAACAGACCATGCTGATCGTGCTGGTTTTGGGCCGCTGGCTGATGCCAAAGGGGGACATGTCTCGAGACCAGCTCTCCCAGCTGCTCATGGTCTACGTGGGGCTGGGAGCAGACATCTTGGATATCTTTGATACGTTCAAAGAGCCTGAAGTCAAAACCAACCAAGCTGTCATCATCGTGGGGCTTGCCCTCTTCTCTTGGGCTCTCATGCAATTCCCTCTAGTTTTGACCCAGACACGACCCCCAAAGGAACAGATCAAGGCAGGCTCCCTCCAGTGGGGGCACTCTGCTGGGAACGTCCTGAGTGGTGTTGGTGGCAGCCCTGGAGGCCCGCCCTCCTCCTCCACCTCCTGCTACTCCAGTGAAGTGTGGAGCCTGCTGTTGACCGTGGGCCTCCAGGACGGCCCTTTCCTGGTCTATCGCCTCTACCTCATGATCAGGGAGCAGGTGCTCAACCAGCTGATGATCTTTTTCACTTGCAAGAACATTCTCATCGTCCTCCTGGAGGTCTACCGAATCTTTGTGGTGCAGTGCGAGCAGGGAGTGGAAAGTCGGTTAGAGAGGTGTGCAGTGAGTATGCCCTGGTGCAGCATCGAGGAGCGACAGGTGACAGGTGAGAAGGAAGAGGAGGAGGGACGAGGGGAGAGTGGAGAACAGAGCATCACGACAGTGGAGGAGAGGGACGGAGAAATAGAGTGAGAAAGAGACCAGAGTGGTTGCTTGGTTTGAAAAGCCTTAGGATGTTCCGAGGCATAAGCCCTCAGGGGGAGTAGCTTTAACTCACACTACAAGCGTGCACATATGCCAAACCTACAACCCCCGGCCCCCACCTTCAAAAGTGTCCCATTGAGAATTTCAGATCTCTTGAGGATCACTACAACTCTAGTGCACTGTAGAAAGAGAGTCCACAGAGACAAGCTCACCATGACGAAAACATTGGCACTCTCTTTCTATCCCATTTTACAGGAGCAGTGCATAAAGTTTGCAATCCTAACATTATATTTTTCCTATTTCAAGGTTCTTTGGTCAAAGGATTGTGTAAATTGCAAAGATGATTACATTTGTGTCATTCAATAATCAAGTAGATTGCTTTAAATTACGTTTTGTGCATTTTAATGAAACTTATTTTCCCCCAAAATCACATTGAGTTTAATAGTTTTTTTTATCTGCACATCTGATCTGTTAGGTAAATTGCATGATGTAAAGGTACTGTTGGTTGGTCGTCTGCTTAGTTTTTTTCCATGAGATGGCAGTGTTGGCAAGTCAAACAAGCCTCAAAACAAGAGTGTATATTGAATTAAAACATTCAATTTGCCTATATACTGAGCTCTCCAAGCATAGAGTATTCTAGAATCTCCAGACCTGTGGTAATAGACAAATCTTACTAACTTAAACATTGACATTGCAGGTCTGCAGTATCTCCAGTATCTTTTGCATGGTGGTGTCAAGGTAACTCAAAAATATTTTAATGGTTAACCCATAATATTCTTCTTAATATATTATCTTCAAAAGATGTATAGTGGCAGAGGAAAGCCTTATTTTCTGGGTCAAATAATACATGAGTATTTTATGGGTTCTCCCCTGTCTAGGAAATCCCCTCTGAGCAGTTACTGTAGTAGAGTATATTTACAGGTTTACTGGTAAAATATAGTTTAGGTAAGGGGAATCTACTGGGACATGGAAAAATACTTCTGTGATGTCCTCCCAGTAAGAACATAAGAAAGGGAAATATTTTGAAGGATAAACTCTTTAAAACACTGCAAGGCCTCAAGGTTCATTCAACATCAAGGCATGTACATCACAGGCATCCTGTAGATAGCATTTTT
Source organism: Mallotus villosus (assembly GCA_903064625.1). Classification (NCBI taxonomy): domain Eukaryota; kingdom Metazoa; phylum Chordata; class Actinopteri; order Osmeriformes; family Salangidae; genus Mallotus; species Mallotus villosus. The sequence goes on from CAEFZP010005719.1 coordinate 125,118, forward strand.
TTTATATTCACTAAAGTGCTTCTAGAGAAAACTCTAGACTAGTCAATCGTGACATTCAACAGAATGATTAAGTGTTGAATCAGATAAGTGAAAGGTGATTCATTTGGTTTGTCTTCGATTCACTTCTCTACGTATATGACCCCATACTTGTCATAAAGTTTAAAGTCCAAGGAGTCCATGACAACCCCCTCTAGCTCCAAGAAGAGTAACAGTTGGATAGATGCTTTCTCCACACAAGTATCCATAAAGAGGCTGATTTTCGTATAGCAGGAAATCAAATATCAGGGTTTTACATACACACCTACACATCCTATACAACCACACTGTACACACACACATACACGCACACACACAGGTGTGGGCGGTATGTGGTAAATCTGGCACTATGAGTATGAGAGAGAGAGAGAGAGAGAGAGAGAGAGAGAGAGAGAGAGAGAGAGAGAGAGAGATCAATGGTTGTACTCATAACTCATTATTTTTTAGGATGCTATACCTGGGTAAATCTAGCAAGATATAGGAATGTGGATGGAATAGAATAGGATGATGAAACACATGCTTGCCTGAGGAGAGTCCGTTTCCTCCCAGATTAGCAGCATGCTTTAACAAGATTGTATGGGCACGTGGGAGGATGGGAATGTCAGCTGATTGCGCCTTGTTAAACCATGAGCTGCCCTAGATAGATAGAAAGAGAGAGAGAATGAAAGGAAGAGAGAGAGAGAGACAGTGAAGGAGACAACTGCAAGACGCTTAGAAAAAACCTGTCCTTCACAGCCTCTCTATTGAGAGCTTCCTGTGCATGACACGAAGAGGGGGAGAGAAAGGGACACCGAGAAAGAGTGAGACACGCTCTCACAAACAAATCAGGTGCGGTGCACAAAGAAGTGGAGCTCTGATCGCTTGCCACGATTTCCTCCTCTTGTCTCAAGCCATGAAGGGGGAGCAGACCATGAAACCGTGTTGAAGGATCACTGCCTCTTGACAACACGCCATGCCATTGGAAGGATGAAGAGGGAGGAGAGCAAAATGAAGCAAACTTCAATTTAACTCCCAAACTTCTCTACAGCCGTGGAAAACCTTTTCACCTTTTTACCTGCATCCATCCTTAGATGATGACTTTAGTATCAGTAGTGGGGACACAGCCTCACAACCAAACTCTATGTTTCTCATTCTCCTTTGAAAGTGAAACTATTAATTCATAACACTTTTCTTTAAATAAGAATAATATTTAATAATATATTTTATAATATTTATTTTATCATCTGGTGAATGCAACAAAATTGTACGCTACAGAAGTTTAGAAGTGCAATGTTATAACACTACGTAATACCGCCACTATGAATTTTAACTTTGAGTGGCACAAGTTGTGTGTACCATATGTTGCTTTCAGAGTGAGAGCCAAAAGGATTGTAGATACTGTGCTGCCAAGAATACCATACTCTATGGCTGAATCCTACTGTGTTCTTTCAAACACACACTGCACATTGTTAATGGATGATAAAAGGAACAAAGACATGTAAAACATTCTAATTAAGACACTAATGACCAATTAATCATAATGGTTATATGGTATAGTAATTGAACCACAGTTGCAGTGCAGTCACTGTGAGTGAAATGGACTGCAGAGACCTCACGCCTACATGCTCCTGATTGTTCATGTTATATATTGCTCTCTCTTAGATACAGACTATTTAACTGGGTCACTCATGAACTTGTCAGGCTGAATTCCCTAGTTTTACACGTCAAATCTATGCATTTATGTCACACTTAAATGTTTTACATATCCTGGTTTCACACACCAGCCCTTGAAGGAATCAGAGCATTGGTAAGTTTCTGTAGCAGTGAGGGACTGGATTCCTTCATGTAAAAAGGAATATGAATCCAACCACACTACTGATTACAGATCTTCATAATCACCCCACCCAAAATTATGTCACAGCTTCAGCATTAATTTGATCTGATTGAAGCGCATAAACTATCACTTTCCTTATTTTCACTCATACTTCAGTGTAAAACTCCACGGGGTGGAAACATAAAAGTGAAAAAGAAAAAAAAACACAGATATGCCCAAAATGAATAATTAAAAACCTTAGCTCCACTCGTCAGAAAGAGTGATGGTTTAAAGGCTTTGAACAAGCTGAGGAGAAGGTGAATAAATACATAAATTGCATGTGTTTGTGCACCAAGCAAGAAACCCACTGAATTGAAATTACACAGAATGAATGAAAGTGGGAAGTAATTTGAACGTCAACCGTGGACTGTCAGAAAGCTTTTTAACTCCTAAACAGTAAAAACACATCTAACTGTATCATTTCCTACTTCACTTAATCGGCTATGGAAACAGAGAGAATCACACACCACTCAAGAAGAAAATACGTATTTTTCACTCCACAGGTGCATGGACAGAGTTTAGCTGACAGTTAAACTCAAATTAATACAATTAAAATTCCAAACCAAATACTTAAACTAATTTCTCAATGAAAGTTAAATGTCTATGCCTGAAGCATAAATATTTGTCTAAATGCTTCAAGATGTTTTTAAACCTTTCAAACTCACCTTAAACATACCATGTGAGTTAATTATGTACAGAATGTAGCTATACTGAAGTGAATTAAGGACTGAATTTAATAGCTCATGTATTTGACAGTGTGATTTCTGACAGAAGGGTGGTTCATGAGTAGTCTGTGCTTCCAGGCAATGACATTTTGGTGTGTGTGTTTGTCCGTGTGTGCGAATTTGTGAGTGTGAATAAGTGTGTGCTGTAGACGTGTGTACAGTCAGTGAGTGTGTATGTCTAGCTGCTGCTAAGCTCTAAAACAGGAAAAAGTATGTTTGTGCTTCCCAGTAAATTTCCCTCTAATTGGTTGCAGGTTCAACTTGTTATAGCAGACTGTGTTTATTTTTAAGGTCAGGGTTTCAGGTATAATGACTTAATCTAACAGATGATATTCCTCTAGAATAAAAGAAAGTTATAATAAACTCAGGGTTAGTTGTAACGCCCCGCGGGATGGGTCATGGCTCTTGCCCATGCTGGCCCTGCCTCCACTGCCACCCCTGATCCTAACCACGCCGTCGGTTTGGGCCTGAGGTCTTCCGTTCCCCAACCCTAACCCTAATTTCGGCTGAATTCAGGGTTAGCTGTAGCCCCTTTGGCTGGGTCGAGGATCTTGCCCATGCTGGCCCTGCCTCCACTGCCACCCCTGATCCTAACCACGCCGTAGGTTCGGGCCTGAAGTCTTCTGTTCCCCAACCCTAACCCTAATTTTGGCCGAATTCAGGGTTAGCTGTAGCCTCGCCGACTGGGTTATGGCTCTATCACAGCAGTGATAGGATTCTGACACTATTCCTTATCACAGACTTTTGGATACAGTTCAGAGCTTTTCACATTTGACTACTGCCTTTTCAAACTTGTCCCAATAAAATTAGCTTCATTTACTGGCTTCTATGTGGCCCAGTTAAAAAAAACTCAGCACAGACAACAAAAGAGGGCATCTTTAAGTCTCAAGTAAGTAACTGTCAAACTGGACCAAACTAGATAGAAACTTTTGAGTTACTTAATTTGCCCTCTTTTCAGATCACGTCTTGTGTCCAACAAAGTCAGGCACCTGACAGTCTCAGACACTACACTGGCTAGAGGAGTTCAGTAGTCGTGTCACATTGTGCCCATATCAGTAGCGTCCAAGCCCTGCGTCCCCCGTCCCCCCCCCACCCCTGCCAGTATCCACTTGTTTCTAATAGGTAGAATAAATTAGGTGCCAGTCAGGCAGTGGCAGTCTGTGTTGCAAAAGACAAGTCCCTCTCTCTCCTATACTTGTCAGACCTGAGAGAGACAGGCTGGGGTTCACTTCACACTTTGCATTGTGGGAGCGTCAACAGAAGAAGCACTCTGGTTCATCCCCAAACAAGATTTTGGGTGTCACTGCATATTCAGAGAGGGATACAGCGAGAAACATAGTGGGGGGGAAATGAGTTGAGAGGGAGGGAGGGAGGGAGAATGAGGGCGAAATGAAGGGAAAGCGAGAGAAAGTGTTATCAGTGTTTCATTCTCAGGCCTGTCAGTGAGACCCAGTTGCTGAACTCTAGTCTTAACTGGCCTTACTTTCCAAGGCTGTCTGTGTAAAGACACAACTATCCGATCAGGTTCCTGCACTGTACACTTCCTCAGGGAGAATGGAAGCAGGAAAGAGACATTCACCACTTGGACGGTCCCTCAGGACTTAAAGCCTGACTGGTTCCTAATAGTCTAGCATGTCTTTCCAAGCTTCAAGGTTCACTTCCCGTTGAATGATCTACTGCTAACATTTACCATGACCTTATCTGCAATAAAAATTGTTCAATTTGCTAGTCATCAATATTTGATCATTGCCACAAATATAACATATGACAGAACTTATATGAGACCATGTAAGAACCTTACCAGTGTTAAACTAATAATTGTATAGTAGTCATATAATTTGATTCATGCCTATGGAGACAAGCCACAAGAAAAGTGAGATGCAGCCAAGTCCAGCCTGTTGAAGACTTAATTCACTCAGGTACCTGATCTTCCCATGTAAAGGTGGTCGGATGGCCAGAGTGTCAGCCAATAGCATGAAAGGAACTAATATGATTTTAAAAGCAGTTTCCAGACTCTCAACTGTGTTCTACTGGAGCAGACACCAGGGGAGAGAGGAACTGTGTTCGCTGGAGCGACAGAAAACTAGGTGATGTAAAAAAAAAGTGCTGGAAACAAATCATTCATTAAACTTTTATATTTTCCTGCTCAACAAATTCCTCTGATTTCCAACTCTGCCCTCAAAGCCCTCTGGTACATATGGCAATCACCTCTAAAGTGTGATGCTTCTGAGGTGCTATAAGCCAGCTTCATCATATGCTGCTTTCTGATTAACTTTGACAGTGGGAGCCTAAATTGCATCTTCATTTTAGAGGTGTTTCATGAATAATATACTGAAATAAGGAACCAAAGTGCATAATCAACCCTAACTAACCCAGTTTCCTGTGGCTGAGTGGTGGTTCTTCTCCCATGGCCCTACGTAGTACAGTGCAGAATATCAGTAAGTGCTGCCATTTTGGCCCGTGACCAATATAAACATTTTAAAGCTTTCTTACATGCACATGCAAAATAGATGCAACACACTCTAACACCACATTAAAGTACACATTGACAAATCTTGGTTTCTATAGATTGAACTGAGGTTTTCCACTGTTGAATATATTCTATTGACAAGAGTGCCACTGTTCATCACAATTCATTCGTTTCCTGAACCCTGCAGTGTTAACTATAGATTAACAACCCAGATCATATAGTTGTATATGTTTGTACTGCATTTGATGGGTTTTTTCTTCTCTGTCTTCCATTTTCCTGAGTAACAGGCCGCAGGGGGTTAAATACAATTATTTGTTTTAAACAAAAGATCAGCTAAAGGGATTCTGTCCTGGATGAAGCCGTATGTCAGTTATGCTCTGGGGTGAATATGACAACACCTCCTACAAAGACACATTGTTTATTGATGTCTCATGCAAGTACTGTATATAATGCCCTATTCTCGTCAACATTACTTCTATCTGAATACTCTGTTTGCACTGTGCAAACAGAATCATATATAGATGTATGAGTAAGTCAATTATGAAATGAATAAATAAATAATTTCAAGCCTTTGAATTGTGCAATGGCAAAGCTTGGTTAAAGATGGTTCGGGATTGTTTTACGATGCCAAATAAATCTGGTTCAGTATAGCGCTTGGACTATGTCTCTCTTTGGAGTCCATGTTGGATTCATCTGGGCCAGTGTCGACAGTGATAGATGAAGCCTGATTCTGGATCAGCAGTGGGCTTCAGTGGGGGTGGACTACTCTGCAATCTACTGTACCACTCACAGTTCCTCTCTTTCTCTGCCTTCCATTTCTGGCAAGCTCACTGGGGTTGTTTGAGAATCTGCCTTCAAAGGTTTATATTGCAGTGTACCTGGGCCAAGGTACTTCAAAGGGAATCACTCAATTCTGACTCCAAAAACATATTCTAATTTGGGGTAACCAGTTTATCATTGTAACCCAACTGGTTAACTCTAGATCTGCGGTGATGTCATGTTGAATAAATCTGTACAAAGAATGTTTGAGCTTGCCGAAGCCATTAGCAAGCCTCTTTTGATTTATTTTGGATTTGCTTTGATTTGCTTTTATCATTGTCTGTCTCTGAATGTACACGGTGAGAGCTCTTATCAAGGGTTTGGAAATGGAAATCAGATCTTACAATTCATGTCTGTAAGAAAGCTCTTTGTGTGGAGTGTATAAATGTAATACTTTTTGTTGAAAACACGGATCATGCCTCTTGTGGAGCTGGAGGATTTGACTGGCTTCTTATGACCTTACAGCAATAAAGTCAGAGACATTGTTTGGCCTGGACACAGCTCACCTGTTTTTACATTGAGGATTTACCCAGCAATTACTATTTGACTTTGATAGACAAGATCTTAGACGTTCAAATGGTTATTTTGTAGTACTGATACAATTATTTATCTAACTATAAGTTTAAAACTGCTGCATTACATTCGTCCACTTTGTACAATTCCCACATTGTAACCCTGAGCGTGGCATCATAATTACCAATCACAGAAGCTACAATACTAATTCCACACATACAACACAAATACGACAACATACACTTAGCATTACACTCAGGTATTTTATATGCCCCCTTTCAGTTGATGTATTGCTGTTACTGCGGAAGCTCCAGCAATCTACAAAACTGAGACTCCCGGGGATGCATGGTGAAATAACAAATATCCTAATGTGTAAAAAATGTGTTTATTCTCTGAATCAAGTCTCTTCCCCTCACCACTAACCCACTTCCTTAAATAGATCCCCTCCATTCACTCTCTCAAGTGTTCCAAAGAGAAGAATTGCTTCTGGCTGCCTATGTCCTACATAATATAATTATGTAAACCAAATTGGGGGAGGAATCCACACACCAGACAATCTACACAACTATTGATAATTGATAATTGTGACTTACAGTAAGTGCATGCCATGCACACTCATTGAAAACAATAAATTGTTTCAGAAAGGTCGGATCAAACTGCCATGATGGAATGTGATGTACTTTAGACCAGTATGGTCATGTTAATGGAATAGGTATTATTATTGTTGAATTTGATGTTGATGTTCTGATCATTTTACTTCAAATTCTTTACTGTAAATAAATATAACTAGGCAAAAGTTACAGAGAGAAGAGTCGAGATCACAAATATATAACAAATCCAAACAAAAATCCAAATTTTTGGGACATTGTAAACATCGCTCAAAAACTACCCTTGCACGGTGTTATATACCAGTACACTAATCAATACAGAGGAAGAACCTTGTCTTTCACACATCCCTAGTTGCTCATATTGATCGTATCAACAGTCACTTTGTGACTTCTGTCGTTATTGGCCCAGTGTGGTTTATCTAAAGCGCTTTACACAACACCCTTGCCTTCTCTCCCCATTTCCTTCTCCAATCACAGTTTTTACACAGAAAGTGTCAATAAAACGATAAGAATTCTGCGCAGCTATGCCTGTCAGTTCGATGAAGACGCATGTAAAACGATATGACAGTGGTTTTCATGCCATTGACCTCTCTTTACATGTGACACACTCATGTAATTGGTCCCATTAAAATCTCAGCACCTATACAAATACCAAAGTAGGTTAAACTAGAGGTTCTTTGTTATTATTTTTGTTTTACTTGTAATAATTATGAAGTCTTTCTAATCAGAGGCTCTAAAAAGGACAGATAGATGCTGTAAAGAGTCTTCAAGGGCTGAGGATGTAGTAGTTGAATCAACATAAATACATGGCACATCTACTATGAAGAGACAGAATGGGTCAGATTAACCTTTATTGTCGTAATCTTCAAATAGGCATAACAAGTTTGAATTGTTAATAAGCTTCTTACATGCTTTTTTGTTTGAGTGCTCCTTTCATGTCCTTACTTTTTTTGTGGTATGGTTTACACTTGAAAGGAAAGTGAAATTGAAAGTGAATGACAACAAGAGCAATGCAGCATGACTACTGTAGACACCTGAAGAGGCCTCTTAAATGGTTTGCAGCTGCATTTATTAGAGTTTTATTTTGTTTTTGTTTTTTTGCAGTTCTGGTGATGAATCAGGCTTTTGTCTGAAGTGGAAGCAAACACAACAAACTAATTAATTAGAAGCGCTGATGAACGACCATGTTTCCCTGAGTCTTCGTAAACACTTTGTCTCAAGAGAATCCTCAGACAAATCTTGTAGTTATTTGACATTTCTTGAGAAAGTACTATGGGGCGGTAATATCTACGGGAAACTATTTAAGATGGAAGTAGAGGAAGACATTGAACACCATAGACACACATACACACCCACACACAGAGACAAACACGCAAATACACACACACACACACAGAGGTACACAGATGGGTAGAGGAAGATGACATCCACTGTTTAAAGAAATGAGCATAAACATGTTTGATCACATCCTCTCCATCTGCTTATTCACACGTAACTTTTGATCGTCTGATCACCTTGACAACAATTTAATTATATTCAACTGACTCTGAGATTCACTGTCAAAAACATCAGTATGCACTTTACTACATCAGTATGCACTTTACTGTGTGCTCTAATGTGAGATGGAAGCCTGAATGTTTGCATTTTGAGCAAACACCCCAAAAACCCAGCTGAGATCTTCAAGCTTTTATAAAAAATGTCTTGGTCTAGTTATGTCTGCAGTATGCATGTATACTTTATTTACAATATATGTAGACCAACCTGAACAGATGTTCTCAAGTACTTCAGTCTTTACAATAGATTAGTGCCCCTTACCACTCAGACAAATACGATTTCATCAGCTGGCACAAGTTCGTTGTGTGGATCAATCTCGATCAATTGGATGCAAGAGCAAACAAATTTATCTTGGTTTAATGAAGACACTTTACATTGTTTTTCTGGTGATATAGTGTCCAACGAAGTACTACGAGAAATATTGCTTGTCTTGTAGCTTATCTAATTACCACATGGCCTCACCTCTGCCTTAGATTCCCTTTATTAGTTTTCCAAGCCCAAACGAGGCTCATTAGACAGCTTGCTCTAATTAGAGGACATATATCTGAAGGCTCCAGGGTTTCCCTCACTGCATGCTGGGAAAAATGAAATGCCATTAATCAATCAGGTTTCTCTTTTAATGTTCTGGACAGTGAAAAACAAAACCATGGCAACTAATGTGATAAGACTTTTCAATCTCATTGGCTATGCATAAATGGTGAGTTTGCTTCAGATTGAATTGGCTTGTGTTGAAGTTGATTCTACTGTTTGAAATGGAGGAATCAAAGCTATTTACAGATTGCGAAAAATGCTTTTAAGCCAACCCTTTCTTTACAATGGAAATGTATTGGAGTCAAACATCATAGAGTTTGTTGCGTCAACACTTGGTATGGTTTAAATTAGGTCCTCATTTCTCTAATCTAATTAGTCATCTGAACACAGTTTAAGTTTCCTGGTGTTTAGAACATAACCTCTAAACATAAAATGTTTCAGGCAATTAGTGGGAAGTGCTCTGGTTTTGGCTCACTTTGAACGGCCCCTAATGGCCCTTTAGAGGAGGTATCTGCTGGCCACATTCAACCGCAGTAAGTTGAACAATTTACAGCATTGTGCAGTATGTCATACAGTACAATGGAAAAATGTGTCTCTCACTAAATATATGTAGTATTCATGTGCTCTTTCAATGTAAAAAATAACATTGAGGCAGACATATTTAGTGAGGCAAATTCATCCAAACTTGCAGTTTAGTTTTCAGAGAGTCTACTGTCAGTGGGGCTCTCTCTGCCTAATGTTTTCTCACCCAACCTTAGAGGTTGTTGTGCATTTTTTACTGCATTTATGTAACATCCCAATGTGATCAACCCTTAGGGATGTTTTTGTGAATTTGGCCTTTTGCAATGAAACATTTATATGTCCCTTTGGAACTGCGCTGGAACAGTACTTATATATTTTTATTAAGAGCTCAACGGCTTTGTGGATGGTTTGAAATATATCAATGTACTGAATCATTTATCTCCTTCCGTGTCAAACGTTTGCTTTGTTTTAAAAACAAAACAAGTGAGTTAACACCATGTTATTCACTGCACCAGTGAAGTTGTCTTTTTGTGAGTGCTTGTTATTTATTGTACATAACCAACTAACTAACCGTTAATCCTGACCCATACCCTAAACCTAACCCCATTCCCATCTCCATCCCAAACACCACAAGTAGAATGCTTATCCCTATCAACAACTACAACATGGGAGTAATCCCTCCCTGTCTAACCTCACCTAATCCAGACACACAGTGGTTTGGTCATGGATTCATGAGAGCGTAGTGGTTAGCTGTCTGGTTTTATGACCTGATGTTGTAAAAGTCTACAGTACTGTAAAGGTCATGAATCGCAGTAAATCCCTCCTATTAGATCAGTAAAAGGAATTAAACTATTTGATAATCTATCAGTGTAATGTACTTGAGACGGTTTCAATTTGTTGGAACCAGAAGACTTAAATGTAATAATCACAATGACCAAATGACCATCTGATTCACTTACTGAAAGAATACAGTTGTGTTTCAACAAGCATATCATGAGATGTGTATGATGAGGATGGACAAGAAAAACAACTTGATATGTTTTGTCAAGACTAGTAGCCACATTGGTTTAATGATGAACTGGAAAATGCAATTCAAACCCTTACATACCATGGAATGTATTGAAAATATTGACAGATTATAGAGGGTAGCACAGAGTTTGATCTGAACTGAGTGATGTCAGGATCAGTATAGCCTTGGCTGTAGCTCAATGTGTCATTCATCCACAAAAGAATATATATGATGACCTCCCTACTGTACTCGAGTTGGTGATCTGCTCTGGAGAGTGAAGGCTACTCTTACTCCTAAGCTCCCTTTCCCTCCTGCTGTATACACAAACATACACACATACACACAAGCACTAACACACACACACACACACACACACACACACACAAAACACACACACTTTCAATAACAGTGGGTTCAAGTTAAAACTGGCTGTGTCATCCAGCAGCTTTTTGGAAAGCCAAGTGATGTGGAGTCTTTGTTAGTCCTCCCAAGAGTTTTCCCGCTAAAGAGCTTTGGCTACTGGGAGACGCAGAAAGAAGTGTAAGGATAAAGTTAATTAAAAATGCAGAGAAGCATTCACGCACGGTTCCCTCAAAGTGAGCACTCTCACGCTCTCTTCTGGTGTGCATCATGAAAAGTCGTTTCATAGGTGTCTCCACTGCAGTTGTTTTCAGGCCTTTTTGGTTGTACAAGAGATAGAGACATAGGACATAGTTTGTATGTACTGTATGTTTGTAAGTACTTGTAAGTCTTGTGTGACTTGTTTCAGGTATTGCACTGTTCAACATGTTGAGTCTTAAAACATCGTGATGAATACAATTTCCATACAGACTGGTCAAGAAACGATGTCATCTGCCCAAGATTAACCAACTATCATGATATTGTTTGTTGTCCTCTTTTCATCGTCAATATCATAAGCCTGGTAGATATGAGTCCACACAAACATGCAAGAGGAAAGGGTGTTAAACGACTCTAAATCTAATCCTGATGGATTTTTCTTTTTCTTCTCGATGTAAGCCTCACGGACCATAAAATCACAGACTTCATTGCTAGGCAACTAGTCTCTGCACAGAGAGGGAGAGAGACAGAGAAGAAGAGAGATAGAGTGGGCTATGTTTCTGTCAGATATGGAGCTGGTGGGAGTACATCCAAACCAAAACAGAGTAGGAGATACAGAAACGCAAATAAAAAAATTATACAAGGAATTGAAATGTCTCAAACCCATGCTTTGTTCTCGTCGATGCTATTTGTGAAATGTTCTCTGTCCATTCTATGCAGATAGGACAGATTGCTCCACCAGAATGTTAACTTGTCTCACGGTGCAAGATGTACAGATGTACAGTATTTTTACAGGGCAGAATGAAGAGGGAACGGGGGCTCCCAGGAGAGTGGAAATGATGAGCTAATCATTCACCCTGATCTGAATTAATAAGGCCTCATTAGGTAGTCGGAGACACTGCAGCACAGAGAGAATCACGAACTCTGTGGATCGGTCCAACCACTCTCACAGAGATGAGGACGGGGTCGCTAGGCAGCACGCTATACCTCTCTGAGATTGCTCAGCATATCATGTCTCATTTGTACTCCCGAATTCGACTGATCTGAGATGCATGTGATTTGTTCATCCACTGTGTAATGAGTCTGGTAGTAACACTAAGTTACTGTGGCATGGCGCGATATAATTTAGTTACTGCATATTTGTGTAGTATTCATGCCTGCATTGAAAATACATACCACTCATGACACGGCATTGACATGGCATTGCAAAGCAAATATTGTTTTTCATCCTCAATAAAAAAATCAACTTATTTTCACATTGGTTATGGGAAGTGCTACACTACACTTGGACAACATTTCTGCATGTCTGAGATGATGGCAAATGCCTGTCCTGTCATGGACAGTAGCTTGAGTGGGCTGGAAAACTCTGAGACTTAAACTGCTATCTTCTCTAGCTCAGTCCAGCTAACATTACAGTAATGATGCCACGCAAACAGTAAGAGCACTCCTTAGATGGCTGAAGATGATCTGGATTTCATTACCTAGAATGAGGCGTTTCCATGAGGCTTGATCTTTTGTCTCTTCCTGTCTTTTTTTGAAAGTTCAATACAGCAGGTTCTCTGGAGATAGATCTCCACGGAGAAGGAGGGAGAATTGTTTCATGGAGTGGAAACTTGTGGTTTGGGTTTTATTCCCAGGGTGCACTTGCCCGAGTGGACTGAGGGGCACTCTGGTTCAGAAAGCGCCCCGCCTCGTCGCACTCTAAGCGGATGTGACAGGTAGCCATGAAAGGAAAATGCAACTGGGAAACAACATTGGGATTACTGACATGAGACCCTTTGTGTTTTTTTCATTTGACAAGGGATCACTATTGGAGCACAACCAACCAGAAAGGTAGAACCAGGTACAGTTTGATGTATCTTGTTATTTCCGTTGGCCTTATCCCTCTAAATTAAATAACAAGACATGGGAGATAAATTGCAGTATTAAAGTTCAAGTTTGTCAAATGTTTATCGTTTATCTAGGTATTTACTGTATATTTGAAGAGGAAACAACATGGTTCAGTCTGACAGGGGGACAGGATCCCACCAGTGTTATGAGGCACACACTGCATATCACAAGAGGTTGGTTATTGCCATTTCTGTCATTAACCCACTAATCCTGTTACAGGAATATTACTCCAAATGAAGAGTACATGAAATGAGAGCAGGTCGATGTGAGGAAAACAAGGTCACTGAAGCCAACTCATAGTCAGACCTTTAAATGTTAGATAAAAATCACTCAAAACGTATATTTAGTGTGTGATCATATGGTAGCTAAGACAGGAAGACACTGGATGTCCTGGTTGACAAAAATATTGGATGCTTCTCTACAAAGGACAAGACCCCCATGACCAAACTGTAAATTACATGTCTGTTATTGAGCCATCAGTCATAGTACTGTAAACACATGTGATGCCTCGATATTAGACATATCTAGCTGTGAAAATGCTCAGATGAGAAGTTATCTTCAGAACAGATATGACATTGTCAAGGTTAAGCTTTTCACACAACAGACATACTGTAAGGCAGAAAACAGTCACATACGTATGTATCCACAATCTGAATGAACTATTACAACTTCAAAATACCCCTTGATGGCTAGCTGCGTAGAGATAGTACTGTAAGAGAAAATTATTAAATAACTATTTTAAATGTCAATAATTAACCCCCCCCCCAAAAAAAAGGTTGTAGACTGGAAAGAAGTGTGTGCATGTGCAACTGTACATTAAAGTGCTATTCAACAACCAAGCTGTGACTGATAGAAGTTTGGGTAGATGCATGATTGTTCTCCGAACCATGTCAGTTTCACTTTGAAAAGCCAGACTGAGATAACACGTGACTGTGCATATCATTTCATATACATTTACATGTATTCATTTAGCAGACGCTTTTATCCAAAGCAATTTCCAAGAGAGAGCATTACAAAAGTGCATAGGTCACTGATCATAACAACGAGATAGCCCCAAACAATGTGGGTAGCCAAAACATTAAGCATACATTGTAAAAAAAACTTCCAAAGTTCCAAAGGGAAGAACCATCAGAGCGTGCAGTTAAACAAGTTACAATTAAACAACATGATATATATACATCCATTTGTCTCGCCTTTCCTGGTTTGTCAGTGAAATATCCCCCCACCTCTTTAAGTGAATCCACTTTCACACAATGCTGACTTTTTCAACAAGCGACCTCACCCTCATGAAACCCCCTTGTGGGTTAACACTTCCCCTTCATGATACACAGTGTTTCCTCCCCGAGTCTTCCCTTCCAGGTGACTGGTGGGCCGTTACTGCTGGTGTCTCCTGCAATTTGTCCTAATGGTTTTACATACCTCATTCCCTTAAACAGTCACTTTGATTTACCTGGGCATTGCAGACTGGGAGGACATTGAAATTCTGCCGGATGGCTCTCTTGTACAACAGCCATAAATAATCTAGAGGGTGTGTTAAACAGATAAATGGCTTTTTGCCTGAGTGCCATCCCTGCTCTGAGGATGTGTGACTGGTGTGCCATGGAGTTCCGTCCTCTCGTCCCATCGTGTTGTACTGTCACGTAGTCTTATTGCTCAGCCATTGTGTGTGGCTCTTTTCAATAACAGCTCACAGGAATCTACTGCTCATTACAAGGGTTGATAGCTGAATTGCTCCGAGAGCTATGCTTTGTGTCACAGTAGAAGGACTCCAAGCTTCATTATTACGACTTAATTTGTCTTAATTAGCAAGGTTGGCTTGTCGAAGTCCTTAAACTGAGCTACCGTGATGTTGAGGAAATAGTTTAGCAGGAAAAACGTGTCAGTGGTCAAGCAGGTCATCGTGGTTGGTTAGTGTAAAATAAATTAAATGTTTTGATTAAAATGTCTTATAGTTTTATGCTGTGTTTTATATTCTATTTCAATTATCATTACATGTTGCCATGGGATCTAATCTACCAGAATCTTCTGATATTCACAAAAAGCAAGTGTGCTCCTGCTTCACTTTTCTTAATAATGGTCATTTGTCATTTGTTATATAACAGCTCCGATGAACCCGGTAAAAACAACTAAAATGCAATTCATACCATTCTAACAGAACACCAAGAACACATTAGTCACTTCTTATTTTCTGGTTTGACCTGGCCTGTCTCACTCACTCATAATAGGGCGATGATTATGAGTCACTGAGTAACAGTAAAACAACAATAACTCTCCTTCCTCATTGCCTACCTCCACAGCAGATGCTGCTCCTGCCAGAAGTGCTCCTCAATTTCCCTTTAAAACGATTTCTATTGGGATTGAAGACATTTTACTTTAATTTAACACGCTTGGAAGGGAGGGGAAAAGAACTGTGCTCGATATCCATTGAAACCACGTGAGTATGCCATGTGCGTTAATGGAGAAACCGTGTTCCTGTTCAGAATGTCTTTATTAATATGTAAAGCCCATGTGAATGCACAATCCGTCACTTGTCACTCGGGGAGCGGGAACACCACGTCTGATGGGCTTTTGCGTTGGAGAAGCTGGAAAGCTACCCTTGTTCTGTTAGGGTTTTTAGCTGGAGGGTGTGAAGCAGAAGTTGCCTGTTATCTGCTGCCGCTGCCGGTATTTACTTCCTTCATTTAATTCCCACCCTCCCACTCATTGGGAAAAAGATAGGGCCTTCATACACACAGACTAAAATGGAGCTCACGCAAGAGACAGCTCTACCCTCTTTTGGGTGATTGGGCCTGACCATTGTGAACGTCACCAACTCTGTTACTTGTTGTTTTGTTACTCTGTTGGACCTAAAGCTGTTTCATTTCTTTACCCACCAGATGAACAGTACAAAGTCTCTTGCCAAAAACTCGCTTCTAGTGACAGCCAACTGTCACAGATTAAGATATGGCAACAAACCAGCACAGAGTCTCAGCCTACCATTATGAGAAACACTGATACCAAATAATACTGCAGTGCTGCTTTGTAGACAGATATAAAGAAGAAACTGTCCTTTTTACTCAGATGACACCTGCTATGCTGCCAGGAGATACATATCCAGTATTGTATTGGGGGTTTATACCTCCAAAAAGGGAAGGGTAGTTTGGTTGATCAGAAAAATAAATAAGTAAAACCTTTTCTGGGAGTCTTAATACAAGCCAGATTCAGTCACAGCTTCACTCTACCTCCACAAAGATATGCTAAACATTTTAATAGTAGTTCGAGAAATGGATGGCTGATTTCATATTATTGGGTGCCATGATAAATCCTGGAGACAGTCCATTTAGGACACTTTCACCTCCATGGCGCCCATGCAGCAGGAGGTGTTGGACATTTGCTTTTACTGTAAAAGGATGACTGACTCACTCCTCCTCCTGGCAGACACATTCTCTTTACAGGTTCAGCGAACGTTCAGGAATTCAAGGATTCTGCTCTTTGTCTGTAAGGACAAAGTCATAGCTTAAGGCCGAAATATGCTTTCCGACTCCGTTTCCGTTTGCGGATGGGCGGGCGGACGGATATGCACGGATACGGACGGATAGACTTCGTTTATGGTTCTCCGAAGGCTGTGGGTGCACCGTAGGGCGGTCTTTCCTACAGGCGGTATAGGCAGTCGCCGAGGGCGGCAATCAGAGGGGGGCGCAAAAAAATGCGCCCTGCAGAAGAAAAAACAATCTGGTGCCCCTTCTGTATCTCCAACCAATATTTTGACATTTAAAAAAAAATTTTACATTAGGGTAAAATGAGCCAAAAATCGAAGGCCGGGGGAACATACCTCCTTGGTGTTATCAGAACATGCTAGCACAGTGAGGCAAGTGAGTGTGTGTGTTCAAGAACTTTCAAGAAGAAAATAATGAAGCTCTCCGGGGCGGAATTTAAAAAAAAAGAAAGGAAGAAGAAGAGAAACGGTCAAAGGCGAAAGGTAAAGGTAAATCCTTAAATTCTGTTCTTAGGCTAGAATGAATTCGAGATAAGCATTTATTCTACATTATACAAAACATACATGATTAAAATAGGGGCGCACATATAAAGCCAATAGCCAGTGCAACAACACTACAAATATCTTAGTCGTTGCATAGCACACCCATTAAGGAAGACAAACACAGCAATTAGTGAGGAATACTGGTAAAAATCCAAGTGTTGTATTGTCAAATTTAGCGAATGGATTGTATGTAATCTTGCTAGCTAGTTAGCTAACGTTAGCTAGCCAGTTGTGACGTTCCTTGTTATTGCCATGCAGGGGGTGCACAGTGTGTGCACCGTTGAACAGGGGGGAAAGATGATGTATGCTGATTTGTTATTAAACAATAAACTGTTCCCAGGTTGCAAGAAAACATTTTGAGAGAAAGTATGTTTCGATTGTAAGAAGTGAGAAACTCAAGGGACTTGTAAGGGAAAGGAAGATGATCAAAGAGAGCGCTGGGAACACAGGATGATTAACATCTGATGCGTTTGAACCGAGAAATAGAGCAGGTGTCAAATATCTGATAGTTGTGTCGTAGATTCCACAAAATGCCACAACTAGCAGGTAATGAGAATGTATGTCATTTCATGAAGAATTAATAACCTTTCAATGCTAATGTGACTGTGTAAAATAACACAGAGGGAAAAAAACAAGTGACAAGTGAAAAATAATCAAAAATTAATTTCCAAGCTTTGGATTAATACCAAAACAATGTACATTGGGGGTTGGGTATAGCTTAGCAGTAGAATATTTCCCTGCAGACCAAGATGGTGTGTGTTCAAAGTCATTAAAAGCTCATGCAAAATGAATACATTTGTATTCAAATGATGGTGTCAAGCCTCTGCCCATGTGTACCCTTTTGCTGGTATAAAAAACGTTAATAGGTCAGTAATTCTGTAGAAATTATACTCTAAAACATTGTTGTGATGATTCTGCTGCTAAGAAGGGTTTGGGTTAGGCGCAACCAGGTCAGATCCTTCAACAGTGTGCTGCTCCATAGCTCGCAGGCTCAGTGAACATCTGTTGAATGTTTTAAGATCTAAAACTACCAGCCAAAAAACGAAACCCCCAATCCATCAGCGACCGTTTGCATGGCTCACTCCAGGTGGTCGTTGACATGCTGTTTGAACTCACCTTCTCCTGCAGGTGTGTGTGGCTGAGTCTGGTCCAAGGACAGGACTGAGATGCCTTTTAGTGGGCACTTGTTTGCTCTTTTGTCTGGGAATAATTTAACATAGGTGTATTATATTAAAAAAAGAAGATCTTAATGTCTTACCTGCTGTTTTAGAGCCACGGTGGTCTGACCTGGAACAGAAGATGAATGTGTTAGCTGGGTTGCAGTTCAAATATGTAAAATGGGAGTCTGCCAAAGTAACGCCTGGTGGCTAACAGTATAGACATTAACTATGAATGGAAATGACAACACTTTCTTTGATAGCAGAAAACTCATATCCTGTAGATTAAAACATGCCACCAAGGCCTAGCTTCAAACAGTGACACACTGCTGTTAGCCAGGCCAAGCAGCTCTGTCTCCATGACAGCAAAGCTAGAGATATCCTGCACCCATGTGATGGTTTTCACAGTGTGTTGGTCATGGCATGTGTATGGCTTGTAAATCTAATGCTTTCACTGCCATGTTACATAAAAGTAAAGAAACCATCTCATGTGAGGAGAAGGTCAAAAGCCATTCAAAACAATTGACTTGAACTTTGCAGGCATTGAAGAGGACTCTCATTAAAACAAGACCTCATATCTTTCATGAGTGTCAGAACCATTCAAAGGTGTCGGAGGACAAATACCAATTTACACATGTACACCTGGACTGGATGTTTCAAGTCCTGTTCAGTGCCATCTCCTTCCCCAATTACCGCTGTGATCTGTAAACGTGAGCCTCACACCCTCCTGCTCCAGCCGGCCTCCAGGTGTGTTCTCTCATGGGTGCCTTGATCCATTTCAGTCACCACAGTTATGACACAGACAGGCCTCGCTCGCAGGCTCTGGGGCAGATGGGATTCATTGCCTAGCCTTGTGTTACAGAGATGACAACATCACTTCAGCTCACCACAAAAGACAAGCCCTCAAAAAATGATACTTTTAACCATCATTGATACAAGACCCAATACATTTTTGTTGGTTTTGTTTTTTGTTTTTGTTTTCAATGATTCATGTGCTTACTCAAAGATAATTAAGAAATCACATTCCTTAATTATGCTATGTACTAATTAATCAGACTGTGGTCTTCTAATACAAGTGTTTAGAGATAAGCATGACGCAGACATCATTTCAGGATTAGAACATCCCTGTGCTATTTTATTCAGATGAACATCCTCAGTAAGGATGTTCATATTCCAGACAGGCCAAGAAGTATCTTGATTTTCCCAGTATCAACAATTGGCAGCCATTTTGTGACATCATAGTTAACTTTGCTTACTTTATGGTTTGTCAAACAGCTTGCTTCAGGGAATGAATGACAGTGTCAATAAATAAGCTTTTCTTTCTTCTCAGCCTAGCTATTCTAGAAAACATGTTAACATGTTTTCACCATTAAGGATTGGAAGTGGAGTGGTGCACTAGTCCTGTGGATGAATCTTACTAGCTCATTAACTGCTTATGTAATACAAGACGTTGTGGGCTGTGCTTGTTCATCCGGGTATGTCATGGTGGCCCCATTTTCACCATGCTCAGTAGCGTTTCTCTGAAAACCATTGACATTTCTTTGTTTATACAAGAGCAACGCAATGTCAGACAGTGCACAACTTCCATCATATGTCTGTCAGCCATATCAAACTCAATTATGCCCGGTGAAGTGAGCTGCTTATGCCTCCACCCAAAAAGTAATTTCACACCAATTAAATACTACAACAACAGAATCTACAATTTGGTATTATCAAGTCCTTCAATCCTGCCCAAGGCCCCAGACAATGTGATACAATGAGGTCACGGACAAGCTGAGTGTGAGAACAAGATGATTTCTGGAAGCTACAAAATGCATGAAATTAAGAAAATCTTTATCTAACTACTGTGGTGATATCTAATTGAGGAAAACAAATATTTTGAAAAGACCTTGTCGTTTTTGGTGGGTGAGGGTGAAACAAACAGTGTGATAAGAAAGCAGAGAATACGCTATTAAGGGAGAGAAGAAACACAGAGCAGCTGTTGAAGAGTCAAGATAATTATGGCCTGCACAATACCTGTCTCTGCCCCATTGGGTTTTATAGCCGGTGTTAAACTGCCAGATTATATTCAATGGAAATAGGGCTGTCACTGTAGCTTGAGGTATAGGGGGAAAAAATTATGACTCTTTACCAAATCACCCAATAGGTGCAGTGTCATGGGCAATTCCATCATGAGAAAAGGACAACGTAAAAAGGGGGGATGATTCTTTGCATCCGTCACACACTCAGAATCAGAAGTCAGTGCCTGCAGAGTTCCTAAAATCATTTTAATATAATGTGCCTAGAAGGGCAACACTTCTTATCACATTTTTCATTTCACCCAGTGGACCTGTTATGATGATTTGTTCTGTGGGAATCTTGTTATTAAAGATGTTCTAATTTGAATCTTTTTCCAATAAGAACACAAGGAAATGAATGTGCTGTGTCATAGCCGAGTGGCCTTGGTGAGTGTTACAGCTTGCTTGTGGTTGTTGTCACATAATTTGAAAAGAAGATCCCTTTCTGCTTATATTTTAATGCACAAGCTGCTCGCAGATAATCTTCAACCAAAAAGGAAATGTGTTCCATATTCATGTAACCGGTGTGAACTGGTGAAACTCACTCCTCAGGTATTTATAGGGCCACCCGTGTCAATGAATAGCTAGCTTTTCTTTGGCGTAGTTGGTAGTGGTTGTGCTTGGAAGTCGAGGTGGCAGGTTCGTCTCCCGGTGGGAGCGAACATTGGCCAGTATGCCTCTGACGGAGCTTGCAAGACCATGTCCGGTACATACCCGTCACATTCACATGCTTTTCATTCTGTTGATCAAATGTGTCAATTAGGCAGTGTGAAACCACTGTACTGTCGTTGAGGGACCCCACCTACCACATGGTTAACATGAGTGGATGACGATAATATTGTCTATTGTATTATATTATGATACAGTATGGATATGAAATGGGGCAGCTAAGACTTATTGCGGGCAACGATGGATTACAGAAAACTCATTTCTAAATGATGCTTCTTTACATTTCGCATCAAAATTTTCAAACTGTTTATGGAATTGTTAACTAGCAATTTACACTTTTACAGTTGAATCTGACTGTAAGCCTGGATCTTTGACTCTGAGCACTACATGTCAACTGATCTTGTTAGTTGAGGTATTTCGAAAAGATAATGCCATCTCCCTAATTAAAAATACAAGGAATGCAGGCTTCAAAGTATAGTCACTGATTCTGTTTGATGGCCTCTGTACCCTCAGAAGCAGGTAGCGCTGACTACGACTGCTCAGAATTTGTACCGGTTAATTAGATTTTTTTTATTCACAAGGAGCTTGTTAGCACCAGTCTGTTGCAGCAGCACACGCTGGGTGTCCTCTTGTTCTGGGAGATCAGTCTGAGACAGACATTGCCGACATTATGTTAAAACACACAGACATTTTACTACACACTCACCTTTAGCAAAAACAACTGATGTAACCACCACAAAGCTCTTACAACTTAGCCATAATTAAAAAAGAATCTGGAAATGCCAACTGTCTGAGGTTCCCGACAACATCGCTAACAGCCACGCGCTGTATATTAAGTCTAAAGAAAAGTTGTTGATATGACATGAGTTATATAATGATGACTTTCTATTTCATTTAATGCTTGTCAGCGTGGGGGGTTGTGAATGTGTCCAGTGTTGTGTTGTCTAATCCTTGCCATAAACTATTGCCAAAGCTGTGGGACTGAAGAAGATGAAGGAAGTATCCATTTAAAAGCTCCAGGCCCTGTCTGTACCATTGTGATTGGTATCAAATAATATATCTTTCTGATGTGAAAAAAGGACAAAATCAATGTAGACAGAATGGGAGGAGTCGATAAGCTGGGAGAATTACTATTGCTCAGCGATATGACATGTGGCAAGACAAGAATATAAATGAAGCTTAATGCGTGTTCCATCAAGTCTGGACATAGTCTTAACTGTATGAGAAAGGGCAAGATTCACTTTTTAATCCATTGTTAATTAAAAGTAATTAACAAATATTTATCTTGACACTCTTCAACAGTACATTCTGTTAATGATATGTGTTCCTGGAACTTGGCTAATCACAGTATGCATACAACATTTTGATATATCTAAATATGCAAATAGCCAGTCGCTGTTTCACCAACAATCTATACAGACTACCAGTTAACATGGCATGCAAAACCATCATATTGCCCTCCTAGATACCATGTGAGTTAATTTAGAGTTTAGATAGAGGCTGAGTGGATCCTCCACTATGGATGGATGAGTCCTATTAGATGGCTGTGCACAATTGGATATTGCATGCCGTTGCTGCGTGAGGCACATTCTCATCTTACATGAATTAAAAAACTCCAGCGAGGTCACGGAAAGGTTTTGGCGATACTGCTTTTCACACACCCTCAAGGCTCCTACTTTCATCACCCATGCCCTCCTGAAACGATTATGTAGTGAAGGTTTGGACTGCTGTTGTAAAAAAGATTTTCTAAAATAATTAGGTTCTTCCTTAAGCGGTTTTCTTGCTTCTTGATTTTGTTAAGGAATTGAGGAAAGTTAAAACTGTCTCATATTGTATATTGAAAGGCTCTTCCTCATACCAATTAATCTATGTAATTTGTTTTAATATCCAAATTCATTGTACCAAAACAGTGATAACTCTCTTGGTTTTAATCTTGAGAATACTTTCTCAGACACAAAAACTGAAAATGGAACAGAAAAATATTATAAAAAAATGTAACCTGAAATGACTCCAGCTGAGTGGAACCGGTTTGCCTTGGTGGCCTCCAAGTTGTCACTCCCATTGTGTAAAATACTGCATGTGCCTTCGTCACAGGGTGCACAATGCATGCATTGGAAGTCCTACGGTCACATTGACCCAGTGTGCAATGTTATACAAACACTATGTAGATTTCACTTGTATAGCAAACGGTGGTTGTTGTATTGTATTTTCTTCAGGTTTGGAGATACAGCAGGGAATTCTCAGTAAAAACTGAGTCAATTCAGTGACTCCCATGTACTGCACTTGCAAGACAGTTTATACGCATCTCTTACTCTCTTAAGGTGAGATATTGATCAATGAACACCAGCCTCATACTCTACCACATTGATGACTTGGATGCATTAGGTATGCACAAGCTGAGAGATTGTTTGTGGGAAATGGGATGAAGGATGAGCGAGTATATCCAAGAGCGCTAGGTTCTGAAGGTGTGCTGGTGATAATAGTATGAGTGGGGGTTCCCCCTCACCCTTGGCCTGGGTGGGACTGTTACAGTGGGTGATAAATCTAACGACCTCTGTCATGATGAAATATCTCAGTGTCGCCTCCATATCCCTGGGCCCATTGATTCGCTGCACCGCAAGGTCAATGTGGAGATATATCTGTCATCTGCCTTTAGTCTTTTACAGCTCAGTGGCTGCTGTCCCTTGTACTAGTAAATGAGACAGGAAGACAACAGAGTGGTGTGTTGACCTGGGTCAGTTACAGAGTTCCACTACATTATTTACAAAGTATTTGAATGTAATTGAGGTGTATATGATTGTCAGCACAGTTTGCACTTATAAGACCAACACCGTTGTTTTCTTAGCTTGTATCCTCTGACTGTTACAGTAAACCTATATCATCAAGTGAAACTTCAAATAACAATGTCCTGGAGGGGCAACCTTTCCTACTGAACCATTAGAACAGTACATTCAATAGATTATTCTTTATTCATTGTTTGTTGAAAGCATTATCGGACAGCTAGTTTGGCCTCCACTGTCAAAGATCATGTTGATGAAGCCTCCTTGACACCCTACACTATTGTTCACCGTCCAGTTATAGTTAGCCTTGCTGCTTCTCACAAGGTTGGAATTGAAATGATGCCTTTAATATGCATTTGATCTAGCCCCCAAGCGATGCCTTATCAACGTGCTAATGTGCAAACAGTGATGCCTGTGCTCATTTTAATGAGCTTACCACACAGGCTGTCTCACGAAAATGCCTTTCAGATATCATGACCTGGACAGGAAGTAAGACAATGAGCTGGCCTCTGGCAGTGTAGCGGTGGGAACAGCTATTATCTTTTCCTATTCACACTACTGTACTCAACCAGGCCAAGACTAGCCATGGAACTGTGCTTGAGCTGTGCCAGTCAGAACAGGTAAACATACTTCAGTACAGCACTACAGTTCAGGCTGGCATGATACATTTGATCATGTAACATTTACTGTGTCGCTAGTCTGGATGCCATATAGGAGTTAATACTGCAATAAATAAATCTGTTGATGTTTTTGCACTCCCGCTGAGATTTTTCATGTTGCTCTAGAAAATAGCGAGAGAAGCTTTATCACCCTAGCTCTCACTGCAACTCTCAGCCAGTTTCCAATCATGGTCAATAATACTCCAGAAGTAATGTGATCTCTGAAGTCAATGTCCCATTGACATATAGAGTTATGAACGAGCTGGTTGGATGCTTTTTGGTTAATTGGCCCTTAAATCAAAAGACTTAGATCGAATCAGGCTTCGCATATCTTGATGGCAGAAACATTGTTTACAGGAATAAATAGGCTAAGGTAGAGCACACAAGCAAGAGAGAATTGTCAATAAACCTGGGCAATGTTGCCACGTACAAGACACATTCAGAGTTGATGCATTCAGATGTTGTGTTCCAAACATGCAATTGTTTAAAATTACTTTATATGGCATGCTTTCTGTGGTAGAGAAAATGTCTGATTTAAATACTTTGGAATAATTCGGAATATCCAATTTACCAAAATGCATGTTCTTAAGTTACAGGTTACATCCGATCATTCTTTCTGGTGTGCAGACAGATCAAACATGGTATGTGACACAGTCAATACAGACTTTACAACTCTTTTTTAGTATAGACTGGTCACCATAGACTAAATACACTATAGACAGAGACAGCAAGAAAGAGTGAACAAGAGAGAGAGTGAAAGAGAGAGTGAAAGATAGAGTGAAAGAGAGAGTGAGAGAAGTTGGATGAGTGCTGGGAGAGCAAAGCCATCGCCTAGGCGAGTGAATTTGACAAATGTTCTGACAGTTCTGTGCATTTGATGTCAGTTGGAAACTCATCCAAAATGTGCAGATCTGGAAAAGTATATAAATCACGGGTTTGCAACTTAGGAGTACAACATCTTTTCTCCTTGTCAGAGCTTCAAACGTAGAATGTAGAGGGGGTCGATGGGTGTTCAGATATACTGCACAACTCTGGAGGTTTCACATCCTTACCTTAATCAAACGATGCGAGTGTGGCTATCAAGAGTGCATCGTGAGGCTTGAAAAGTTATCTATTTGCTCAGATATTTCACTTTTCCTCACACTCAATCACTGCACTCTGGTGCTGGTGAAAGAGTGGGCAGGAAATTGAAGGCTCTGGCTGTTATATGGCACTTGTAAGAGTCCCCACACTACACATCCTGATTTATTTTGTTTTCTCTCCCTGGGCTCTTCTTCCCTTACCTCCCTCTCTCCCTCTCTCTTTCCCTTCACAATTATCTCTTACAGCCTGCAAGGTGATTAATGGGTTTCATTTGATGTCCTCTCCTACCCTCCACCAAGCACCAACAAATAAAACTGGAGCTCGACACACAAATTGTCCCTCAGAAGAGCCGTAAAACGGGGAAATACGGGGGCTGCGAAGGACAATGAAGCAGAGAAATTTGGCCTTTGGAAAGAGAAACATTTGCAGAGGTAGGCCCTGGAACGCTTTCCTCTGTGTTTCCCCACTCCCTTGAGAAATCCCCCAACTGCTAATCTACAGTTATTGCTACCGCCGACGGCAGTCTCCAAATTAAAGAAGGTGAAAAAGAAAAAAAAACACTTAAACCTTATCAGTCTTCCTATTCCCTTCTCTGCTTTGTCGGAACTCATTGCTACAAACAATTTACTCTCTTTTAAAAAAAGAGACTTTTTAGGTGCAATTCTGTGAAACGGAAACATTGGAGACCTTGGAAATTGTGAGGTGGGTGATCAAAAAGAAGATAAATGCTTGGCTGGTATACTTTGCATACCCAAACAGAAAGACAGATAGATCTAAGGCACATGATGAACTGAGAGCCATATCCTGTCTAACACATCTTCAAAGAAAATAAAAATAATGGCCAATAGAAGCAATACAAATATCCTTCAGCAACCCTTGAGAGTCTAATCACAAACTGACCAGCGCTTGAGTTTCCTAATTCTCTGTCACTTTCTAGGCTGTTTGCGGCTGTCTCATCCCAGAGACATGAGAGAAATGCCAGCCAATGACATTCAGCTCAGTAAAGGGTGCATCGGTCCATCTGTTCAACAATCGCAGTTGTCTGACCACTTACAAACACTGTCTGGGGATCATTACCGTATGTTCCCTGCCCTTCCAACAAGTGGACGCTATGTGAGGCAAATACAAAGGAAGCCCCAAGGTCCTGCAGATGTGAGCCTAAGAGATGAAGAGAAGGACACTGCTGATGCCTAATGCCTGTAAGCTAATCTGCAGTTAGTGTGTGGTATTTTGTTCAAATGTTATCGACATGACACCTAAACATCTTACTAGAATTTTTTCTCCCCCAAAATCTCCAAGGTCATAACCGGAGGCTGTCTATGACTTTATCATTCATAATAACATAATGACAATTCTGAACAGGAAAGTCATGGAAGCCAAGAGTTTTTGAACCCCCAAATCCCCATCACCTCTAACATATTTTTGTTTTAAGGTTAAAATAAAATTCAAGCTTAAAAAAACGTTGTGTATCCAATAAAAAATGTGTGCCTCCCCCTATTCCTGAATAAGGATATTTCAGGAGAAATTTGATTTGCAATCAATAAATGCCACAAAAAATCTAAAGGACAATCCACCAATACCAATGACACTAACGGTATTCAGAAGTAAAGGATCTGTGTAATCAACAAAGTGCTAGGGTAAACCACAGTGTTTACTTTAATAAGGAAACTAAACCAAAGTATAAGGTGGATGATAAATCATTAAAATCACCTGTCCTGGAGCCCTGTGGGATTTATCACTGAGTGAGGAACAGCAGGGTGTAAGAGAGCTTTACAAGCACCTCAATAAACATATGAATAATATTGAGTGTCATTAAGTCTGGCCTGCACTCTCATCCTAAATCAATGCACTGAGGATAAATGAAATGCCAAGGAAAAGAGTGTGTGTGCTTGTGGGTAGCATGTGGGGTTGCGGTGGGGGTGGGTGGGGCACATGGGAACTAACTTAGGTGGTATTAGAAGCTGATTAAAAGAACGTCGAGGTGAATCACCAGGCTCTAAAAATGATGCACAAGGAGAAACACAGAAGAAGAAAGGGGGAGAGGAAGCCTGTTTCCGCTTGGAGGCAGGATTTTAGGAAGTGCCAATATAAACCATAACTTGTGCTCAACCACAGCCAAATCTCAGTATCGACTATGTGAAATTGCATTATTAGAACTAATGTTGTGTCCATGTAGTGATGTCAAGCACTGTACATAAATGGTGCATATTTTAGGTCCTGTTCTACAGCTGATTAAACTATAATCTGATTTGAGCCATTGAAGAATCTGATTGGGTTGGTGACCCTCATTTTACTGCCCTGGGAGAAGGGAAGGGGGGATGAAGGGGAGAGGAAGGGAGTGTGGGCAGAGGACAGATATGAGCACCAAACTAGAGATAACACAAACAATACAACTCAAATGTGCTTACAATTCCCAAACGGTTTGAATATGTATTTGCCCAAAGAATGACAGCCGGCATTAAAACAAAAAAAGCAGTTCATAAAGTCCTTTAACTTGCAGATAAAACACAGCAAAGACAATAAGTACCTGATAAAACACAAGAGGAACAGAATCCTCATCTGGTGGACTATCCTTCAACCGAAGGAGACAAACTGCTTGTATGGTATGGCCGCAGATAGAAAGCAAAGATGATTACTAATATTCCTTCAAGGGCCTTGTTCTTTCCAAATGTCAACCTTGTAAAGCCTGTGAAGAGAAAAGAAAAGTTCATAGCCCAAGTGTCTTAAATCTGCTCGTTGACATTTTTTATTGCTCAGCACCAGAGTGATTTACACCATCCCAGTGGCACAGCCTGTGGAGTAATATCATAAATTTGCACTAATTCAGTTTCAGTGACAAACTCCTTCGCATTGGGAGCACCGGCTTCCACAGATTGTGTAGGAGTGGACTGTACAGACAAGGGGCAAAGACACGATCCTCATGCTGTATCAATTAGAAGGTATTTTACAACAACAAGTCACATTACTTCACCTGACAGAATGAAGCTGGTCATATGAAAGTCCCTTGACTCAAACTAAAACACTGAATTGTAACTTTGCTTTAAAAGTAAATAAACTATTATATACCAGTATAATTTCTACATCGTCTGATGTTTCTCTCAATAAACAATACACAGTATCTAGAATTAAATCTCTCCACATTCAATACTCAAAAGTTTCAATCAATTTCCTCATCTGTTTTAGTTTGCTAAAAGCTGTTCTATAGGATGTCCTCTCCTGTACCTTTCCCCTGCAGATATCCCATAGTACTTAATCCCCTAGCCAACCATGTGTGATATTGGTTACACTTACTTCCTGCATCATCTGTTCACTCACTGCACTCCAACTACATTTAGTTATTTGGGTGGTAGTAGTGGCGATTGTGAAATAATTTGTTATTCTGGCAATGTGTTCCTCCAATATCCCAATAAGAGCATTTACCAACAGGTGGTTACACTATCCTTGGTACTGGATTGAAACGAAGTAGCCCTGTTTCTTTAGCATATTTTGTGTTATCTGTGGAGGAGCCAATGCTATGCTTCAGTCCAACACGCTTTTAAATTATCCACCACCATATTACTATAACATTATCCTATTATGCGTTCCTTTTCACTGGATTGCATGGTGAAAGGAAAACTTGCACAGTTTACACAGTGCTGCTAAATTATCCAACTCCCTACATGGTCCAAAACAGATTAATCGAGGGTTATATTGAAATGCAAACCCAATTCCTGCAGATTGCTACACTGTTTCCTATATTGGTGTATCCGATTAAAAACAAAATATTTCTGCAACAGAGCTGCTCATATCTAGGTTGGAGTACACGATCTACAGATGGTGATGCTGACTTCAGGGTCTATTTCATTATGTGCTGCTGCTGTTGCCATTAGTTACAAAGAGACATATGTTTTACTGCGGGAAAACTGTGGGGAAAAAAGGATGTGCAGTACCGCTCAATGAACAACACAATTCATACATTTGTTGTAGACATTGTGCTGTTGACCAATCGTTTTGGAATGTTCTCCTCCCACAGAATGGCGTCTCTTTGGGTCGTGCCCTCTGTATCCTTTCTTCTATCAATGTTATCCTCGCTTCCTTGTTTCCATAGCAATTACTTTTTCCGTGCTCCCACGCTCAGTCTCCTCCCAGGTAGGAACTCTCAGGGTGACATAAGAACACAGAGAAAGTCTGAAAATCCCCATTAGACTGTATGGGGAGATACGCACATACGTGAGTGTGCTTTAAAAAAGGTTCTGCCACGCTCCTTTGTAATGTTCTGTTTTAACCTTTCACATTCCCTTTAACTTGTGCCACCGCCATGTCCTTTGTACCGCACACACAGGTGCAGAATAAAGGCGATGGGGTTGTGAGGTTTGGTTAATCTGTAAAACAAATCCCATTCCAGGTGATTGAGTAAGAATACAGAGTGAAAAGCTCACAAGGGGCTAGCATGTATGTATGTTATTATTATGAGGGACAATGAAATAACAAACAATGTCTCCCTAAGTAAGGTAATTAAACCTCATAATATAATATTAATGTTTCATATTTTGAGGACTTTTCTTATAATAATACATTATATCAGCATATAATAACAAATACATAAACACCATACTTTATGTCGTATGTTAGCCTTTTACATTTTTCTTTTTTTAAGTGCACCTTAGCACAAACAACTTATACCACCTACTGTATCAGCTCTGTTATTGTGCTAGTGTACTGTACTTCAGACAACATGTACTTACCACTGGGTAGGCTGTGCCGTCTCCTTTATATCAATTAAAAGTAAATATGACAACATTGGATGATCAGACTGTGAAATCCCAAGGACATCGCGAAAATAAGTTAGATCCTAAAAAAACGGAATTTCAAGGCTCCCCCATACCTTGCATAGACTTTATCCAGTTTTGCTGACACTGCTTGACCTGTAAATGAATTATCCAGACACCTTGGTGAGATTCAACAAAAATATGAGACGATTGGACTACAGTGTGTGTACATGGAGGGGGTGTATTTCAATTCCACTTAATCCATCACAATTGATGAAAGTGTACATTTTGGAGCGTGGCATTGTGTTCTTCCAGGCAACCATATCCATATAAGAATGATTTCAGACATCAGTCTGAACAAGAGTACTCTTGTTGGTGTTGGTACTCAGGAGCTCTGCATAGAACAATGTAGCCAATTCTGGTGATGTTTTTGTACTAAGTAGGAGCCGTCTCCCACACTCATATGATTGGTGTCCGGTGAACCTTCACGCCATTATTCACAGAGCCTACTATTGTTTTCACATTTACAACAAATGTGATTGAAGCAGAGGTTTCATCAAAGATTGTCAAAAAGCAATGTGTTTTTATATAACATTTTCACTAATAAAATTGTACTGAGAAATGTTACTGAATAATAGTACTTTGATATTTGTTTGATACCAGTGCAAAGGAGAATGAGGCGACAGACTTTATAAGACTTCCAGACAATAATGTCTTTAATGGCATCAAAATCTGTTCATTTTGCTTCTGTAAACACGTGCCCCTTCATCTTATAGCTATTCTTCTTTATGAAACATCTTTCCTCAGTCTGACACAACATATTTGATACATTCACAGGGCATAAAGTGGCTATTGCTATCTTTGCTTTTCAGGCAGTCACTATCAGCTCTACAGACTCTGAACAATAAAAATGTCATATTCCTTCAAGCCAAATGCATCTTTCTGGGTGAATGTGAGTTGAAACTTTATTGGAAATAATGTGTTGTTTCTGTCACAATTGTCAATTCATGACATTTCACCAAAATAATAGAGATCCAATGGAAATAGGTCCTGTTGTGTTGACAGGTCGGCTGTGTGTGTGTGTGTGTCTATGTGCGTGCGTGTGTTATGTTCTGTAGATGTAGGTGCAAAGCCAGGACCTCTGCAGGGAATGTCTAGTATCACAGCGATGCACAGAATAGGATAGCAGGAGATCAATGGGGACAGTTCATCCACACACTGCCTAATAGCCTCCCCCTGCTTATGCTCTCTCCCTCTCTCTTTCTTTCGTTATGTCTCTCCCTAAGTCTCTTTCTCACTTTTTTTTAATGGCTCTCTCTCTCTCCCTCACATACAGACAGAAAAAAAAACATTAGTCTGGCTCAGACTGCACACTGGCCAATCTGCATGGACTCACACACACATACATGCGCATGCATGCACGTACGCACACGTATGCACTTCATTGTGATCACAAACCAACCATAGCCCACGTGACTTAGGCTACTCAAAGAGAAAAGAGAGCTTGTCACAGTCACAATCACACATACAGGGCGCAAAACCACAAACTCCAGGTTTCCCTTCCATGCCACTAGTTTCTAAAGTTGACATTTGGGCATACATTTTCTCGTCTAAAATGTATGTCTAGATAAAACATTTGGGTGTATTATGGCTCTCATAAATGGACAATGTTCAGAGGGTCAATAAAACATGGGGCAACACTTAACATTAAAGTTTCACAAACTGACATTTAACTACAAGCAATATCTATAGTAAAAACATTTTAGGTACATAAAAACGACTGTTTAATTCAATCGTATTCAGTGTTATTGTTAAAGGTTATGGCAAAAGCATAAGAGGGCACAGTATGGAGGAGGGCTGGAAGAGGAGTTAAAGGCAAAAACATTTTCGATCGACAAATGCCTTGATCGCGTTTCTCTGTTCCTCTTTCAAAATTAATGCGCTGTCAATGTCTTCTAAAACAGACTCGATGGCAGAATCTACACATCTCATTTCTCCAGCGGCAGCCATGTTTGTTGAAAACGAATTAAACCCAAGCGCTCTTTGGTGACGTGGATGATTACGTTACTTTGATCATCTGTCCATCATCGTATAAAGCCCACCCTGACAATTTGATTGGTACGAACAGCTCCCGTTCGGGCATTGTTTTTCCCCAACCGAGCGATCCCAGACCAAACTTCTCGACCAATTTCTTTCTTCAAGTTCGGCTGGCACCCAGGCTATACTTGTTGGGCAATTTCCAAGTAATTGGTCCCTAATGTTTGTTCTTCACTGTGCAGGGTGCATTTCCTATAGCATAAACAAGAACAATACCTGAACATTCATTATGATAGAGTGATATTGCTGCACGTGTAGCCGATGTGTATCAGTGAAACTCACTCCTCAGGTATGTAATGAGCCACCCGCATCACTGAATAGCTAGCTTTTCTTTGGCGTAGTTGGTAGTGGTGGCGCTTGGGAAGCCAGAGGTGGCGAGTTCGACTCCCGGTGGGAGCGATCTCCCCGGTGTGGGAGCGAACAGTGCCAGATACCTCTGACGGAACTTGCAAGACCACGGTCGTTACATACCCGTTACACACGCTCTACCCTCCCCCTCTAACAAGGGGGTAGCAATCAATAAGGACTCTTAATTTAGTATGAAATCTCATTCCACAAACTTCCATAGGGAACAATGAGATTTTCCACACAATCAGTTCTGAAAAACAAAAAAGGTATTTTTGACCTTTTTTACACGGGTCAAATCCTTGAATCAGATCTTATATCCTCCAAATACCACAATGACATGGCCCACCACTCTGAAATTCATGATATCACAAAAGCTGACTGTTCTAACAAAACCATGTCACCTTTGACCCCCTGTATCTATTATTCCAAGACAAACTTTTTACCATGCATAAACAGAACACCACAACGCAGAAACTGGGGGAGTCTAACAGGCAATACTTCCCAAATTAATCTCATTTTTAATTCTAGCCCTCATTGCGGGATGTTAATGGCTTACACGACAGCTGTTTTACTGGGAGCCTCGGGGTTTGTGATTCCTCCATGTGAACCAGAACCACCCACAGTCTAACTGATGCACAGCAACATGGGACTTCTCTCAAGTTAATATGACACACCTATTGTAACACACAAGTGGCATGAAGACACAGCCCCTACTTACACACATGAAATACTCATGCAGACACACATTTAGGCTCACATACAAAAATATACAAAGATGGAGAGAAAGAAAGAGGGATAGGGACATAGAGAGGGAGGGAGAGGGGGAAGGGAGAAAGAAAGAGAGAGAAGAAAGAGAAAAAGAGGCAGAGAGAGAATATTAGCAAACGTTTTTCTTGCCCATAAAACAATTTTTGAAACGAGCGAGAGAGAGGGAGAAAGAAAGAGAGAGAGAGAATGAGTGACAGCCTCCATCTGCTGGGGAGCTAGTAACATTTACTCAGACAGAGGAAACGTTTATAGCCACTAATACAGTAATGAGGGAATAATAAAAATGAAATAAACTAGTTACCTCATAATGCATGCAAGATTTTACCAACTGCAAGTTATGCACAGTTGAATGCACATGTTTGAGTTCCCTCAATCCAAAGGAAAGGAAACAACCTCTAACCTGCAGTAGGCTGCTGGCAACATACTCTGATTCATTCTAGTAGCCAGTTATGTCTGTACAGCACGTTGAGATTCTTTGGGATGAAAATCACAATTTGATATGAACCGGTCGAGCCAAACAAACAGTTCACCATCTACCACATGTATATTGCTTAGCTTTTTACAGGTTTTATTTCAACCGTCCGGTGAAATCCAGTAGTTTGACACTGGTCCGCTGGGAATGACGAAGACCACCACATCTCTCACTTCACATTCTGTCACACGCAAGAACTGAACTCTCAAAGGTTGCTGCAGTAATAGCGTTCCTCGCTGTGGCCAATTTTTTATGTTGAGGCTAGTGATAGGTTGATTCTTAATAGTTGAACAGGTGTATACAAATCCGAAGACGGAACCACACTGACTGTTCAAGTTTGCTGTGTGGTCTACAATATCACATATTTTACTTTAAAATGACGTCACGCAAGTGGCAGCCGAAGCTAGACTGGCAGGTCGTTAGTCAGTCTGAGAGAGGCAAGGAGAGGCAGGAAAATCCAGCGCGCGTTGATATTGCACTCCTTCTCCTCAAATGACAAGCGCTTGTATTTTCCTTATACCACTACTCAGAGCGCTCTACCGATTGCGCAAAACCCCACTGCTCTAAAGGAACGCGTTTTTCACCTTATCTTGGTCGACTTTCTTTTTCCTTTTCGTCATAATTAATTCCAGCCGTCAAAAAATGTGAGCGAGGGAGACTTTTGGCCAACTGTGACTTCCGCGCATCTTTCGTTTTCAAGTGTAGGCTACGCGTTATTGGCTACCGTATGCCCGTGCTATTTCGCTTTGGCATATCTGTAAATATTGTAGAAAAGCAAAGTGCGTGATCATTTTTATCGAGGATGACAACGAAAAACCTTGCCTGTCCGTTATTTTTCTCAGCGTTTTGACTTTGTGTTGGAGGAAATTCGATGATTATTGTAAAGACAAAGTTTGACCGACACAAGTGGTCAGAGGACACCTTTTGGGTTTCACTCAGAGGACCACCTGTCCAGGGTCCTGGCGCAACGTTGTCAACCTCACCTAATTGACGAACTGCCGAATTTTGAAGTCGAGGTAAACAAGTAGCCTTTCCAAACTTCCCAGATAGGCTATTTTGCGTTTTCTTCTCTATCAATCTTAGCGGAATTTGCGTTTTTAAGTGGAGTGTTTATTTTGCCACTATGTTGAAGGATATAGGCTCAGCATGTTTGCATTAATGACATTTGGAGTAAGGTTCATCACTTGAGTCCATCAGCCACTATCGACATTTGTGGTAAATATATCTCAATGGGAGGATACCTGAAGAACTGACGCGGAATTGTTGTCGAGAAAATGTGGATAAAACGGTGTTTAACACGCAGGTGAGATTCATTTACAGTATTTAACCCAATATAATTTGCTGCCGATTAGAACAAGTAATTTTTTTTACTGTAGCCTAACGTAATTTCAAATTCGAATGTGTTCAGTAGTCTATTTTGCATACGCCCAATTCAGCAAACACTCGCTTTTGAAATCTAACCTAAGCAACGGCAAAGTTAAAATTGATATCGTTATCAGTGATATAGAGTCCATAAAACTTAGGAATAGCATGGTTCGTTGCGTCATAATGTCATAACAGGTGTGTTAAATTGTGCATTATATAGGCCTACTGCGAATTTTAGGGGCAATTTCTTTCGTATCCTAAATCGAAGGGAGACTCATTTTCAATCTTTGAAAAGAACATTACCGAAACTTGCCCATTCTGTACACTGGGGGTCGCCAAACGTACATATCGAAGCAACAGCTTCACACACATAGCACACACATGCACACACACACACATGCACAGACACACACACACGCACACACACGTACGCGTGAATACATTAAAATAAGGTTATCCATAGTTTTTAGTTTTTGTAATAACAATGTTCGTACAAGGTAAAAACTAAGCATTCCACATAGGTACAAACTGCATTAATTACTGTCTATTTTATTGCGTCATTAAATTAACATGTGGAGCACTTTTGCAGTTTGTCACATAAAGTTTGTTCCTGCTGCTAAGCACTAATGCCTGCACACCACACTAGTAGAATATGAATGACAGTTGCTATCAGCAAGTGTGTTGGATGTCTGGAAAACTGGAAATGATATCAATGAGAGAATGCCCCTCCTTGATCACAGCAGATCCGCTCCTGTAGTCCTCTTTGGTCTCTAAACATTAGGATGAGTTAATATTTGAAGATTGATATCACATATTATCTTGGTGAAAGGTTAAAGGCATTACATCCTGGGTTAATTGATCAGAATTAGTATGCAAGAACAAATCACGCTTTTTCCGTTGAAAGGGAATCCTCCAATTCCAATTAGAATAGAATAATCCCAAACTTCACTGTACTGTTAAATTAATCACTAAGCATGTTCCATCATAACATGTATAATGCATCTCAGAGTCTGCATATTTAAGCCTGACCTCATATTTGAATGGTGAAATGTGGGTAGAGCAAAAATATGCATCTAGCCTTTTTTTCCTATAAAAGCAGGAATATCTGTATGTGTGTCTGCAGATAGATTATCTCAACAACCGGGCACTGTATGAAGTTGAACATTGGAAGGTGTACTGTTCAGGATCCAAGTATGTGCTGTGTCGAGACGTTGTTTGTATGAGTGGTTTGTGACAAAAAAAGATAGCAATATGTTCACCACCATGTTGAGCTAGGAGGGAGCCATCGATCTTGCGAGAAATACATTTAAACACTTTAAACTGCACTGTGATAGACCCATGGTTCTCACGAGCTGCCAACAGGCACTGCACTAGTGTAATTACATGTGTGTGTGCTGCTTGCCTTAAAGGATTGATAGGTAGGGTCATCGGTAAAACAAAGGTATTATTCAAGTTCTCTAATTCCCTCCCCTTGACTGCATATGATATGACTTAACTACTGTACATAATTATGGATTTAGTAAACTCGGTGTAGTTTCGTTTTTTAAGTTACATTATGATATTGGCTACTAATTTATCATGGATTTATGTTGAGCAAAGTTTGTTTATTGGTAACAAAACAGCATACCATACAGCACTGATGAACCAATGACCAAGCATTCCTTTAAAATTAAATGTCACACATGATAAAATCAAATCATAGGTTAAGGGAATGCATGTCACTTATATGACTTTAACCCTAACCTACCCAACCCAATGAATGCTGAAACCCTGTGTAACCATTCATCCAAAATGGAATCAAAAGCATACATTGCTCCCTTCGCCTTCAGGATACTCTTGGGACCGGAATGCATACTGATTAGAAGGGCTTGGGATTTCCTAAAGGGTTTTACTTAAAGACTGTCCTTGTTCTTCTTCTTAACAGTAATGATATCATATAAAGAGAGACTGAGCGGAGGAGTCTTAATAGGGACTCCTACCTAGCAGCCTCTGCATCACTGGGCTGAAGCTCTGACTGACATCACACGTTGTTTTGTTCCCAACGGTCAGCCGTCATGTTGCTAAGGTGTATGTCATCAGAAAGGGCTGTAGCTGCTGCTGAATGGTTTGGGAGGGATCTTTCATGCGAGTGGGGGGCTGTGATTGGCTGGTAGGTCCTCTTTGTCTCTAATTAAAACAGATGAAAATGTGATCACCAAAAACGGTACACTAGTCCAGCTATAGTGTGGCTAGTAATGTGAGATGGACAGGTTGAGGCCAGACCCAGGTCTTGTCCAGTAGATATTGTGATAGGGTGTGTCAATGGGTTCGGAGGCACAACGGTTTATGATTTATTTATTTTCTGTTCCCTGGCATCTTTTCAGCTTGTGGTGACTCTTATTCAGTTCACTCTGCCTTGGGTTTCCTTGAACATCCTTGCTCACCGTAAAAAAACAGGATGATTAAGGTATGATAGGGGCTAGAGTTTGTGCAATCTCACCAAGTAATTTTACCTTCATCTATTAGCTCTGCTTCCCTGAGCAGCAGTGGCAAACAAGGCATTTCTTTATACATTAATATCCGTAGGATTTTGGTTGCTTCCTAATAGCCTTCATGAGGGTTATTAACTGGGCCTCTCTGGAGCGTGATTAACCTAAATTGTGGTGAAATAGACTGTGTTGCGTCTCCCAGCTCCTGCTCTCATGAGGTGTGTATGTGTGTACATGTGTGTGTGTGTGCTTACCAACACCCTGCACTCAGCGGTCTACTAGACTGTAAAGGGGTGGGTAGGCTGTCCCTGTGACACACAGCGAAAGACAGCAGACAGCAGTGCTGTCTGCTCAGACCACACTGTTAACATCTGACTAGGGGAGACGTCCTTGCGTAGCCATCTGCATAGTCTGCTCCTTCTGGCCCGTTTCAAGATTAGAACTGGAACATTACATATTGGTCACTGCTTGACCCTCTGATATGAGAGTCTCAGACCTGTTATGTGTCTTTGAATTGTTACATTTCAGTCATCTCAAAATGGGAGAACAAGAAAATCTTGTCTTGCTTGTAGTTTCAACTTCCATTTTGAATTCAATGGTGAAACAAAGAGCAGGCAAGATACCCTATTGTTTTGGGCCAGACAGTTGAACAGGATCCCCAGTGATACACGTAATCTTGACATAATCACAGATAATAATAATAATAATTGTAAAAAAATATCAGTAGACACTCTGTGGTCAGTATAGCTCTGCATTTTGTCATTGGTTTTAATGACCACTTCTTGAGCAGAGCACTTCTAGTAAAGCCGCATGAAGGGGGATATGTGACATTATTTTACTGAAGAACATCCACCCTACAGTCTTGCCGAGGGAACGAACAGCGAAGCTCATACTTGATTCATGTAGTGAGCTTTTGTTGGATCAATACTGCCTCTACAAAGGATCAGATTTATCCGTCACGGACCCTTCCACTAACTGGCCTGCTTCAGGCATGGAGGTCGCATCTCAGAGGCCCCCTCTTTACAAAAACACTTCATAAATGAACTACAGGGATGTTCTGGAAACAGTTTCCCCTTTTATATGTTACGTCCCGCAGTAATTAAAATGGCTGGTGAGGGCTGAGATGGTTGAAGCATTGCCCTATCATTTCTCTCAGAGACTTTGTTCTTCCATGCTATATACTGTACTGTGTTCTATGATACTTAACACCCTGCTTATTTTATGGGAGCATGTGGGTCATGTACACAGCAGTAGAGGACATTGTGCAGCGGGAGTAATTAATAGAACGATACAGTGCCTTTGGCCATTGCATCCTCTATGCCTTTATTTTGCTTTTCCAGGCATAGGTTCCCACAGCAGTGACGCAGTACAGTTTCGTTCTCCAGACGCAGCTTCAGTTGGCCTCACAGGCATGAAGTGTGTGTGTGTGAGCGCATATCTGTGAGTGCCTTTGTGTGGGATGGTTTACTTTTACCCCTTTCATGTGAGAACCTTAAGCACATTATTGAAACACTTGAAAATTTTCTTACAATATTTACCACCCAGCGGCCTGCACTGGGGCAATCCATAAATCTCTGGATCCTTTAGTAGAGCCGGCTGTGGTAATTTACTCCCAAATACTGGATTTCTACAAAGAAACCATGAAACCGATAGTTCCTCAGAAAGTGCTTCACCTCAGAGCGTCAAAGCCACTCAACCACACACTGGGACTTGGAAACCTAGAGACCACACTCTCTCCGGAGAAATAATATCTCCGGAATGCAATGACTGTCGTTCCAACTTTGTTTACGATCAAAAAACAAAGATACAGTTTGGGAGAACTCAGGGAAATAAAAAAGGTACACTACCTTGTATTGTGAAGAGAAAAAGGTCAAAGCAAGATGTCATGCTGTTTATTTTGGTCTTCACATTCCAGTTCTTTCTGTCACATCCCCTCTACCTCATACACAACTCTGTCACTGGAAAAGTCACAGCATTTGTCATGCCAGTGACCTAATTCTCCAAAGATTTGCCAAAAAACTGTTTGGCTAGATAAGCATGGTGATAAATGGATCAGCTAGACATGACCAAAAATGACTGACTCAGAATGAGACAGGTGATCTCTTCCTTACCTTACTGTACTTATTTTGCTATTAGCCACATTAATTGTATGTGTGTGTGTGTGTGTGTGGGGGGGGGGTTTGTGTGTGTGTGTGTGTGTGCATGTTTGAGGACATGCTGTGCTCTGTTTGCTCTATAACTTACTCTAAGAGCTTGAGCACACAGACCTCTTGAGTTCCTACAAAGGCCTGCTTACCAATTTAACAATCCCCAAATGGTGACTCATTGGGATCTCATCTAATAGGAGTTTTAACCCCCATTTAAAAAGCAGTGCCCATTGAAAAGAACATATTGCGAAAATTATATTCCTGGACCAAGAAAAGTGTCATTTTTAAAGCATTCCACCCAAAAATACAAAATGTTCAGGCCTCAGAATGATTTACTTATACTGTTCAGTACCTCTCCATGCAGTGGTGCTTTTTTCCCAACAAAGTTAGTGATCTCATTCAACTGCAGAGAAAGAGAATGAGACCAGTAAGATGAAACTGGCATCATGGATTACAATAATTGAACACACATTTGCTAATGACCCAATTTGAAGCTCTGCCAAAAAGTGACATTAACCTGAGGGATTCCAGCAGATAAGAAATGCCTGGATGTGTGTAAAGAAAGTTTGTTTTGCAGGCTTTAATAATGGACCTGCAGCTACCGACCTCAATTCAGGCATTGGCTGTTGTTGTATTTCAGTGATAAAGTGGGCATATCTCGCTTTGCATTCATTACTGGTTTGACCACATTAAAGGACGCTGAAGTTCAAAGCAAGTAAATAAGGATCCCATATACTTGTGTCAAAATCTAGCACAGTCAGTGACATAATGTATTTTGTTATTCCTTAAGTCCCTGGCATTGCAGACTAGGAGCTAGATAAGCTGGTGAATTTTAAATGGAATAATGGAACCAGCCATGTATCCTCATCATTCATAAATATCTAAGCCGGCAGTATTCATCAGGGTTTTGCAGAATTCCTCTCAGTATTTTGTATACATTCTGACATATTCAATTTACCTTATCGTTAGTAATTCATTGAGTTTATTGGACTGGAGAGCAGTGCTGCCATATTTTCCATTTGAATAACACATTTTCTGTAGTCTACCATAGTAAATTGTCATAAATCTCAGGCAAATGATAGTTGGTGTTTTTCAAACCTCACAGATGATTAGTTCACGTGTGTGGGCTTCTCCTCTTTGTGGTGCCAGAGATGATCTTCAATTGATCTGGTAGGTTTTTAGGGACACATGCATTACACAAGGCTTTCACCACATCATACCTCTTTTAGAGGAAAAGCAAATGATCAGGTGGACTAGCCATTAATCTCAGTTTACAACCACCTCTGGAATAACAATTGGTTTTCCATCAATCCTGTGTGTTGGATGGATCTTTAATATTCTGAACAGGCCCCTGGACAGCACTGTTGATCAGTACAGACCACCATGATTCAGAATAAGAGAGCAGTACTACGGGCAGAGGTCCTTTAAAATAAAGTACTCTAATTAACATTGCTAATTTGAGATCAATCAGATGTCTAACATCATCTTATTGGAGCTGTTAGACCAACGCTTGTGTTGCAATCAAACATATTGTAATTTTCCTGAAGCATTCTTGTTAATTCACCGATTGCAACTTCACCTAACTGACACGATAAATTATTAATGAACAACCTTGCCAGATATATGACAGTTCTAACATTGTGTTGTAAGTACTAAAGGCTGCTAGGCCAGAGTTATCCCCTTGAATTCCTCTTCAATGAATCCATGACTTGGATGTTTCAGGTATTTAATGTTGGGGTGGTTGCTGTTGGAGACGGCCTCTTAAAAGAAGCTCGTTCACTCCAGTCCATCACAGAGGGCTGTTGATGTATGCAATGTGCACGATGGAACTAGGACCGAAATGGTCTAATCTCATTGTAATTTCCTTTTTTTGTGTCTCAGGAAAGCAGTCGTTTAGTTCAGTCGTTTGGAGCTGGGCTGCTTAAGGCTATCTCAGCTTTAAAGTGCATCTCTGATGACCTCCTCTTGAAAACAGTCATTATTCTGGGTCAGACTCGCTTAAAGCTGCATGCTCTTATTAACGGGCTGGGGAAGAGCAGGAAAGAACTGCTGTCGTGAACTTGTTTTTCCATAACCATCAATTGAGGTAAAATAAACCCCAAGACTTGTTTTCTATCTTATCTTGTAGGGTCAAACTAATTTCCCTAGAATGTCAAAAGCAATACAAATTGCAATTACATATGAAACAGCCTGGGCTGCTTCTGAATTATGAGATACTGTATAGTTATTTATTGTTGGGTTAAGTAATGTAGTAATTGCAGTCCTATAGTGTAGTGTTTGTGTCTGTTTTTCTGAGACCAATTGAACCTAGTGGGGATTAAGTGCCCTTTTCGCTCCCAAGAAGACCTTGGAATAATATGCATCCCAATGTTATTAGGAAACACACAGTTCACCAACATGAAACACAAGTTGAATACCAATCAAGCT
The DNA here is from genome assembly GCA_903064625.1 of Mallotus villosus. Classification (NCBI taxonomy): domain Eukaryota; kingdom Metazoa; phylum Chordata; class Actinopteri; order Osmeriformes; family Salangidae; genus Mallotus; species Mallotus villosus. The sequence continues at coordinate 167,468 of CAEFZP010005719.1, forward strand.
CCATGCCACTGTTCATTCATCTCAATGAAGGAACATGTACTGATGTTGCTTTTGACTAAATGGACAAAGTTAAAAGGTGCAACAATGTGCGGTTTGCATCATGGTAATATCAAGCTGCAATACATAATTTTAATCCTGCTGTGTCAAAACAATAGCAGCATTAGAGTGTGTCTCTCTCTCTCTCTCTGGCCACTCTGAGCTATGAATACAATCCTGGTCCCCTCTCTCCTTAACTACACTCATGGGGCCATTGTTGTAGTTTGATGAAGCATTCAAATGTGCCTGGATTCGCCAGTAGGCCCAATCTCCATTTCTGCCTGAACTGCTCCTGTGAGTCAGATGAAAGGGATGCATCCTTGTTCCATGGCCTGGATGTGATCACAGAGTTTCTACCCAGCATCCCCAGAGGGTTCGGACTGCCACACCGCTGCTCAATGTTCAAGTGCTTCTCTCCCCCTCTCCCCCTCTCTCCTTCTCACACTCCCTCTCTTTTGCTTCTTCTCAAGGTAATGCAAATGCAGACGCCTCCACCCCTCTTCATCCTCCTCCCGCCCTCGTCTATTTTAAGTATCTTCTCCCCCATGTGGGCAGGCTGTGCTTGGGGCTGGCAGAATCAGGGAAAGAGGTAGAATGAATGGATCCAGTGCACACATTGTGTGAGCTCTCGCTTGATACACTGCTTTACAGCTTTACACTCAGTAACCCTTTCAATGTGTTCTTAATGCAGTAAAGAGCCCACACCACCCCTTCAGGCTTTATGATAAGCCCTGAGAATGTCATGTCTTTGCATGGTAAAAACAGCCTATTGGTAGGATTCAGCTAGAAATAGTAAACGAACATGCATAGAAAAGGAATCGGAGGAGAGAGGGTCTAATTTCTCCAGATCCGGAACGGTAAATGATCTGGTCATATTACTGTATGCAAACGCTGTTCTGCACATCAACAGAGAAAACAGAAGGTTATTTGCCGGCATACGTGTTACGTTGCTGTTGAACCTCGTTAACACTGCGTACGTGTGACAAAGAAAACAATTTGCACGACATCCATTTGGAGTAGGGACGGAGACGGAGTGCAGGACACGAAGCAAGCCCTCTTCACACGAAGCAAACACAATGTCCTTCACACATTGTTGGATCATTTGCCGCTGCTGGAAACATATTAAGTAGTTGTGAGCTAGAATGATGCGATAGGGAGGTAGGATGACATTATTAATAGATAACTTTAGCCTTCAATTTCCCATAGGCCTACCGCAATTATCCACAATATTCACTTACAAAATCAACTATATCAACATTGTTAGTAGAAGAGGTATGTTCAAACAAATGGGAAAAAACATACAATACATTAATATCTATATTCTGTAGCTTGCATAATGTTCCCTTGTGATTTTACCAGGGGCCATTTTTAAAACAGTGTGGGAGAGACTGGGATACAATAGATCACTTAAAGGTACCCTCAATTGCAATCCCAATTCAGTTAAAAGTTCTCTGCTTAATAAGTAATAGGGAAATTGTTACAGATTAGTCTTACAATGCCCTGCATGCCACCTGCTGGGCACAAAATCGTTATATTCTATACTGTATATGAGAACTGCTGATTCATCCTATATCCTCCTGACTGCCATCACACCTGCTTTCAGCAGAGACAGAGTCACCTTCACCATAGCACCTTTCAATGGCTGTGTCGGGAAGAAAATGATGTGTACTCAGTGAAGGGGTTGTTGAGGGCGTGCTGATAACATTTCTATTGATGCCGGCACAGAATGGAGGGCTGGAGGTGAACTAGATTATATAAGGCTGGCCATTTCCACCTCCCTTAGGTGGACGAGCTCTCTGCCAAGGCCTTGTCCCTGCAAAGTCTGGGGAAAAAAGTTATAATTAAGACCTAGATTAAACTGATTATGATGATACTACTCTAGCTCTCTGTACTAGATCTCCTACAGGCTAATTTGATAAATTATCTGATAACATTAGCAGGATTCTTTTTTAATTTATGCATATAAAAATGCACTTTTTAAGCTTTGTATTACCATCCCTCACAGCGAATTGACATCCATCTGAGGGAATTGTTATCTGTTGCCTGGGACATTTTCTTCCATCTTAGCGTGTTCTCACATCCATTTTGCTGCGTCTTTGCTGCTCACCCTCCGTAGCACTTGGTGAGATGCCAGTCTGCAGCATGACTGTGTAGATCAGGCACAGCCAGCCTTCGCCCTTTGTATTTTTCAATAATGAATGTCATCACGACTGGCCTCATTACACACCTGATCTGAACATGAGCGCCATCACTCATTCCTCCCCAAGAAATGCTACACGGCAATCGATTCAATTACTCCACGATTACGAATGATGAATGTGTTTCATGGTTGACCATGTGTGTGCTATCATCTTTTCTAGACACGAAGCAAGCCTTGACATTTGGCGTTTGAAATCCAGGTTAGTCTGAAGTGTCGCCATTGTTCATTTACCAGAGAACCCCCCTGAGTAGACGCCAGCACAGTCTGCTGTCCGGCCGCCAGCAAAGTGGGGGGAAGCAAAATGTCACCGGCTTCCCTGTCACAAGTGTCTTAGTCATACTGCCATTGAACATGAGCACCATTGAACCATCCTGCTCTCCTGCAGAATGCGTAGATCAGAGAGCAGTGCTATAGTTCACCCCCCCCTTTGCTCGCGGCAAACACTGACATGTCAACAGCTTGACAAGGGGATATTGGCAACATCCTCTTCTGGAAACCCAAGTCATCTTTGAGTCATAATTCCCAAACACAGTGAACGAAGGCACGGCTATCCAACTGCCACCATCCCCCACCGTGGTTCATGCATTTAAACCAGGCTTCTGAAGCGAATCTATTGCTGACTGACTTGAAAGGAATTGAATGTCACTAGTTGTTTATTTTGCCTTTTGGCAGCTTTGTTTTGGATGTTTGAGCGGCTTCAAGTGCAGGTTTCAAGTGCAGGTAAATGGCATTAAGTGTTTGTGCACAATGGATTACTGATTTGAGTGCATGCACAGTCGTTTCATGTGGGAGTCTCTTCCTACGCTACTTCTATGAATTTTCCATAATTCATCTGTGATGCATTTGTGTGGAATTGCCAGATTTTAATCAGGCATATTTTCAAGATATTGTTCATTTAAAATCATTGTATTCTTTCAGCCCTGTAGCTTGTTTTGAACCTAGTTGCAGTTGATAACAAATATTTTATGACTGACTATTAAATGCAATGTAGCTGTATAAAATACGTCTTGAGTCATATGCCACAATATTTTTATGCACAGGGAAAACCTTTTAATATGTTTCACACTTCCGTCCTCAACCATGAAGTTCATGTACTTAATTTAGAATGGCTGTCTAGGCCTAATCCTAACCCCCTGACACTGGCATTTATAGAGAGCTGCAAAATAAGTTGAAAATGGATTTGCTGTGTACTGTAGCCCAGCTCAAGCCGGCTCTCAATGTGAAATTATAAGCGTGGGGAATGTTACTCAGATGACTCTCTTAAGCTCAATCGCGAGCTATATATAGACAATATCACAACCGTTTCTTGTAGTTAAAGATGAAAACTGTTATTGCTAGGAAACATCCCTGTCGTAAATGTGCACTCAAATCAAGAAACCTAGACACACTTACACATGCACACATGCACACGCACACACAGTCTCAGAACAGAACTATGGCTCCCTCGTATCTCGAGCCATCATCATACTTGGCAGGCATCATGGAACATGGATCAATAGGTACAAGGGGAGAGACTACAAGGAGAGAGAACATTAAACACTCAATGCGGTGTGTGTGTGTGTGTGATAGAGAGAGGGACTAAAGGATGGCCATGTTCCTCTCCTCTCTGAACCTCTTGCTCGAATCACCATTCAGGAAAGTCTTTAGCTGACCTTCAAGCCCAAGTCCTGCGGGCTAACGGACACACTAATTATGGGTCGCTCTGTAGCTTCTGAAAGTAATTTCATTCGCTGTATGAGTTCAGCTTCAGAATAGGCTTGGCATATTGAGATCCAGCTGTAGATATGCCTGCTGGATGCCGAAACACTCTCTGAATAATGCATATTGTTTACAATCAACGTATTCAGGCCTTTGTTGAGATGGGCATGTGAATGTGGGCTCCCTCTTTGGATGATTGTGTTTTTCTCTAGTTTTTCTGGCTCGAGGATCAATGTTTTATAATAACCAAGAGGGGTTGAGGAAAGATTTAATGTCAAGTTTGAACTTCAAAGTCACATTGTTGTCAGACACATCATGATTGTGGCAAGCAAGTTTTTCTCCTTGCATTTTTTACTTTTGTCTAAATGTCTTTCTGTCATACATTCTTAAAAATGGTGGGGAATTTTGTTTATGAAAGAGCCTGAAATACAAGAAAATACAATCTATAATCAATGAAAATATCGACAGTGTGTATTTAACAACCGTATAAGTGGATAAAGCATCATTAAAACGAAGGAAAAGGGTCTGACATTGTCCTGGCATCCAAATCAAAGGCTAGTTTTACAAGCTTTTTCTGTTTCATGTGACAATCCCTAAACTGTGATCTCCATGGTTTTAGTGATAAGGTTGTGATGGCCACACACTAGGCCACCCGCTGTACATCAAACACATGTCCAGTTGTGTACTCCTTGTCAAAATCAAACTCATTATTTTTACCTCCAGCTATATTTAAACCCAGCATAACAGAGTGGGGAGGACACTGAAGCCACTTGATCATTAGACATTCCATGGCACGTTTTGACAGGGCAAAGGTGTTAATCCCAATCTTCCTACTAGAATCAATATTATTCAGGCAGGGGAACAAGCACTTCCCTTATCGGAGATTGCATTAATTCCAGTCTAGGTTCAGAAGTCACCTCAAGTGGCCCTCTTGGAGAGAGACCACATGTTTAATCACCACCCATACTGTTTTGAACTTTTCGTTTTTAGTAGAACAGTGAACCTACTGTACAACAAAAATGCGCTGTTTATGGCCCATTCTCACTATTTTCCTTCACTTAATGTTTGCTTTTTAATGTTGAACTGATTGAGTCTTTGATTCTCCAAAATACAATGGTCTCCCTTTACAATGTTGAACCTGTTCCCACTAGAGTCTCTTAGCGATCCCTACCGTGTAGAGCAGATGAGTCCTTGGTATGGAATTGAGTTGGCCAAGGACAAGGATGATTAAAGAGAACAGATGATTAGGTTGTTCCCCCAGAAATCAATAATTTGTCTTTGTCAAATGGGAAACACACGGCCGTAATTGAAAAGGTTTCCATCATCTCAGTATCGCAACTTAAAGGACGATCCCACATCTTACTTAAAAGCAGGGCCAAATGTTCAGTGAGGTTATGAGTTAGCTGTATTGACAAAAATATGATTAATCAGGATGGTGATAAGGTTGCCGTGAACACTGAGAATCGGAATGGAATACATTAATATTTTTGTGTTGGTAGAGCACAGTCACTACAGTATTATGCTTATATCATGCCAGTGACTTTGACACCTTTCAGCTCCATCTCACTGCATAATCAAAATGCCCTTTGTGGATCAAGATGACTATACAGAGATAATGCTGAATAATATGGTCAGCCAAACTAAGCCTGACCTTGTCCCTCAGCATTTAATCAGAGCTGGCTTCATATAAATCTGTACATCAAGGAAAAGGACTGTCACTGCTTTGACAGTCAAGGACGATGGAAGACAAAGCCATCATCTTAAGAGTGTTTTTACAACGTTTTTTTTAACGTCTGACCTTTGTAATCTAGGGTACTTAGCTATAATAATTCTTATCGAAGTTCATTTTAGTTAGCCAGAGAGCAGATCATTGCCGAGAGCAAAAGCAAGTGTGTTTGGAATACCAAATGCAGGTGTGCCCAACATTCCATTCATACACACTTCGTAGTTTGAAAATACTAGTAATGTATCAATCAACAGAAAACTTTGAAATGAAACTATCTTGAAATGATATACTACAAATAAATAGTTATTATTATTCTTTTTTATATAAAAATGCATCAATACCCCAATCTAAACAGCTTTCCTCTTCTTTCTCCAGTTCAATGTCTGCTCTAAGGCCGGGGAGCGCTGTAGGGCGGCGGGTGTGGATCCTGCTCGCTATGACCCACCTCACCCTGGATCTCTCCCTCTGTACCCCCCTCAGTCAGGGCTTGGGGATCAAGCTAACCTCCAAATCTGTGCCTCGCTCCAGGCCCCGTTCCTCACAGCCCTTCTGGGATGCTACCAGCATACTCCACTGGAGGACTGTAAGCCCACCAGGGCGTCGGCCCCTCATCCCTGTCGTCCCTCCACCCCTGGACAGCAGAGGCGTGGCAGGAGCGGGTAATAAGCACAGAAGAGGGGCACATAAAGGGCAGTTGTGTAAGGAGTGCCGGTTGAAATACTCTCAGACAGAGGTGGGGCATTTGTCAGCACCGGTTTCAAAGTCTTTGTTTCCCGGGGGAAGCAAATCAGACGCTGTGAGATTGCTGCTGCGGGCGCGGAGGCAGCTGAAATGGGACAGCGACGACAAGCCTCAGGACGGTCGGACCACCACAGTGGCTGGATTTATCGACTGGGGACCCACGGGAACAGAGGACAACTTTGACGAGGACGGCAAAGTGGTGCCCAAATCCACATTGTCCACTAAGGCCTTGACCACCACAGTGGCCACCACCACCACCACCACTACCCAGATCTCTCAAAGGACGTTTGCAGTGGTTACCACACCGCCCCCCAGGAGGCTTAGCACCACAAAGGCCAGCGTCAGCTCGGGGGAGACTGTCAAACCACCAAAGCCATATGGGGACACACCAGGTAAGACCTTTGTCTCTAGCCTTCGGGATCTCTTTGTTGAAGATTGTCAGCCTCAGTCTGAAGTTCATTGTATTGTGTTTTAATTTCGACCTTCTTTTGTACTTCAGTCTTTCAATTAACAAAGATTTGCTTTTGAGATGTCCTACCTTATTTTACCTGCTTTCATAAAGAAAATCTCCACTTCAGAAACAGATTGTTTAATTAAAAAACCACAGGAGCACAATTTTCTTGAGCTTACAAGGACGATTGTTGGAAAGTGTTCAGTTGAATGTTGAGGGACTGTCACTTATGAAAGTGTCTTTTGGATGTCTGGGAACTGTCAAGGTAGATTTGTATTTGATTCAAAGTACATCATGCCAGTTCTTATCTGAGAAAATAACATTTGCTAGAACTGGGTAGAAGCAGGAATTATAAAAAACTGATTTTCACACACTTTCTTCTTGGAATTCTGTCAAATACAGTCGACATAATTGACCATTGTGAAACTATTTTTGATCAAATGTGAGCTTGCTCTAATTCCTGGGAAGGGCTTTGTTTAACTGGCATATATGCATGATGGTAGTTCAGAATGTTCTATTTAGGGATTGAATGTTTAAACCAAGTGCCTGTCTATGTGAAATATCAAAGCAATATGGCATTTTTATGGAAGGTTTCCCTGCTCTGCTAGCACACACATTTAAGCAGGTAAGCACATTGGATTTACACTTTCATTAAATCAACAAGAACATCTAGCTTCTTATATGAACCACAGGTGCCCATAAAACCTAAACGATGTACGAGTGAGCGAGTGAGCAATATGTTAATTGACTGTAACTCATTGGGTACATTTACATAAATGTCACACAATTACACACCAAATGGAGAGGGCAACTAAAGGTCCAGTGGAACATATTGATGACCAACTAACAGCAGTGCAGCAACTTAGATGTGATTTATGAACAAAATGTCTCAAGATAGATAAGAGATAATTGCTGTGCAGTGTAGAATCCAAAAAATATTTTTCCTTTTGTATCTCAGAAATTAAATCTTATGACTCAAATACTGGTGCTACCTCAAAGCTGATTAAAACGTAATTATATACTTTATGACTAGGTGCACATTATCATATCAGTATGACAACCTAGCATGGAAGGGAAATTACCAGAGTACATGGCCGACTTCCAACTCAAAGCTTCTTTGTTAGTTGGATTTTTTTTAAGCCCAAACTTTCCTACGCTGTCACAGTACACAAATCCATGTCACGTACTGTCGGCATGACTACCCAACACAGGCAGCAGTGTCTTACTGCTGATGAAACCAACCCTGTGGTAGAGGGTGTGCTTCCTGCTCTGCTATCTCCCACAGCAGGCATGGGGGGTCAAGGTGGACCCGGTGAGAATATGACTCGCCCACCCCTAAACCTCCCCAGGCATTTGAAGGTTCTGAACACGGCCCTATTGTTATCTAAAAGGGCTATTGTAAAAATGACAGTGCGTTCATAGCATCAATGAAACATGAATGGGTCCAGTTACCTAGTCTGACAAAATGTTCTCTCTGGAATATTCCCTTGTAATGCATAAGAAATACAGTACATCTTCTGTCTCTCAGTACAGGCTCTGGGTTCCTTTTACATAACATTATTCCTGTCTGACTGCTTGACTAAAACATGTTTTACCTAAAGCTTAGTCCAGGTTAGAAAAGGGTGACAGATGGTGATATGATGCTGGTCTGCAAAACTGAGAGTTTTATAGTCCAAGTGATGGCATATAACTGGCATGTTTTTTTAATGAAAACAATATATTTATCTATAAATGTTGGACGCTCATTTTCATTACACACAAACGTCATGGTGGTGGCAGTTTGATGAATCAATTTGCCATTTTTCATCATCACTTAAGCTATCAAATAAACTGTACACTATGTAAATTCACATCAATATTAAAAATCCTTAGTGGCTGTAATTCATTGTGACACAAGCCCAGCTCTGTTCTACAGTTGGTGTTTAGCACACAAGTAGCCTTTACTGTACAGCCCAGCCCAGTATGGCACACAGTGATGGATTGAAGCAGGTGGACCACTTGATCATTCCGCTTTAGTGGGCCTGTGGTCACTGCATGAAGGCAGCTTTACAGCCATGAGCCTCCAGATGTTCAGTGATTGTTCCCGGTTATTATGCTAGCTGCAGTTCTTCCCGCCACACAGATGGGCCAGGGAGCTTCATGGATATGAAATGATTAAAACTGCAGTAGCAGACCTGCTGCTGATATCTCAGCCTTGTTATCGCATCGTGACATTGTGAGGTTGAAAGCTTAAATAACTAAAAGTATCCTCCCACCAAAAGTGGGTACATATATAATGTAGGCCTACCTGGTTCTGCCCTGTTATTTGTGTAAGTGGAATAGTGAAACACGCATGGTGGGTGAATAACTGATTTCCAGCCACATGTTAAACACATTTAAAATACATGGATCCTGCTGCTGATATCTCTGTATCTCACCATGTTTCAAAAGTAGATATAAGTTAAATGAACAATCAAGTAAATAAGTCAGAGCAAACTCCTGCCAAAAACAGCACATTTAAAATGAAATGCTAGGTGCCAAGGTTCTTCAGTATCTACATTTTGAAAGGTGAGCAAAATTTGGCAAATGGCCAAATGCTGCACAATGTTGCATTGAGACTCGTAGGGGTGTACAATTGTGGAGCTTCGAGAGCAGAGAGAGCGAGAACTAGATACTTCCCCAACCGGTTACCATGGCAATCCGATAATCTCACCATTACTCTCTATTGACTCCCAATAAAGTGGGTAAAATGAATCTCCGTCCCAAGCGTTAAATCTGGACTTAAATGCTGATGCTTGGTGACAGGCATGCACAGTCAAGCTCTTTGAATTACAGAAACTCAGCCAAGAGGAGATGAAGTGACCCGACTGAGCAGATGCTGCTGTACTGTATGTCTCTGATGCTCAGCTCCTTCATGGCTCGATATCTCTGCCTGCAGAAAACGTTTCACTACCAGCCCATTCACGTGTCTTCATTATATCTAACCTTACCACTCCGAGTCTCATACCACCGTAACACCGACGCTTAACTTAACCCTGAACTTAAACCAAATCCGCACCACTACTGTGGACGTTTTTTCCTGACTTTAACCGTACCTGTACTGGATGCAGCAAAGCTAATATTTAATATCTGTCTAAAGCATCTTGTAGGTCTTAGAAATGTACATGTGTCTCTAAGAATCTACGTGAGTCTGCATCAGGACTGTAAACAGTCAAATGTCACAAGACTAAATAGGAAGCGAAAAATGGTCACTTGTCACTACCCACCTTTAACATTCTATCAGGACTTGCACAAATTGAAACCTAAAGCACCTTTTTCCAATTTAAATGTATTCAGTTGCACCAAAGCAATCCACTTTTCTATGGTTAACACAATGAGATGTGCGAGCCATCTTTCCAAACAATCGTAAATGAAGTACAAGCATGCAGGACAATTGGATCTTTGTGTGAACGAGACAATCATGGAAACTTAAGCAACATTCAAACTCTCCCTTCTCTTCTACTGTCAGAACATTTCATCGACTGCGGAGTGATTGAATTATGCAGCAAGGCCTTTGACATTGGGAGAAAATAATAATTGTCTGGTCTCAATCTCTTTCTCTCTCTCTCGCTCTCTCCCGCTCGCCCTCCTTCTCTCCAGAAGCACCCTCTTCCTTCGTGTTTTAGATTGCTCAGTGACTCAGTGGAAATCAACCTAGATTGACACTTTGACATCAACGTTAATTGGCAATTGCCAACCATCAGTGGGTCGTCGATGGAAGGTTTCCCCCGCCCCTAACCGCTGCCCTCACCACCCGCCCCCAACCCCTGCCCTGACTACCCCCACCCCGCTCAGGTACCTTGCGTGGGAGGAAGGATTGGAGAAGAGCTGCAAAGAGGGCAGAGGAACTGGTGGGGGGGGGCACAGAGGGTTGAGTTTCACCGCTAGTCAGCCCTCACACTCTCAGGGAAGTTTAATGCATTATAAATGAGAGACAAATTCTGGAAATGTGCTTGCGAGTGGGAGTAACGTGACTCTGTTCACAATTGAGGGGCCTTTTCCACACAGCTTTTAAAGCAGCTCCATTGTATTACGTATGCTGTTAGGCTATTGGTCCTATACAAAGATAATTTACATTTCAAACCTTAGAGGACGTTTTGGAGGCATTTTTGAAAGGAAAACATGTAATGTTCTAAAGGTGCACTTTGTGTCTCTCAGGTCACCATTGACTTGTCATAGACTGACTTGTCAGACATACGTCATAGACATTTCCAGCTCAATTCTACTGATCTATTTTATTTGGTCATGGCAGTGAGTCTTTTCAAGCATCTTAATAAGAGCAGATTACAGGTGAATTTTATGAAACCCCTATGCTTGTTTATGGCATGTTTATGAAACTGTCATGGCCATGAAAGCCCAAACCTCATTTATTTCTCTCCGGGAGCTTCAGTGTAGCTCCAACTCTGCTGGCACAGGGGTCATAATCTCTCTATCCCTATCTGTCTCTCTCTCCATCTCTTTGTTTGGCAGTGATTCGACCAAACAAAACCTAACCCAGCTCCTCTGAAGCAAGGTGACTGCCAGAGGTGATTTTTCAGCCTCACTGCCAGACCACAATGAGTTACGAATAGCCAGGCCAAATTGTTCTCCCTTCAACTTGTAGTTCTAGATGGGAATTGGTCAGCCCTCAGCTTTGTCAGTTCAGTCATTATCTGACATATTATCTTTTCCTTCATAATGCCCTGCTGAAGAAATGAAGTTATAAAAGACTTAAGACTGGGTTTTGTATTGCTGGGTTCCTGTCTGGTATTCATTGGGCATGTATAAGCCGGTAATCTCAGCTAGAGAAGCCCTTTTCACACTGACATGATGTGAAATGAAGCAATTCTCCATGGATACCTCAACTATTGATCAAGGTCAAGGGCAGGCCCCATTATCCATGAACTTGGGACAGATGCTAATATATTACTCCACACTTTCAACTTTTAGCCTTGATGTCAGCGAGAGAGAAAGAGGGAGGCAAAGAGGAAGAGGTGGAAGAGAGAGAAATGCAAATGACTTGCCTGATAAGTTAATGTGCTTGTGCTGCAGAGGGACCCTGATTGCATGGGGAAGGGAGGCTTTCCTGTGGCAGCCAGAGATATCATTAATCCAAGGTTGACCTGGCTCACTTTTTGTGCACCCTGCCCACAGAAGTTTGCTATCCAACTTCATATGCACAATGAGGGAGGTATGAGTCAGCCAGCTAGCATTCACAAGCAGCCTGTAAACTGTTTTAAAATGACTGAGTAGCAGTTCCTTTAGAGCTATCCCGAAGACAAATTGGCTTGGATCAGCCACCAGGCAGGTGGCTGATGGGGAGGTTAGACGTATGAGGCCTGTGAGGACATTTTCATCATGAAGGGCTTTTGTCCAGATACATGTTCCCTGTACCATGGTGGATCGTGCCCCAGCACACACACACATACACACACCTACGCACGCACACAAAAAGAAATTGTACTCCACTCAGCTATCATGCACAGCATTGGTGTTTGTAGATTACTTCACTTTGCCAATAGTGAGGGATCAGCACCTTGGGGGTTCAGGGGGTTAAATTGCACAATACAACCTTTGTAGTGCAGTTATTTGGTATGATGTCACCGAGACAAAACATCTAGTCTAGATTACACAGCTGTAGGGCCTTCTTATCACACTGCTAAAGCATGTACAGTACCTTAGCTGGATGAGCGACAGAGTTGTATCCAGGTTGTAGGGATGTGCTTGGCAGGGAGCACCACTGTTAAGCACATGATGTCTCATAACCATTAATAGATCTGGTAGTGCTGTCCTGGACTATACAAACACTCTCCTAATGCCCTTGTGTTGTTGTTTCCCAGATTAGGCAGTGTCTTGTGAATACAGAAATGCTAACCATACAAGTTAAAAGTATTATTGTTTACTTGCTTTTTACTGCTTTGATCATCTTCAGCCCCCATAGACAATAAAACAAAGGCTTTCAGAAAAGTTACTTACTAAAGAGTACTTAAGACAGGACTGCACAACAAAGTGGAAATGCACTTACCCATGTATATGTAGCTATGGGACTTTGGGTGTATAAGTCAGAACTACTTGACAGCAGTTACAGGGTTGGGTTTCGATCCTGTTTGACTTGGCGCTGTTCTTGTATTGTCAATGGGTAGAGACTGTTTGATTAGCCAAGTGTACCTGCTGATGTGTTACAGTTACATTGTAGATTGTTCTGGAATGTTTGATCTGTCATCCAGAGCTTTAGATACATGGAAAGGCTTAGAGGCTAATCAATAGTAAACAAGATTTAGAATTCTTAGTTTGAGAGAAATGTTACAGTAAAAAATATGTTTCAATCTTATGATGAAATCTTATAGACATATTGACTACAATTTTGAAGAAAATGTGTTTTGTGCTATAGTGAAGTTGTAAACTGTTTGCATTGTATTTAAATGTTTAAATGGGCAGATCCTTTTTGTGCCAATTACAGAATGTCGTTCTTAGCTAAATGTTTTGCATTTCCCTGTGTTTTGTCTCTCTGCAGGTCTGGCAGTTCACCAGATTATCACAATCACTGTGTCTCTCATTATGGTTATTGCAGCCTTGATCACAACACTTGTCCTTAAAAACTGGTAGGAAAGATTCCTTTACTCCAAACTTAACCCGCACACTATTTTATGTGACATTACATCAAAACATTCATTAGTGGTTGAAAGCGTCTTCTTAACCACTCGATTCACAGTGGTACAAGGTATGATTTTATGTTCGTTTCTTGTCTTTGGTGCGTGTTTTTGTAGCTGTGCACAGTCCGGGAATGGTCGTCACAATAGCCATCAGCGGAAAATCCACCAACAAGAGGAGAGCTGCCAGAACCTGACGGACTTCACTCCCGCTCGGGTGCCCAGCAAGTTGGACATGTACACGGGCTACAACGACAGCCTGCAGTGCTCACACGAATGTGTGGGGACCGCCGTGCCCATCTACACGGATGAGATGATCCAGCAGATGCCCGTCTACAAGACCACGTACAATGGGAATAGGTAAGATGACTGAGGAGGACTTTAGGAACCTTATTCTTTCTTCATGAAACTGCTGAACAGTCCATTGACGAATCATTACATGTTTTGTAAACAGTTTAAAACTATGTTTGCATAGTTTAGTTGTTGACATTGTTCAGTTATCTACACAGTTTTTATACATATTAAACATCCCCTTGAAAACTGTTTGTAACACCCTTAGTAACACTAGAATGTAGTTTTGAAAAAAAGAAGTCTAAATATTTTACTCACTCTTTTCTTACAGACCTTCTCCTACAGAAAGGCAGCTGATTCCTGTGGCCTTTGTGTCGGAGAAATGGTTTGAGATCTCGTGCTGACCAGCTAAAGGCCTTTTTCACTTCCTGTAGGCAGAACATACTTCCTGAATTTATGCTCTGGTAGGTACTGTGCCACTTTGGCCCCTCCTCAAATCATGGTCTGAGGCTTAGACATCTTGATCCCTGTGGTGATACGCCCCCAAGTTTAGGACCAGAGGGGAGGCTTTTTCTGTCCATAAATCTGCTTACTATATACCTCCCCAAAATTATTCTGATGTTTTAAAACCAATTTGATGTATTTTCCGAAAAGGTTATCTCGTACCAGGAAATGAAAATCAATTTTGCCTTTATAAGTAGATCTGTACACAAAAATATGTTTATTGGCAGCTTATGCTGAAATGGGTCCATTCATCTCGGCAATCTACCATTTACAAACATATCATGCATTTATGCGGTTGTGGTCTTCATTCGTGCCAATATTGTAATGTTTTGAATAATTTTATGGAAAAGGGGCACTTTCGTTTGACTTTCCCACAATTTGGACAATATATGCTGGACAGTATATGCTGGAGTGCCTCCATTTGAAATTCAATGCGTGAAAGTTAAACACATGCTCTGGCCCCACAGTGTGGTGGAAAGCCCAGGGGGAAGGCACAAGTCTGTTTTTGACCCAGTTTTGAAAAGGAATAGAATGCCTGCAGGTAGCTGAGGAAAAGGACAGTGCCAAGTCAGTGTCTGGACACATAGTAGTCTCAGTTAAGGAACAGTCTTAGATATGTGAAGTGGTATATGTATATATCAAGTGTAGACAATAATTTGCATCCTTGTAAATCTTTTTGTTGAATCCAGCCTTTACAGGACTAACATGGTGTTTTTACCAACAGATCCCCATGGTCACTTTGCAAGCAACAGAAACAACCTACACAAAACAACGGCCAATTTTGTAAAATAGTTGGATCTCTCTGGACACCGGTGAAGATGTTTATTTTTCTAAATATTCCTACAAACAAAGCAGCAGCATTGCTGCCACTCACTACACGACTTTCCAGGGACCTGATGTTGTTATATGACAACGTAGAGGTAACATATACAGTAGATATATTTACTGGACATGTGGGACAAGATGGTAGACGTTTTCGACGTCTCAAAGAGGATATATAACTTTGGGAGGAGGATCCCAGCAGCTGCTGTCTGTGGAAGAGGATTTCTGAACAATGTGCCAATAAAGCCACTATGTGCCACAATCTGTATAAAAGAAACTATTAATGACAACAATCCTTGGACAAAAAAAGACAGAGTGCTATATTTACCCTGTATCAACCTGATCCCATTGTTTTTATAATGAAACAAAGAAAAAAAAGTTATACAAGTATTTGAATATGTTTTGAGAAAAGGTTTGAAGAATTGTGGTGCAATCCAAAAGATATTTATACAGTATGAAGCACTATTCAATGAGTTTGGGAGAAAAGAAAAAAAAAGAAGAAACGGTAAATGCTTTATTCTGCACCTAATTTAAGGCATTGTTACTAAGTCCCATTTTAAAACCAGAGTAGTCTTGTCTATTTTTATACATAAAAGAGGTCAGTCACAACCCCAACAGCGCAGTTCCTGTGAAACTGGATTTCTGGACTGTTAACCAATTTATTTTGTCCAATCTGAGATTAAAACAAAGGGGATGATCTGGAACACACATTATCCAGCTACAACCGATGATTGAAGCTTTATCATGAAGGGTATGACTTTTTCTCTATAAGAATATAAAAATAATCTCGATGGACATGGTGTCCCTGGTTATTTAAAGATGGAAGGTACAATATAATTATGTGGATAGAAGACATGAAAGGTGATTAGCAGTACAGTTGTACTGCCTCAGGTCAGCTTTTTACACACACATGGATTACAATAATGATCTGAATTCCTGCACCACCATTATCATTTAGAATACTCAGTGATGGGTTGGATATGAACTTGATGGACACAGGCAGCTTTTAGAATTTACTGAAGAATTGGAGTGAGTTTGTTATGAATGCAATAATTTATTCAAATCAGAGAAGGATTGGGATATTGAATCTGCCCTCCTTTTACTGATTAATGTAAACAGTAAACAAATTAAGTTTAGAAGAAAATTCAAAAATTCTGCTACAAAAGTAGTCAAAACAAATGTACATGACAGTAACTGTAAAACTGGAGCTTTGTAAGGAAGAACCAAACACATTCTACAATAAAGAGACAGGAAGGATGCACAAATGGAAATAAATTGCTATTCTCCCTTCAGTGGAGAATAGAAAAAGTGTCCCTCATGTCTAAATTAGCGGCATATTGTCCTTTGAATACAGCTCCAATCACGAAAGCTCATCAAGCTGATCCATCAGAATCAATGACGAGACTGGGATCTTAGAGATATGTACAGTGGATTTACATTAGACATACAATGCTCACATCAGTAATATTCCTCTCAGTCCATTGGCCTATTCATTGCTGGCTGAGCTTGCAGTGTGTCAGCTTCTTTAAAAAATCAATGAACGAATCAATGAGTTGTGAGGTTGTGCACCAATTTAGAGGTGCTTCTGGGAGCATATTGAACAGTAAACATATTCTATCAGTTGTGCAGAACCCAGAAACTACAGGGGTATCTGAAGGGCTGCCCTCTTAAAACAGCCATGATGTATGAATCTGCAATGTACGAGGTGGAACAATAACGGACAGGACCATTTCAGTTTGGCAGTATTATACACAACATGTGCATTGTAGGTCTGGAGATCATTTCAAAGTCTAGATTGATACTTCCCAAAGTTGTATTGCTCCAAGAGTTGCTCGGTGGGTATGTTTAAAGCACAAGAATACAAAATAACAGTTTAAAATGTTTGGATTGGACAGGTATATATATATATATATATATACAGACTAGTAGAGACATGATTTGAATATAGAATATAGAGAAATCTATCTGCACTTATCTGCTTATTCCATGAGATGGTCTGTGTTTCAGGCTTGTATTTATCTGATCACTGAGCTCCAGGCAAAAGATGTACCGAAATCCATGTTGGTAATTTAAGAGTTGACAAACTGACCCATGAACCCATATACCAACGTACAATTATGGTTTACACCTTTGTCCATTCACACACCAAACCCCTAATGAATGACCATGCCAATTCAGCACCAACAAGCATGTTGAGGAAGTTGTCAATTCAACATAACATATATTTTTTGAATAAAGTGTTATCTTAATAGTCAGAAGGTTACAAAATCATTGTAAATTATACATGTGTAAATGTATTTTATATATATTTACTTCTATTTGTGTACAGGTGTGTTCTATTTTTCAAGACCTGTTCCTTTTTCGGAAAGGCTTGGCTAGGTTGGGAATAGTGTCTTTGTTTACATGTGTAACTAAAGTATTTCTTTCATAAAACAAACTTACCTTGTGCCAAGCTTCCATACCTGCACTTTCAAGCAGTACTTGTAATATATATTTAGTTAACCAATACAATACTTAAATAGACGCTGCAATATTTCACACATTGAAAAGTTGTTTTGAGGCAGAATGTAAGAGGGCAACAGTCCTAGTGAGTCAATAATAGACGGGTATGATACTGTATGGTCTTTAGATTGTATACTGGGTTAACAGTTGAATGCTGCTGTTCTAGGATTAACTGGCAAATCATGTCATGGTATTCACAAAATGTAACTTCATTTTCATATGTGCTTTTATCTGGAAATATGAAGCTGAAAAGGGGGGGAAATAATGTAAACCCAAGAATAGCTGCCATGACAGGAAGTTGGATTCAAATCGAGCTTCATTTATTTCTGTCAAATATGTGTTAATATTTATAGCTACATGTAAGCACTTCAGAGGCCCCAGACTACATGTGCTTGCTGTTCTTTGGAGGAACGGAAAATGACTAGCGTCTGTGAATGAACTCATATTTACAGAGTAGGAGTGGAAACCAGGACAGACAGACAGGAACAGAAGTCTGGGAAAGAACTAGATTAAACTGGAACATAATAATCAAGGACCACCTGGCTCATGCAAATCTATTCTTAGTAATTCATTTGGCATCTTTAGATCAGGGCAACATCATACATTCACAGAAATGTCATGTGTTGTGTCTGTTAGTGCTAAAAGCTAAAAAGTGGTCAACGGTTCATATGTCGCATTCATGTTACGAAGTGGGGAGGAACCATTTCGATCAGAGATCTGAGGTAGACACCAAAGACTTTACACACCTTTTGTGAGCAAATGCGTATCTACAGCTGACATCTCTGCTCTCCCCCTTCAGCAAAACGTAGTGCACCCGTCTGACACAATTACAGTAAACCTGTCAATTAACTAAGGATGTTATACCATCAGCAAGATAAAAGATGTGTCATTCACTGCAAATCGGGTAGGATTTTGGATTTAGCGATGTTTCACACATCTGACATATTGATTGAGACATATTGATTATCCTAACCAATATGAAGCAGTACAGAAGCAGAAGGGTCAGTTTGAGTTGCCACTCTGAATCAATCACAGACGGTGGGATGTCTTACACATCCAAACAGTCCGCCTTTTCAGCCAACTATTCGGTTGAGACTGAGAAATATTATCATAAAGAACGCTATGAAGAGCATAGTAAAGACAGGTTGTTACCATAGTATACTGACTTCAGCCCCTGGTTTCTGACAACTACCATGGAAACCATACTCCATGTCTTTCAGAGTAAGCGGAAGGCTAGATTAATAGTAAACACTAAAACATCTGGATAGAATACAAATCTGGACAGTGGACATTCATATGAAAACCACAAGTGTACAATCGTATTAATTCTGTGTAAAAGGTTGGGAAAGGTTGTTGGCAAAGTGCAATGATTATAAAGCGTGTGAACTGTCCTTCTTTATGTTCATTAGCTTTCTATAACACCCGCTCCCTCATCATCCCTTTACATACTGTATGCCTAGTGTATCAATAACAGAGGGCTCCTAGTCTTCTTGTGGATCATGTTTCATTATTATTGTATGTATAAGAGCTATCCCACCGACACTATTCCAGTGCTTATCAATACAGTCAATGACTTGAACAATTTTTCTTGTTTTACTTCACTATCACAGCCTTGAGGTTTTTCAGTGTGAACAAGGTTTGCATGACATACATTTGCCTATGCGCTTAGTCTACAGTACTACTGCACAACACAGGGCCTCAGAAATGATGTAAAGCCTTTAAAATGGAGCGGTCACTAATTGGTACAAGTTCTGCATTGATATTTGAGATACTGGAGTGTGACTGGATCAGTACATGGCTATCATGGGATAGGCCAGAAACACAAGACTAGAATCTGGCCCTTGTCCAACTCATGTCTCTGGGCAGATGAAGCTAAAATGGATATCATGCATCTGGGTCTTTGAAAGATGTTTATTGGTTCCCAAAGCTAACAGTAGGACCACGTTATATTTGTGTTTTGTCACATGGGGGCACGCAGCAATGTGTTTAGCAAAATCAACTTACAATCACATTCATACTATCTCACAGAACCTAACTTGAGTCTTGTTGTTGCCATAAAAATGAAAAATTTGTACTTTGTGATTCTTCAATCTTTTATATTTGTGTTTAATATATCAAGAAGTACCTCTGTTTCTTTTGTATAAGACCTATGAATATAATATACACACAAACACACCCACATATACACAGAGGAACTGTACACACAGTCAGTCTCTGACGGCTAAATGTTGTACAACTTTTATTTTGTGTATTATGAATCACATCTCTCTTCTTTTTGTAGGTATTGGTATTTAAATTTCCAGGTGATTTTGATTTGGTTACTCTTGTACTTCTAAGCTCTGTATTTGCAAGCACTGTAAATGCGAATCTCATTGGACTTGTCCTCTATACATTTAGTACTCTGATGTTGCTATTAACAAAATGTAAAACAAAACTGTCTATTGAAAATAGTTTGTATGATTTCTAAAAATGATAATGGGTGATGATTTGGGCAAACAAGGCTAAATAAATCATTAAAGTGTACTAATAGGGATATTTTCTTTCCTTTTCTTACCTGTCTCCATGTTTAGGGTGCAGCGTTAGAAAAGCACCCTGGGGGGGATGTCTGAGTCCCCTTCACAAACCCTCCCCTCTCTCTTCTGTTCACCTCTCCCTTGCTCTCTCTACATTTACCTCTCTCTCATTCCCCTCTCTCCCTCCCTTTCTCCCTCTGTCCCTCATCGACAAATTACAAACAACAGCTCAACACACAAGGGATGATGTTAATCCATGTTTCATCATGATTATTAGCATGTGGCATACGTAGACCCTTTATATAATGAGGTGTGTGTGAGGAAGCCAGCAGTGAAACATGACAGATTACAAATCATTAGCTGGAGGCTATGCACCTTTATTGTCTGATACAAATATTACCTTTCAGAAGTTTCAAAGCATTGGGTGCTGAATAGTTTCGATTGAAATAAACAGGCGTATTAACACGGACAAAGACAAAGTAACTGATAGTGATAGAAAGTAACCTGTAGTGCTGATTACACTAATTGGTAGCTCTGAAAATGCAGTTTATTACTAAAGCTAGATTGTGCTTGTGGCATTTTGATAGAATAGAACATTAGACAATAAATGTGTTCCATCACAACTATTTAAACCATCAATCTTCAAAGATGAATCATTTCAATGCTATGGCCACACAATGTCAAGGGTTGACAATTTATTTCTTGTTTTGAAAACACACAAAGCATAGCAGTAATGACTCCCTTTAATTGAAAACATTTCACATGTTGTACTTCCTGAAATCATTCTCAGATGTAGACTTCATAGCCATACCTTTGAGATGCTAAACAAAGTGGGCCCATGTTTGAGATCACCTGGAGATCACCCTGGCTACACCCACCCATTCTTCACTGAGTCTGTGTGGCTAGAGCCACGTCCCCAGTCCTCCCTGCAGCCAGGGCTCTCCAGAGAAAAACCCTGACATGCTGCATTAGTATGAGGCAGGGAGGATCAGTCTCTACTGCCTCTGACAGGGCCCAAACCCCTCGGTCCTCATACATTAAACAGAATTATGCAGCCCCGCACAGACGGGCTGGATCAATGAGGTGGACGGCACATGCCAACAGCTGCCAGTGAGACGCTTTAGTGCTGTAAGATAAAGTACCCACTGCAACCTGTGCCCATCAAAGGAGGACCACTGCCAACCCAGACACTCCAGTCAGAATTGATTAGCTCCAAGCTGTCTGGATATACTTGCTCGACTTTTGACTGGCGGCTATGATAGGTAGAAGGGTGGTGGTGCATGGGGAGAAGCCACCCCATTGCTCACACATACACATACACTCACACATACACTCTCTCAAACACACACACACACACACACACAAACACACTTACGAAAGTAAAGGTAGAGGAAAACTGAGACTGGCTCAGCCAGAGTGGATGAATATGGAAGGGTGTGTGGGTATTCTGTTCAAATATTTCACAGACCTGTATAAACAAAGTAATGTGAATCAGTCAAAATAAAATGTGTTCAGTCTGAGCTGTCTGGTTCAGACAGGAGAGCAATGTCAAGAGATGTTTAGTAATATTTCTGATACTTTTCCACGTATGATTACCACATACAGTAAACACTAAAGTTTCTCATCAGATAGTGGTAGTTGCCTGTTCACACAAACCTATATGGCTTGTTTGTCTTACATTTGCACATCCTTTTGGACCTGCTCTGGTCCCGTTGTGTCCTGAATCACAATCAGACAGAATCAGCACACCTAAACAAGGTTAACTGTTTACTCTATCCCGTCATGAGAGACAGCGTTGATGCATGAAGACACGCTGCTGCCTTCAGTTATTTACAATCCAATCTGCAAGTGACAAAACATTTTAGAGCAATTGACAAAATGATAACTGTCACAGAGGGCATCTGTGGGACGCTGTAGGGAGGAGGTGGAGATCATTAGGATGATCTTTGTGGATTGTGTCATTTTATGAGAGGATTGGTATTCTTTTAATTGTACTGGCACTATGTGACCAATATTTGTAACACACAAAAACTCAGATGTTCATCATCGACCAGCAGATTCAAGTTATGCATTACTTTCACTGTGTAGATTTGAAGCCAAAACGAGGAGCAGTTGATGTGTGACAATGATGTACAGGAATGGCTTCTGTCAACACATATGGAGGGAGCCATACACCGTAATGAGACAACGCAATTAGATAACATCTGGTGTGAATAAATGATTAATCAGTGATGTAAAATAACCCAGTGAAGAAGGGTTCAACTTTGGTTAAAGTTTGAGACAGAATAGAGCACCAAAGTGAATCAATATACAAAGAGTCTGTACTCAATTTGTTGCTGAAACTTTAGTATAAGATGGCTATTTAGTACATAATAACTTTTTAGGATTTGACATCATATTTAACTGTATTACAGTAAGTTATGACAGTGTGAGATTGAGATACAGAGAGACAATGTGCACTGTTTGTGTTGTGCCAGGGTGTGTGTTTGTGCACACTTATTTCAGTAATTCAGCACTGGAAATACAATTCACAAAAGCACGGTGGAAAAAGGAGAATGAAAAAAAAATTGTGTTTTGACCAGTATGCTGGAAATATTTATGAAAAATTCATGACCATGCATCATGCTCTGCAGAAGTATTTCACATGGTTTAATACCCTTATGTGATATAGCAGACTAGCATATGCGCGCAGTTGCTCTATTTGAAGTACTGTACTGTTGGAAGTGTTGCAGATATACTTTTCAGAGCAGACCACTCTGCGTTCCATAGAATGATTCAATCTCTTGCAAATGGGGTTCCCTGGATTGTAAGCAGAATATAGGCGGGTATCCACAGATGTGGAACGGATGCAATAGGGCCATAACTCTCCCAGAGATAGGATAGCTTTATCACACAGTGCTTGCTCTGCAGACCTGAGCATTCCCATTTTACCGGCACTTTCTCACGCACTCTTCCCGTCGAAACGTGATGTGATTGATTCCTGACACAACACGGACTGTCAAACTTTTGCCATACCCTTGGATTGTTAGAGGCAACTCATTCCAGCCAGTTATGTGCCTCCTCTAGGTATCGATTATTCTGTCTGTGGATGTTAAGTGTATATTAAAACAGTTATCAGCAAGCTGCAGTAAAGTAGCAGTGCCTGTGGGCTTAACCAAGACACTGTTTCTCTCCCCTTGAGCGTCCTAGACTGACTTGAGAACAGCTAAGATCCGCTGTATTTCTGCTCATCTCCAGGGCAAGCCTGTCTCCTCATCACCTCCCTCCCACACACAACCTTTATTTCCTCTTATCACCCCACTGGCTCTGAATGCCTGGATTAGCTGCTTGGGACGAAATAACAACACAAACCGGATTGGCCAGATAAAGAAAAACATGGACCGAGAGACTGACCGGTCTACCTATTACACACCTTGCACCTCAAGTCTGGAGAAAGATGTTTTTCTTTGCAGAGACATGTTTTTTACAGTTGGTGCATGAGACCAGCAAACAGCCTTTTAAAGTGCTGGAAATCCTGACGAGATTCCTTGATGAAGTAATCCTGGTTTTTGGTAGAGTGGTTCTTTTGTGACCCTCTTCAACTAAATCTCTCCTCTTAATAATGGTCATCTTAATCCTATTCCTTGATACAATGCACATGTTGATACTTCTAGTTGTACTGTGAAGTGCTGGGACATGTGGGTATTTTTTTTTAAGAATAATTTTCTTAAGACAACTTCGCGTCTGTAGTCGCAAAGCCTGCTAGGTGAGCTCCAATGGTACCAAGGGTCTAAACAAGAGAGAGGCTAGTTTATGTAGAACATTATTAATAGTTCAGACACAGCGTACAGCCAGAGAGACACTTTGCTGGTTGCTATTAGCTCAAGGGTTCCCTGTCAGTTGTGTTCATTGTAACTTCAGCTCCTCACAAACAGAGTCAAGTGGGGTTAAGAGAACTAAACTTTCCTCGTCTCTTTGACGAATGTTAGAAAGCTTGTTTGTTAGTAGACCTTTTAAGGCTGCAGAATGAAAGATTACTTGGACTGTTTTTGAAATTCATTAATTTTCATTTTATTTCAGGTGTGGGAACACATTTCATCTAGAAGGGAGAGATTCAAATGCATTTAATGTTATGTTTCAAATAATATTAAACTGTATGATATTGTAATTGTCATGCAAAGTCATGTAACATTTAGTACCAGCCAAACAGGACCATAAACCCGCAAAGGTTTTTCTCATGAGTGGTGCAGATGGCATCCGTTCCACCTCACATCATGTTTAGTAAATCGAAAGCATTTACATTTGCAGATGCATCCAAGTTACTTATTATAATTGCCTGCCAGATACACAGTGATTGTAATCACAGACTGAACATTTTCATATTTTGCAGACAGTCACCCGCCAGGTTGACCTTTACACCGTTTTCATGGGACCTTCCCATTTATGATCAACATATCGGAGGACCTACTGGGGATTCAGATGTCTGTGCACTGAATTCATTATCCGCATCATGATAATATCATTCATTTCTGGGGCAATTGTCATTTTCCTGCAAGTGAGCGGTACTTTGGTCGATTTTACAACACTCATTTTATGCTGTCATAGAGTTGTGATTTGGATTTTCATTTTTGGTCAACTTGTATATCCTTGGAAGTGATGTAGATGAGGCCCTTCGTACAGTAATAAAACACATTTGTTGAGTATTTGTTGTGTTAGACAAAAGTTGTACCAGACTGGTAGTTTAATGGTAAGCAGTGTATTCACTGCAATTATATATAGGGGTTAAGACTATTACCATCTCATCTACTTAATATCAGCCAATGCTGCTCCATCATCACATTGATCCAATGTTGTTTAATTCCCAGTGAACCACAAAGACTCAATGAACTTTAAATAACTTAATGATTTGCCACTTTGTCCCTTGGGTTAGAGTCCAATCAACTGGGCTGCCACATGTAATACACCAAAGAAGAAACCAAGGGTGTATTAATCTTGTGCAGTCATGAATGTCAGTGCTGTTTGTTGGACCACATAAACACATCAGACTTGCAACATCCTTGTAAATGCTACAACCAGCAGAGACACAGCTCTCTACAGAGCCTTAAACATGTGTAAGATATTCATAATATCTTCTCTCTACCCAGAGACCTTCAATGAGTAATACAGACATTATTAATGTACCTGTGTTGCATCACACTACTAATTTGATCTCACTCGTATGCCTTTGTAGATCGACTCAGAGGATAGTCTGCAAAGAACCTGATCTGTTCACCAGTTTCGACATTAACAGCTGGGCGCACATCCTCCATTTTGTGACCACCCCTGCCTTTCGTTTCCACCAATTTAAGTGGAAAATTGAAAACCCTGGATTATTAAAGCATGCTAAAAGGCAGCCCTGGTAAGTCAATGCCACAGGGGGAGATGTAGTCCCAGTCCCAAAACGCACAGTGGCTAAAGCCATGCTTTCATCTCGCTAAAGACTCATTTTACTGCCTATCAAGACTCACCATCTAATCACCTAAAGAGGTCATACATCACTCCCTGGCATCTACGTCACCAGGAGCAGTCGTGCAAACGTGGGTGGTGGACATTTTGTCATAAATCATTCAAAATCATCTATCTACCTTCTTTTTTTTTCTCCATCTCGCTGCGATTTGTTTCATCTGCCCTTGTCCTCCCTCATGATAGGAATTCTTAGGTTGGCAGACTCCATACGTCCATATACACAGTATACATTCCCTATTGTAGATGTATTTTTTTTCAGTGAATGGTGGCCTACAAATGTTAGCTCAAAACCTCAAAACTACAATACAACACACATCACTCATTTGAAGCCTGAATGAAAGTTTTTCCTTGCCGGTCCACGAGCCCACAAGGGCAGAGAAGGGAGACTCTCACATTGGCTTCATCCATCCCAAACTCCCTACTGTTGGAGTAGCAAACACACACAAGTGGCCAGCCATCCCTCCTTCCTGTACAATAGAATAACACCCAATTCATCCTCACTATGGGCATGACCATCCATCCATCCTTGGTGGGCTATAAAAAATGATCAATTGCCAGTACATCCTCAATGTGGTACAGCATACAGAGCAGGTGGAATGATCTCACATTCTGTGTTTATGGAAGATATTATGGAAGCACATACTAGAAATTATTAATATTTTATTGCCTTTGAATATCCAGATGGAGAAGTGATTGAAATGAGTGATTTGAAATGCAAATGCATGTTTATTACCTGGTTATCTATCTCCTAGTCAAAAACTACAAAGATAAAAAATCTTAACCGCTACATATTTTCCCCACAAATGACAGAAGTGGAAGAATAAGTATCACAAAACTTGTTTCAGAGGCTCCCTATAGTACCTAAAAAGTTTTGACTACAAAAGCGGCAATGTTTTTTGACATCACTCCCCAAAGAGGACCTCGAAGTTCCTCTGTCCCCAGTTTCCCCCTCCCAACCACAATTCTTTTGCTATTGTAATGCAGAGAGAAAAAAGTGTTGAGTGCCTTGTTTTCAGCAGCTGCTGTGTGTGTCTCAGTTGAGTTTTTCTTAATTACCTCCCAAAGGAGCCTGCTGCTGTCAGAATGAGAGAGAAAGAGAGAGGGAAAGACTGTGAGAGAGAGATAGAGAAACAGAAAGAGAGAGCGATTACAGAGAGTGAAAAAGAGAAAACAGAGAGCGCAGGACGCAATCCGCTTTTCAGACATGCACTCCATGTTGGCTTTCATTTCAGTTATCTTAACTGGTAGAAGGCTTACATCTCCAGTACATGCTTTTAAAACATGCATGGACTCATTACCTCTCCACAGAGGCATGATATACTGGAAGATCCCAAAAGCATGTAATGTTACAATTCTTTCATCATGGGGTCTTACAGTGGATCATGATATCATGCTGTTAAATGAGTGCTGACCCTACTACAGGCATGATCAGGAGGACTGGTCATATCAACATGGTAAAAACCATGGGTTCCTTTTATAGTGGATAATGAAGTACTTATCAGCACCAAGCATGGTTCTATGTGATATCATAGGCAGACTATTACTGCAATGATCTAGTTGACTCAGTTCTTCTTTGGTGCCTTTGGAGAAGGTCACACAATACTTTTGCTGACAGACAGTAGACGCTTATATAATTTTTTATTTTTCAATTAATCCACTGAAAGTTCATGTCAGTTTATGAAAGAAGAGCAGAAGAGTCTATGATGACAAGATGCCCTGTTGTCAAAATTATAATTATATAGTAAGACGGCATTCAGGGCTTTAACTGTATCACAACATAATGTAACTCAACAACCCAATAACTGTCAAGAAAGGGTCTTCAGCTGAATTTACCACGGTGTATAGGCATACACAGTACATGCAATTCAAATATGAGGAAATTATAGTGGTATTTAGTCCAGACAACTCAACCTTTGGTAACAGAGAAAATGTGACGTAAAGGGAATAAGAAAAATGTGTTGTGAAAAATACTGTAGTAAGGCAAATTTCTTCATTGTAATTTCACTCATGGAAATGAAATGGGAGCACTATATATTTATTTTTATTAGGAGCATTACCTCTGTGGCATATTATTTTTCCCAACCCCCCCTTGCAGGCGGCATTAGTAAATGTGTGCTGACAGCAGAGGTTACCTTGAGGAGGCCGCTGGACCTGGGAGCTGTATGTCTTCATTTACCCCAGTATCTGCAGATGCCAGGAAAAAGGGAAAGTTATTTTCTGTTTCTGGCCCAGGGGGGACACTGAGGCTAATGATCTTGGCCATGTTGATTGTTACCTTGCTCCTAGAATAGCGCCTGCTTTTAGAGGCCCACTGCAGTGAAGAGGAAGATGGTGTCATGGCCGACCAGTGGGTCCCGCTCACACACACCTACAGGACAGTGTATTTACACTCAAACACACACACAATAGATAGACACACGCACACGCACACACAGTCAAACACACAGACACGTTTGAACTCTGCTGCCTAGAGACATCTACCTTAGTGTGATTATACTGCACATATGGATGTTCCTATTAATCATGTGTTTGGCTATACACTAGGTCGTGTTTTTAGGTCATGTTTATCATGCAGTAGCATGGTACAATGCATTCAATTGCAAAGATAAAGTACTGTATTTGTGTGATTTAAAATGTTAAAAGCGACACGATACATACATTTTAAAAAAATGTGCAAGTGAAGGAAATTTGCCAAAACAAAAGCATTCAGACGTTCTCCCTCATTTAAAGTGGACAGTGATTAGCCACCATCAACCTAACGCACTGCCCTCTTGCCCGTTCTGTCTCATTACATTGGCAGGGGTAAAGACCATGTAGCTGAAGCAATGCTTGAATTTGAGACACACGACTTAAATAAAGGGTTATTACTGCTAAAAACAGGCTGACACATTGTCCATTAAGAGGAACATAGTAGTCAGTAATCAGTGCCCCATCCCAGGCATATCTCTCAGTTTACGGGTCAGCGCCTGTTTCGACATATTCCCCCATGTTAAAAAAGGGAATGCCACTGTTATTATTTTTTTACTTTACTTAAATTATTGTGCATGTTTCTTCCTAACTCTGGCTGTCATGGCCAAAGCCTAACAGAGTGTATATCCCTTTTGGCGATGCTAGACATGCTTAGTGGGAATCCATAACTCTTTTTTTGCAGTTTATGTACACCGTTCTCTCATTTCCTCAATCTCTCTCTATCTTCTCCTCCTCTGGTCTCTGGGTCCCCTAGGCAGCCGCAGGTGCACAGAGGGCCGTGCAGGGACTTGCCAGGGGCCTGAATGAAGCCTTTATGGAGGCCATTCAATGGCTCCCTGTTCCCACCATCATAGGAAAACCCACTACATAGCTGTTATGATCTAGAGCCTTGGCATTTTGGCTGCTAGCATCCAAACAGGGGGTTTGCTAGATCCACTGGGGGGTTTGCAATGTTACATTTCAATCAGTGCTCTGATTTAGGGCTCCTGGACGGACAGATACTGTATGTAACCACGGGGGCCTATAGCATGATGACTGAGTACGGAACGAGCAGGGTAGCCAGACACCCAAGCTTAGTTAGGATTTATGGCGAAAATAAGTCAGTGAAATGAAGAGGTAGGAAAAATGAGTCAGCACTGCTGTCACTTGCCAAGCCTAGAAGCAGTCCTGACTAGAGAGAAGCCTGTCTGGCATCTGTATGGGCTCTATAAGAGGCTTAGGATCTTCTTAGTTCATAAACCAACTGTCCAGAATCTGCTTTTACTGCACTGTTTGCCTTTAGTGACTCAGTTACTAGTGAAACTGCCATTTCTCTCATCATACTGATTTACATGAGTGCTATTGTCTTCATTGATCTGTGCAATCTATAAATCAATAGCAAAATCCCTGTGGGACCATTTTGTGTTGGGGAAATCACGTCACATGATCCCATAATGGCACTGGAAATACCTGAGTACAATCAAAATGGAATACAAAAAATGTAAATGTTAGGGCAACAGTATCTTTTCACTTTTTCCCTGATTAACAATTTTCATCAGGGTAATGCATGTTTAGAGGGGTTTAATCCTTTCAGTCATTCACCCTAGTTTGAAAGTCAGTCTTCTTCTTTGTCCTTATATATTCATGAAGGTCCTTTAACTGTATTCAGGGAGTGCTTCCAACTACCACTCATTGCCAATGCTGTTTTAAATGAAAAAGCCCTTGAAAGTGCAATGTGTTAATTATTAATTGACACATGCACTTACAGTATGCACTATAGCCTTATTTATATGCTTAAAGATTTCAGGAAATTTACCTAAACATTCTAAAACGTCCTTTAACATACTGGATACACAGAAAGCAGATGCCAAAATTGCCAAGCTTTGTGTATTTGAATACAAAGAGTGCAGCCTCATACTGGACACACGCATCTACTTCATCTGCAATGATCGCTTATCAACCAAACAAAGGGACAGTTGCCCTCTACTAAAACCATCAACCATCAGACCTCACTCCCATCTGGACGGGTGTTTTCTAACGTTGGCACTTGCAGTCAATCATAAGTGCCTCTATGGATTTCCCAAATGTACTGATCCTGCCAAAGACTCCATCGCCTTATTAAAGTCTCACATGGCAATCGGGCTACCACGGGAGCAACACATTCCACAGTGACAGTTGGGAGAGAGGGAGTGAGCAATGAGTGACAAGTTCAGTCATTACACCATGCTATGTTGATGCCATGAAAACAAGTGCAAGTTAGAGGTGCAAAGGTCAATTGAACTCACTCTAGACTAGGCTAATGCTCTACACAGCAGATATTGATTTGCTGTGTAGGCATAAGAACCACATTTCAATGAAGCTGAACCATGTAAAGTAAGTTGTATGTCTGAAGTATGTATATGTCTGGAGCAGGTCTGGACTGGGACTGAAAAACAGACAGGACTTTGAAACGCAGACTGGCCCACGGCCGTGTATTATTATTTATTTATTTTTGCATTATGCTGCGGCCGTTTCTGACCGGCTGTTCGTGAAATCTCCTGACTCTCCCGACGGCCAGTCTGACCATGGTCTGGAGTATGTGAATGTATGCATGTGCATGTACAGTACAGTATAACGCCAACATCTGCACAGTGATGTGATGCTATATATTATGTTACAGTATACTTAAAGAAAACCCTGACACAGCAGCCGGATAAATGCTCATTAAAACCAAACATTTTAGAACAGGCAGCAAAAATATGAATTATCAAGGGAAACCTCAGCCCTATTAAGATACGTTATTGATCCCATAAGGGACCATTTATTAACAGAACAGTACCTCCTCATGTTTGATTGGATACATTCTGCATCCACACAAAACATTATTGCCAAGCCAATGCACTTGAGCTTGAATGCTTACATTGGATAGAAATAACTATGCATAAATTACATTGTTCCCTATTGGATATGAATCATGTGAAGTATTCAGGGGCCATGGAGACATTGTAAACTATTGGAGGAACACATGTCCTGGATGTTCTTCTGACTTTGCATTGTGTGATATCCAGTATAATACCGCATCGCTGAGCTGAGCTCAAGGGTAAATTGGCTGGATGTAAACATTTACTTTCGTCTTCACTCTCTACTGATAATGTCAGGATCGCAGACAGTGTATCACCATGTACATATAACTCTGCTGATTTGTTGTGGCATCTCATAGTGCGTATGTCCTCAAACTCACTGAGGGTGTAGCATGACACTCAATCATGTCTCTGATAGACAAACTGAACTAGAAATCTGTAGATGCAGTATGATGGTTATTTCAGAGGTGACAGACTGTATTTGTTCTAGCATACATACTAAAGTGAAATTGATGAAAACACTTTATAGAAAATAGTTTCGAACCGACACTTTTAAGGTCGGATACAAGTATAACAGGTTGAAAGCTTTTGCTTACATTTATCCATATAATTTTAAGTAGTCAGTCATAACACATTCCCTTGCAGAAAAGGCAGGGAAGTTAGTGGCATGACGTAAGCTAAGCACCAACCACTTGGCAATTAAAACTGACATCGGAGAAGCAGGGCTTCCTCTAAAATTAACAGCATGTTAACAGATTGTCTAGCTTTGATGGGATGAAAGACACTTTGACGGCAAGAGGTGTAAGTCTTTAATCAGAGTGTCCGATCTTCGTTTACTGTCATCTTAAAGTGCCTGAGCTCCACTAACAAAGCCTGTCGTGTAAACAGCAGAAGACGGCTTCTGCTTTTCCTCCTAGAGGTTGTTGAGGGTCATGAAGCTGTCTCAATGTTTTACATTTCCCGACTGCTGCCAACATAGCTTGCATGTTGGTGATGTCGATGGGAAACACAGTGCTGCCACCCTCCTCTGAGGGAGGAGTCAAACAAGGATGTAAAGAACGAGGAGGAACACGAGCAGCCTTTGAGACCGAGCCCCTCATCAACAGACACACCAGCACAAACTTTTTCCAACAAGCTCTCTCTTTGTTCTTCCCCTTCACCAATGGTGATAAATTATTTATAAACCACGCATCAACTGTAATAAGAATTAACTGGAATTGGGATGGTGACAGTTATTAGCATGCGCGGCCTGTTCTGGGTACTAAAAAACTATCCACACAAAAGCAGTGTAGTCCCGGTTTCTATGCAATCAATGACTCAAACTAGTCAACATCTTTTGATCTTTGAAAGTTTAAATCATTATTTCTCTATTTTGGTAGGCTACGCTGCGCAATCTTAGGGCAGGAGACATTGGCCTGCTTATCCCGGCAGTGTTTAGACATTGCCTGGGGGGGATTCTTGGTCGCACACACTGGGCATTGCCAATAGTTTTTTGTTTTAAATCGGTTGGCTATCCAAGCATTTTGTGGGTTTGCTGACTAGAAACTAGTATGTTTACAGGTATGTACTTTGTATCCTCTAATACAGTCGCTATTATACTGAATATAATACTGATTTAATACACATCATTCTTAAAATAACTGTTTAAAGTGGGCGTGACAAGCGATCCAGGAGCTGTATCAGTGTCCGCCCCACTGTTATTCATGGCTATGGGCCATAATGATTTACTTGCTGGCTTTTGTTTTTTCATGTTCAACAAAGGCGTGTAGTTTTCAAAGCACTCAACTTTGCACAAATACAGTATGGCAGAGAGGCCGGAGATGATGTTCAAAAGCACTATGCTGATGTGAGAAGTGCTCTATTGGTTCTGAAAGTAGTGGCTGAAATGGCTTCAGTGAACGCTGCAAAAAGAGGATGGCGCGTCTGTGCAACAAACAAACAGGTCTGACAAGAAAGCGTAGCCTCGTCTGCGGTTATTAAGGGGTTTCCAATCATCACATTAACCTTCCCTCAAGAAGCCACAAAGTTCAATAACAGTGCTGTGTGTTATTTTCTACAAGCACAGAAAACGATTCAAACAACTTTAACTCAGTGTTTTGTTTCCCAACACACTTGCAGTCGAGTGACCAGCTATTTTCCATAATCTCCTGAAAAGCATTACATGGCTTTTTCAGTCTCACCAGAATTTCTTGGAGCACTTTGATTTCCCCGGCCTTGCATAACCCATCACACTGGAGAGTCTTGACATCAGAGAATAAGCTCCTTGTGATGTGCTAATAGTATACTTTGCACTCAGGCACGACAAGATGTTTTACATGACTCAGCCTTTATGCAAACTTTCTGCTTACCGCTTAAGAAGTTGCTGTGCATCACCAGACATGTTTCGTTCCCTTAGAAGGGGGCTGCTACAAAGGTAGGAGGCTAGGATGAGTAACGCTGCCAGAGGAACCGTAAACGGATTCTTTCACACCTGCTGAGTTCAGTCCATGGAATTTATCAAGCGGCCATTATTGTGGAATCCTAATTATTCTTCATTAGATGAACAAATCTTGTCTCTCATCATTAGCAAACTGAATGCATCGGAATGTGGCCTCAGTTCTGTTCAGATGCCTATTTCTGTGTATTTATACCATGTGGGGGAGAAGGCCTCCTCCTTGTGTCTTCACTGACAGGAGGTAAATTCCTCTGGTTTAAGGGTGATGAGAAGCCCTGAGTCAGAAGGCGAGCCTCATCAGTCTCTCTAGCTGTGTTTGCTGATCCGGTGGTTTTTACGTTAATAACCCGACCCCCCTCACACTGAGCTCCAACCCTCGCTGTCAGGGATCACCTCCAGCCACACAAGAGAGAAAGGGAGGACAGGAGAGAGGATTGAAGAGAGCAAAGATTCTGAGCTGAAATCATGGGGTTGTGAACAAAGTCCTTATTGTGGTGAAGTAGTTACTTGCGCTGTAATACAGAATGGATTGACAGGTTCTGTGGATTATTCATTAATGGTAAAGTGTGTGCATTGTTGTATTACAAGTAAGACGAAATGGTAAAAGAATTCTGGATATTGTAGGCATCATCAATCAATCTTCATCAATGGTTCAACCCCACTCAAACAAAATACTTCCTGATAACGCAACTACTTAATAAAGTAGATATTACCGAGATGTTAGCAAAATGTCTGTTACACCAAAATATGCTTTTCAGTTCAAATCTAAGATGCATGTAACAAGCCTTGGAAACATAGAAAGCTGCAATGTTGACATATTTATTCCGGCAATTCAGCTGAAGCAGGGTTCTAAAGATGATGACAGAAGAGTCAAAACAAATTGATGTGCTCCTCATCTCCATATTGATTGGGAACTTCATCAGGCATCGCTAATTAGCACAGAAAAAAATGAGATTGGTGATTATGATGAAACCTCCATTCAAATGAGTATGCAGCTCTCTCATTTAGGATATGTGCACATTTAAATATAATACAATCAATTAACTCTTTTAAAATACCCCCACACAGACAAAATTCAATTAGTCATTTATCAATATCTGCATTTCTTGTTTGTCAAATATTTTATTTAAAGTAAAATGTCAGCATCATTGTCAAATTGCATATGTAAGAAAAGATTGTTGATTGGATGAAATTAGCTTTGAAGATCGGAACACTGTGGACTTTGTCCCATCTCAAAAGGAAAGAGAGTGAGATTGGAGAATAGGTCCTAATCCTGATGTACCACACAACAAATCAAATATCACCCTCACCCTTTTGAAAAACAAACAAACATGAGTTTGAAGAAATGGAACAATCGCTTAAGGTAGAAAGCCTTGGAGACTTGGGATGTTGGAGTTTGTCCACGGCTTTTGGCCTATAATATGCACTAGTGAGAACGTTCCTTGATGTATCCAAGTCAACCATTGCTGCGACAAACCAATTAACTT
The DNA here is from genome assembly GCA_903064625.1 of Mallotus villosus. Taxonomy (NCBI): domain Eukaryota; kingdom Metazoa; phylum Chordata; class Actinopteri; order Osmeriformes; family Salangidae; genus Mallotus; species Mallotus villosus. The sequence continues at coordinate 202,292 of CAEFZP010005719.1, forward strand.
GGAGCTCCAGAGCCCCACTCCCACAAGACTTAACTGCCAGGGAGCCTTTTCACTTAGTCTCACTGCTTTTACCCAGCTCAACCAAACACAGTCTTTGTACAAAGTACAAAGTCTGAGAAACTGCAGGGGTCTGCAGACCAATCTCAGAAAGGACTTGTGAGTTTGGAAAAATCCCAGAGAATGAAAACTCGGTTGCAATAAATTATACTTTTATCTATTTTGAATCTATGAAAAAAATGGGAAGTTAAATGTTTAAGCTTACTACAATGAAATGTGTTTGTCATTACATATTATGTAAACACAGCAGCAAAGTATGAAATGTTGTTTTGTAGTTTGAAACTCTTGCCCAAGTCTGTCCCCTTCGTGGTCACCTCTTTTGAAGGTTTCTAGGAATGTCAAGTTATCAATCATAAAGCGTCCATTTTGTCAAAGGAAAGTTAGAAAATCCTTGGATTCAGTCAACCACTTAACGTTCCAGAAATTCCCCACTTCCCCACTCCATCTCATCGGTTCCTTAATGGTTCACTAAAGGTCAAGTGAAGCAGTTCACCTGAACTGTATCGCTGACATTTACCGCTTTTAGAAAGCTTTTCTTTCCAAGGGAGGGTTGCAAGAGATATTACAGCAACAACAAGGCAGCGGTCTCTCCAGCGGGAATCCAAACTGGCTATTTATTATTTAGGCCCAGAAAGTATTATTGTTTGTCAAGCCTCAGTAGTTGTGGTGTACTGGGGGTTTGCATGGCAATGTATCAAGATGTCCTAAATGTACCTTTCCCCTGCTTTTGGAATGAATGGACTGTCCTTATTGTGGATGACCTCACTCTCACATCATTGACTGAACTGGATATGAGGCTGTCTTAAAAATGATTACCTCCTCTATTTATAAATATTTATCCTCATTTAGTGTGCTGTACACTACGAATAATTATGAGCATAGTACAGTATGCGACTGTGTTTGTCTGTGCAAATACATATAACCTACATACATAAACCTGTTGCAAGTTAGCACAATCGCGATTAATTAGCCTAAATTACAGCAACCAAGTCTTGCTTTCACAGTTCTTTGAGTCATCCGCTTCATCAATAATGCAGAGAATATGGCTGCCGGGCTGTTCTACTGCTACAGCAGGGAGCTGTGAGAAAAGAGATCTCTAACAGCTCTCATTGTTATTAATAGAAGCCTATTAATTAACCACCACGGTATTAAATATAGCACAGACAACAGGATCTGGCTCAGCTGGAGAGGGTGTCCGCAGATCGTCAATGAACTTGTAGCTGGCCCTGAAACAGCTGCTCTGTGATGCACACCTGGGTCCACTCGGCCCAGACAAACCTTAACCCCTCCATCAGTGAGGGTTAGCAGTGGCCTTGTCTCCGCCTCGGCCGGACTCACAGCCTAATGAAATCCTAGTCGTTTCAGTCATCAAGACCCCTGTGCTTTTAATACTTTGAATCACTTTGAACAAGAAATCTGACTGAAAGCAGGATTTAAAAAAATGGGTAGTCATTTTCACAGCACTGTAGTATCTCTAAAGTGTGGGGTTGTATGTGGTAATGTTTATAGTAGTAATAATAATAATAATTCATTTTATTTGTAACGCCCTCTTCATTCATAAGAATCTCAGAGTGCCATAGTAGTGGTAACATTGTAGACCCACTTCTAGCACAGAAAACATCATACATTGTGTTCATACACTCATGCCAACATGTCAACCTATATTAGGGTTGTTCCTAAACCCACCAAACAGCTGGCTGAAGATGAACTGAATTACTGGCTATGTAGCATCTGTTTTTTTTCCAATGAGTGGTCTGTGTTGCTGATGCCTGCTGACAAGATATGGTTCACATCTCTCATAGACCACAGAAGGCATCATTTCATGGTTTCTACACATCAATATGCTGTTATGGAACCACACTTCACTCTTGCTGAACGACAAGGTGAGGTGTCAAAGGCAGGTTCTAAATTGAATACCAATGGTTTACAGTCTGCAACACATTATCATTAATCTGACATTTTTCACCACGTCTGTGACGTCAGCCAACTACATCTGTCAGTGAATAGGGCACATACTGTACAGTACAAACGAGCAGGTTTAAAACAGAGAAGTGGAAACTATCTTGAATCTAGTGATGTTTGGTTTAGTGAAATCACTATAATATGTAACACACACTGTGGGAAGCTCTTGTTTTTTTAATCTTTATTAAACATTGCTGGCAGCTGACACAATTTATTGAAATGTTCCTCAAACCCAAAGCCCATTTTGAGCCTAACACGCTGTATACCTGTTTAAGAATACACCCTAACCTGTAACTGTTCACTAAACCTGATTTTACCAAACACTGAAAGGCATTTTCAGCCACATGAACAACCTGACAAGCAGAAGACCACTCAAAAAAAGCAGTCAGTGTTCCCGCTGGTTGAAAATTGCCTGTAAACTATAGCTTTGGAAGTAGCCTTGGACTCTTCACAACTTCACTCTATATAACCTTTTTGTGGAATGCAAGCAGGATCAATGAAATTGCAGTGGCGAGGCGACTGCTATAGTGCTCTGGTGTATTGATTGGAGGGTGTCAGTGGCTGCAGTCAATAGGCTGTGGATGTAACTTGAGAAGAACACAGAAATCCGGAGCAGAATCACTGTGGCGAGTTAGCAGAAGGCTGCTTCACACTGACCAAGCCTGGCCATTAAAAGATGATTACTATGGCTGTAAATCGCTCAATACTAATCCTGAGACAGCCTTACCGATCAGCTTTGTTTAGCACCACTGCTCGCCCAAGTGATAACAAGGTGTTTGTGTCGGTTGTGTATGATGATAGCAGATGAGATGTCTCTGAGGGTTCTTCCCCAACTAAACACCGTCTGAGGTTGAGGTTTCACTAGGATTCACATAGTTCACTAGGATTCACATGGGAAATACTAACCTATAATGGACACTTTGTTATACTGTGACACATTGAAACATTACAAACAATCCAAGGATCAAACAATTAAATTATACGTGATAGCACAGCAATATCAATAGAAGCATACAGCAAGTTGTAGCAACAGGTAACATCATTTCAAACAACGTACTGGGACATATATGAAAGTGCATGAGCTGTATCGAACTCACTGCAGACTAAATAAAGACTCAATGCTGAGCTCAATGATTGAGAGTAGGATGGGAAGCTGATCCTGAGAGAAGAGAGAGCCGTTCCTTGGATGAAGTTGGGTCTACGAACATCGTTTTACCCCAATGGAATAAAACCAATGTTCAAGCACACCATCCATCTTCCAAGCAAACCTTGGAGTCACATGGGGTTAGCTCCATTGGTATTCAATCAAACCATTCTACTTCCTCTGATGTACACACAGCAGAACTGGGCAGTGGGGCAGGCAGTCTTGTCTATTCCCCTGTGTCAGCCCACCCCCTTCTGACAAAACGTCTTCACTGGGAGGATGCAAGGGCTGGGGTTATTAAGCTTATGGTCAACAGATAACCTCAGGTCGCCAAAAAGTAATTCCCCTCCGCGACAGGCCATGTCAAAAGCCTTGTGTCTGCATCTAGCAACCCGTTAGATGAATAATCTGCTTCCTTTAACTGTCACCTGGTAGATCTCCATGGGCAGGTTCTGAGTGACCCCACACTTCAAAAAGCACCAGTACAGGCTTTGATGCGGTTGCAAGGTTTCGGTTGGGAAATAAATCAGTGTTTTTGACATACAAATAATGTCAAAATCCGCTGCTAGTGTGATTGAATTAAAAAATAAAATTGGTATATATGCTCTCTGAAGTAGTACAATTTATCAGCAAGGAAGCAGAATGCATTTTCTAATCATATTAGAAAGTTTCTAGTACCAGTCAATGATCAACAGCAGGGTTTAGGGTAAAGATAAGGTAATTATCTCAAAGGTGTATCTATCTCAGTGCTCTCCAAGTTCAGCCTTATAAATATTTATGATTTAAGTAACCAGGTTCTTTGTTAGTTCACGTAGAACTAATTAGAATTTAATGACAGCTTTCTATGGTTGTGAATCTGGTGGCATCCAGTTAATCATCATTCCATGAATAATATATGGATACACTTATCACTTAAATTATGGTAATGTTCATAAGTGAATGAGTTGAACTGCTGACAGAACTTCTATTTATGTGATGTGTGGTAGTAAACTGTTCTCTGTCCAGTCCTGTCACGTCCTATGACTAGCGTTTGGCTCTCTCTACATTGTGTCTTCTCTAATTTGGTTGGAAGAATTGCAATTAAAACCAATCAAACCACTTTATTGTAAGACACATTTCTAAAGAATGCAATGTGTGTATTGTAAAACAGGCCCAGTTTCCCAGACATGGATTGAGCCTAGTCCTAAAGTAAGATGAAAATTCAAAGAAGATTTCCATTTCAAAAAAGTTAAGTCTAGGCTTAATCCATGTCTGGGAAACTGAAGAGTTTCATGCCTAACCTTGCATGAGAACAATGGAAGAATGTGATGTTATTTGTATCATTTGTTATTGTCTGTAACATTTGTTGTTGTCTGCTGCTGTATATGTGACGAATGCAAATTTTGTCCGTGGTGATGGAGTGTTTCTATAGTGATAAACACATCAAAATTATTTCTGTAGTCTGTTTTGACTATTTATGTAAAGCATGTCAATATGTTGCAGAGCTCAGTATCCATGTCAGAGATTTGTTCAAAATGTTATCGCTACAAGTGGATTGTACAGTATCTCTTCACAGATCTTACATGGATTGTCAGAACATATTAAGTGTATTGTCAGCCCAAGTCAATATCACATTACTGGCTTCAGACTATAGTGTAGTACAGTAAATACAGCACAGCAGCATAGTCCATGTGCCTTTGTTCTTCAGTAGCATAAGGTTGAACTTACTCTCTACCTTTCTTGAATAACATGACTCAGCCAATCAAGACGGAAAGATAACTGGACACCAGGTAGAACATTTAATTTTTCTCAAAATAGCATTAGAATCCAGTATGCCTACATGTCTTGTACATTAATGATTAAGAGAAATGTGTCAAATTAACATTAAATTGAACATTAACCTAATAATGGTAATCAATCCAGTCAAGTTTTGCTTTTACTGTACTTCATATATCTGATTCTTAAGTCCTACAGTACCCATGGCAACCGTATATCTTCACTCTGTGGAATAGAACACAATTCCCCAATGGTTAATTTACCTACAAAGACTAAAAAAAGTGATTTATCAGTTTAATGATTGCGGTTCCTCCTTCTCTATTGAGCACTCTTGTTTACTGCTGCTTGTTTACACTTCATCTCCCTCCAGGGAACCTACTGTGGAAGTTTTTTTTTAATCAAAATTGATGCTTTGCTTTATTGCTAGCTTATTTATAGACACAGATGAAGAATAAGTTCTGAACTGTTCATTTGATGCTGCTGTACATTTATATTGAAAAGTTCATTACGAGCCACAGAGATGACATTCTGCTTGTCTTCGAAACATTACACACACCCAAACACATAACATGTAAATAAGCTATTTAAAGCACATGTAACACTTTGTCGTGAAATATGCTGTTTAAATGTTTAAGACCCTATAAACAACATGCTGACTCTCACCTTAAGACTTTTTCCATGTCTAATGCAGCCCGTGAACATACGGACACAAGATACGCATGTCTATTCACATGAGAAAGATGAGTGAGAGTTTTTCTCTCTTGCTGTGTTGGCATTGCCTTATTTCTTCAACCCCACCCTGCTGATGCTTTCTGGGAAATTGAGTCTTTGGCAGTACTCTGATGTATTACAAAATATCCTATAAAGACTGAGTCGCTCAGTGCCCTTTGATTGTAATATTGAAATATGAAACATTTTATCATGAAAGCCCTAAAAGCTAAACACTGAAGATGGCTCATACATTTCAATCATTCAAATATAATTAGAGCTGAGTCATTATATTGTGACTGGAGACTTATTTTGTCAAATGGCATATTTCATAACTATTATAATCTTCATCTGTTCAGCCATTCCTACTAGCCCGTCCATTGATATGGATTAGACTGTGGCACTTTCCATGTGTGGAGGGAGATTTCACACTGATGAATTAAGTGGCTGTGTCATTTATGGAGTATAAATGGAATGAACCCCAGAATAGAGAGGTCTTTCATCTTTTCAGATAAGGCTGTCCTGATTACATCTAAATGTAGAGCAACATTTAGAGGACTATCAATCTAGCTGTTCTAGTGGAGGAGGAAACCAAAAGAATTACTCCCCAAAATGGCCTCCTGCTTTTAATTTCCTGTGACGGTCTGCATTAGCTCCTCCACCATGGCTCTATCACAATGGAAAATTATTACAGCATCCGCAGCCTCAGTAGGAGTGGCAGCTGTGTGCCAAACTCTACCTTTTCCTTGGGAAAAAGGCCTTTGCATTTCTGGCTGTCTATTTAGACTTAAATTTCAATACATTTGTTCCACTCTACCAGATCACATTCATTTTCCTTCTTTTGAACGGGTCTGTCTCCCTCGCATCCCTTGAGGCATGCCTTTGAAATGCTGTAAGTCTCCCCCACCACCTCCGCGACAGTAGTAACTGGGGCAGTCAACCTTAAAAGTGAGTGTGTTTAAGTATCTTCTTACAAAAGAGAGGAGTTATCACTATTGTGTGACCTGTTTTCTGTGGTCTCTCACATTTTTGGAGCGAGTACAGATGTATTTTTTGATAGTATGATAGTATGTGTGGTGTTTTGTTTGTGTGTGAGTGTTGGTAAGTGTATGTGTGGGTTTGTTTGAGTATACAGTATTTGCATGTGTTTAAGTGAGTGTGGATTGTGGTGTGATCTGGCAAGAACAGCAGAGATGAATTGCATTAGAGGCTGGTTCACATCATTAATGATGAGGTTTGTCCCAGATTAGATCTCCCAAAGGATCTGTAATTAGGATCTGCAGATGTTAAGCATTGTCATTTAGCCTGTTTTTGCATCAGAAGAAATTCTTAGATAATGTCTGGTACTAGTGGAATTAATATAAGATGGCAGCATATTACTGGCACACATAATTTCGGGCAACTTGGAATGTGTGCCAAATAGCATTCTAGTTTATCTCCACTGTGTTACCAATAACCACAATGATGGCTTGCATTAATACTGTCCCACCTCATCAGTCTTTCATATTCACCACCCCATCCAGTGGAAGCACCGTATAGTACAGGAACCATTTCCAACATTTCTCACCATTCCTCAGTTTTAATTGTGGATTGGGGCCAATACTGACAAGGGAAGAAATAGAGAAGCTAGGTATAAGACTTGACAAATCCCTCTTTACTTTACTTGCCATTTCAATACCCACTGGAAATCAACCAACCAACCAAGGACAACCCCCTACACAGCCTTGTATCCCCCTGTCACTGCCTAGGGACAAGTGGATAAAAACATTTGACCACAGAAAAGAGTGCACCATAGTGGTTACTTAACACCCCTTTCAGTGGCCATTAAAGTTCTCTCAAGGGGCTTTCTTACCAATACGAGAGGACATGCAGTACAATATTACCTAGGACAGCCCCTTTTGAGCCTTTGTTGTCATCTGAGCTTAATGGTATTTTAAGTGTCATGTTATTCACTGAGATGACACAAGACTACATCATTGTAACCAGGCAACAGGGAGTTAAACAAAGGATCATTTTGCTTTGGTAGGTAATTGTCCACATTTTTTGGTCAAGGTTACTGATCGCACAATCAGTACTTCTGTAACTACAGTGTGTTCGGATACTGCTGAACTGTATCTAATGTTTCTGTTTTGTATTCCATCTGTTTGCACAGAATCTGATAGTGCCCTCTCACCTTTCAGAAATAGCATCTTACAGTATTTGAGATGTGATATCGGGCTTCAGCTGTATAACTGACGTCAAAGATTAAATGTCACCTAGTGTTGCATGGCACTTATGACACCGCCATAATGAAGTTGTTACCTGTAAACCCAGGACAGATGTTTATGAACAGTGACATGTTGATGACCTCATTAGTTCAGCTTGGTGGCTGTGGGGTTTCTAAGTATTTGACGGAAAGAAAGACAGAAAGAGAGAAAGAGAGAGAGAGAACAATGCTTGTTGACAGAGACACTTCACCTAAGCTGCAACTCGTGTGATAAACAACAAGTACAGTAAATGTACTGAATGGATTTTGAAACCTAGCCTGGCAAACTGTAATTCTTACTTACTGTACTATGCAGTTGAGTCATTAAACTAAAGCATTATAAAGCAGTCATTAGAGAGTGAGACAATGTTCAAGATAACAACCGTCTCCCCAAAACGTTTCTCTCTTTTGCCCCAGGCAGGTTCTTTAAAACTTTATGTCTGGTAAAATACATTGGAACCACAGCTTTTATATAACCAGTTAAATGCAAGCCATGACTGTTATAGTACTTAAAATAGGTGATCAAGCGATCTTAGTTACAGGCACAGCTTTCTCAACATGCCCAAGGTCAAGTCACTAACCAGTGACCTCCATACGTACCCTTTGCCTTAGTACAGACACAGAAACACTCACAGCTGAATTGGTATCTGCTAAATTAGACTTTTTTTCCCCACTGTTCTCTAAACAGACAGTAACACCATCAATGCACAGTATTAAAGCAGAGTTTTGAGAATTATTTTCACTTACAAAAAGTACAAGATTGTTCCCTCTGGACCCTAATAGATGGGCAACAGACAGGGAGATACAGAACGAAGTGGATCTGACAAGAGATATGGTTCTTTTGGCAGTTGATGCTTAGCCCACTGGGGGTTTTGAATGCCATGTGTACACTAAGATCAACAGCAATCTCTAAGGTTCCCAGTATGTCCTGCATCATTCTTTGCTTATTTGCTCTGTCTCCAACAGCAGTTTAATGGGGATTTTGAACTGTGACCAGCGGAGGTCCGTGATTTCACACTTCTGTCAGGCTGTGTTACTGCATTTCTAATAATTTTCTTGCTTGCCGCAGCCCCTGCTGTATATCTTAGAGGTGAAACGCCAGCTTAGTCGTGGACAGCATCGATTAAATTAACTAGATGGCTTGGAGGGCAGCCAGGGCTTGGCTCAGTGGCACAATGTATGTACCACATGTGACAGCACCTGGAGTGGTTTGCCCCACACAGACAAGTGCACTAGACTACTTCTGAGGTTCTTATAACTGGACTGACATTCGTATTCCCTTAAAAAAATGATTTGTATTTACAGTGTTTAGATCATCTCTGGCATACATGCTTTTCAGAGATTGTGTTCTCAATTTGAACACAATCTCACACAATCTGACCTGGAGAAAGCCCCACCAGAGAAAACGTCTCTTGTAACACCTCTTCGTTCTTCTGTCTCCCTCCTGTTTGATTGCTGTTTTCCTTGCTGATTTAATCATCTACATTGACTTGCTGCTAGGTATTTGACTTTGTCTCCTCCACTCGTGTCAACAGTTTATTTTCTGCCAGCCAAGTAGCAGCTACTTTGCCTCCTGCCACCTGCTTGTCAATGAGGAGAGAGTCAGGGTGTCAATATCTTTTAGTCCAGAGCAGATACAGATCTAAAGGGCAGCAGCACGAGCTTGGGTTAATCAATTTGATCTGACCTTAATTTATACAGAGTAAATAATGAACCGTCTGTCCTGTATTGAATATTAAGAGAAACATTGGCCTATGGTTCGAGGCTCCATTTTCCAATCCGTTTTAGATAAAAGTCAACATACAATTGTAGCTATTGGCCTGGAATTGTATCACTTCTCTCTGATAAGAAATCCCTCCAGTACATACATCAAAGGATCTTTCTGCTTAATTAGAACAGCAATCGTAATACTTATAATCCATTGTGACTATACAATAGACTTTGTAATTACTCACACAATATTGCCAAGATATAGCATTTAATTAAGACAGCAGTTCTTTGTTAGAAAACTAGATTTTACTCCTTTAGCTGGGGTGAGGGGAAGCGGGTTGCACAGGGCAATGAAAGCGCAGGAAAAATGTTGTACAGAAATGAAGAAGAGCAAACCTAGTGCGTATAAAGAGAGACGGGTCCGGCCTCACTACACAAAAGACAGCCTCCAGTGCCGCGCTTGTTTTTGAGGAGTCTTCCTGCTTCTTCAGCCCTAATTGGAGTCCCTAACGGTGGGTTGTGAGAGACAGTGTCCCACACAAGGCAGGCATGACAGTGGGTAGATGAGAGAAGCAGCAACAAAGAGCAAAGAAACATGAAACAAAGTAGAGGCAGGGAAAAGACCAGGCTTCTGAGATTATTTACTTTTCCAACCTGCCTGCCTTAGCTGTGAGGAGACAGGAGACATGGGATATGTGCGGAATAGCAAGGAGGCCACACGCTGCACTCACAGCTCTCCCCTTGAGTGTAGATGCAGATCATGTTCCTTTGCCTGATACCTCCTTGAATTAAGCTATCGGAGATGTGACAGAGACACATAACCTGGGTTTAACAGAGAGCGTTTCTGAAAAGGTTAACAGTCCATGACCCTGGCCAATCGCGAACAACTCCTATTAGGGGATCTAGACCAGCGTTCTGGCATTCGTTTCTCCCCTCAGAAATCTTTTTTGCTCTCCTTTTTCTCCTGAGGGAATGGCAAATCCTTGTGAGGTAAATAGAAGGGGGGGGGAGGGGAGGTAGCAGGCAGCCTTTCAATCCGGCTGTGACTTGTGTGCTTAAGGGATTGATTAAGCCTCCCATCAGGCCAATGTTTGCACACTCTCTGATCCCCTAATGGAAGCTAAGGTGGCCATGCAAAAAGCAAAAAGCATTAAGCTCAGTGGGACTGAAAACAGCTTTGGAAAAAACAGATCACGCCAAGAGAAAGGCATTGCAAAATGTTGGTGCCAAATTACTAAATTAGTGAAGCTGATAGCTCCGTCGTGAAAGAGCTTAGAGGTTTGGGGGGAAAATGTCCTGGCCTCCATACAACATATTCTGAACTAAGAGTAAAACGGGCAGTTTCTTCCCCGCCCATTTTCTTCCAAGCTTGCAACACTGTCAGTGTGAAATGCTTTAAGTTTTATGGGTGGATAAAGAGTCTTTTTACTTAAGCACGTACTTGCCATCCAACTCTCTAATTAGCCGTCATGAGTTCCTGCTTTCAGAAAATCCATTTATTCCCTACTAGCATAATGCAGGCTTACATAAAGCACTTGTTATGCACTGTTAAAGGCATGTTATTACTTGCAGATGGGTGATGGGGGGAAAGGAACTGTTAAAACCATTGGTTTGAATAGAATTCTTCCAACTCCAAAAGAATCAGGAAGTAATTTCTTATTTTTTCTTAAAAATGTAAGATACATACAATATTTCAAATTTTGGATTAAGACGAACTCGTTGCATTGGCAGTGATTCCAGTCATGCGATTGTCCATGAGACTGTAACTCACCTCTGATTTCATCTTGTCACAATATGGGGCGAATACCTACACAAGAAATCACTATATTCTGTAAGAGGTAAATTATTAATAAAGTAAACATATTCAGTCACTTTTGCTTTCTTGCCAATAGCAAGTTTACACAGGGATGATACAATATCTACTGAACATCCCTCTTTAAAACCTCTTTAAAATGTTGAACTACGAACAAACGTTATTTACTAAATGATAATGACTTTCTGCAACCAAATTAAGGCACAATGCTAATGCCCCTGCCCCACCCCTCTCCCTTTTTATTCAATGTGTGGAACGGCATGCCCATCATTCACTCTCTTTCAGTTTTCTCCATTGTAATCCAAAAGAGATTTAATTACATTTCCAGGGAAAAGGCAGTGCCTCTGAGAGGGGAGGCAGGAGGGTATTCACCATGACATGAAGGCCTGTCAGGAGGCAGAATGAAAATCTAAGCAAAGAATGACAAATTACTGTCAGTCGAGTGTTTCTCTGCTTGTGCGTCTGTCTGTCTGTGTGTGTCTGTCTGTCTGTCTGTCTGTCTGTCTGTCTGTCTGTCTGTCTGTCTGTCTGTCTGTCTGTCTGTCTGTCTGTCTGTCTGTCTGTCTGTCTGTCTGTCTCTGTCTGTCTGTCTGTCTGTCTGCCTGCCTGCCTGCCTGCCTGTCTATCCATCCGTACATGTCTTCCTCATGGTTTACTCACAACTATCTATTCCCAGTGCATTCACTACAGCAGTATTGACAGTGAAAGTGATTCTGGTGCTTAGAGGAGCATAGAGTCCTGTGGATTTGAAGCTGAAGTCTTTCACTAAGGAAATAATTGAGGCGGCCAGTGAAAAGAGCGAAAGGCAGAGACGTGTACAACCTTCCATACAGGTTCCTGGTTGCTTTCCAATTATACCCAGGCTTGGCTGGCGCCTGCACCCCAATTATGGCCTGGAGAGGCGGGCTGGCCAGAGAAGCTGTCACCTTCTGCTGCTTCTGCTGCCTGGGAGACAGGGAAGCCAGACAGAATGTTTGATATGGTGTGTGTGTGGGGGGAGGGGTATGGGGGGGATGTAGTAGTGGTAGTTGTTGTAGTGGTAGACAGTCAGTATATCTTATATCATAAAATCATAACATAAATACTTAAAGGATCATTTGCTTCAGGTATACATGTCTATGTAACCGTGTCTTTCTTTCAGAACAAATGGTAGTGTTGTACTGTTGAGCTTTAATGAGTGAAGCTTGTTATTGTTGCATGACTTAACTACAAATAAGGGGTCCAGTGGAGCTTTTTTTTGTCACAGCCTAAGGTTACTTGTGAAATTGCAATTTTTCTCACATATATATGATCACTTGCTGTGGATTGTTGTATTAGTGTGCAGCTTTTCTCTCTGCACAGTTTTATCCCCAAGCTCCATGTTTCATTTGTCCTGTGGGACTTATAACACACGTTGAACATTTCAGATTGATGTATTCATTTCACTTTTCACCCCTGAAGCCTTACTTTCGCTGTTTGTAGACACTGAGAGAAAATAAATTTCTGCTTCAGCGGGACATCATTCAAAATAGGCTTCATTATGGCCTCCACCTCAGTCCTGACAATTAGGGATCCATTTTATAAAATTTTCACTTCAGGAGGAAGGAAAGGACTTCATGCGGCGGTCTTGGCTCTGTTCATTTCTCAGAGCATTTTTCTGTTTTCCGGGGGATGGTGAAAAATGAAATGTAAATTGGTAATGTTATTGTCTTCTTTGCATCCCTTTCCAGTGATGCGTGGGTATCAAGAACCACAAATATATTTTACGTAAGACCCTTTTAAAAAGGAGGGAAATACTGAATATGCACAACATGAAACAGCTTATGCTCAGTACCATGGAGAGCTCCCCTGCCTATGCACGGTCTGCACATATGGTACCATGGACAGCGTCACTGGCCTTTAGAAAGCCTACGGCCCACAGACAGCACTCTCCTCTTTTGAAAGAATGGTACCATGAACAGCCTCACTGCCATAGCATGATACAGGGCACTAAAAAGTATGTTCACTCTGAGGTGAATAAAGATCAGCAGAACTACTGCTAACAGAACTACTCATGACTAAGCACAGAATGCAGCCGCATGGCTCTTTTCAACCTAGCAAGCCCTCCACAGCTGAGGCCGCTCAGAAAGCACACAGCTGAGAGTTTCTTCCTCAGCTCTTCTGTGCAGTGAACCTTCTCAGTTAACCTATCCACCCTTCTACGGCCCCTGACTCAAACGAAGGAATGACAGAGGAAAAAAGAGAATGGTGAGGAGTTCCACTCCAAAGAATCCATACTAGAGCCTGTCCTCAGGAAAAGTCATTTTCACCTTCCTTTTGTGGGTCTTTGCACCTTCATGGGAACTTGGCATGGGTCCTTGGATTCTGCTCGGCCAACTGTGTGAGTGCTGCTGGGCTTGGTCTGGACTGCAGCCTAAATGTCCATTTTAGGGTTCTTCTCCTCTTTTTGAGTGTTCTTTTTATCACCAATTTGAATGCTTTCAACTGATCAAGATGAAATGGCAAACAGTTTTAAACCTTGCTTAGTCCAGATCTATTTCAATCCATAACTTCATATTTTCTGAATATGAGAATAAAGGAGAGGGCTTTGTACGTACAATACTAAGATAAAGTATTTATACAGATTCCTTATCAAGCCTGTTAATTGTCATTGGTATTTTTAGTTAGCGGTGAATGCTCCCTGTGTGAAAAAGGGCAAGGCTACTTTGCTCCCACTTCCACATTACATGTTGTCATTGCAGTCCAGCCCAAAGGACAGTAAATGAGGAATATCTGTCCAGGCAACCACAAATAACGGTAACCTCATCCCTCTGGCTGCTAGCTTCTCTAGTACATCCAACTGGCTGTCAGTGACAGGAGCTCTGTCTGTCTCTCGCGACCCAGTCTCTGTGGCGCTCGGCCTCAACAAAAAACAGGGCACTGCCATATTGTACAACCCCATGTAGACTGCTGGAAAACAACCTCTGGTGCCTAAGTGTTAGTGACCTGATTTGCTGAAGTGGGTTGATGGTCACAATCATTAGAAGAATATGGGTCAGCTTGCAAGGTTGGCTTGAGAAGTTGGACAAGGGTTGCTCCTAATATGGATCATAAACCTGGAACAGAGCTACCATAAAGTCAAGGTCAAGGTAAGGGTCTTGGTGTTACAGCTTCAGTACTGTGTATAGTTCTTTTATAAGCATAAGGTTATATACCTGCTACCGCTGACTTGTGCACTTGGGGAATTGGACAGCAGACAAACATAGGCTTCTCAGGTACCTGGAGTATGCAATGTAATACGATGTTAAATTATTATTGTATGGAATACATTATGTATTCTCTGAATCATATCATCCATCACTGTGTTGGGACTCCAGTAAGCCACTGGATAAGGACCTGAGAATGTCCTGTGCCTAGGCAATATATACAGAAAATGTGGAATGAAAGATAAAGCCTAGAAAAGTAGACTACAGGATGGAAACTGTGTGAGAGTGTCTCGGGACTCATCATCTTTCATTGGCTCTTTCCCCCACCGAGGACAATATCGCAAGAGGAGCACATTCAATGGTGCCTATTTCCTTGCATTCACTTCATTAAAATCGGAGCAGAAATCTCCCAGTACCCTATTGGAAGATTTACTGGCTTATAAAGTGCCTTATCTCTAGTGTTCTCTTCCCCCTTTTTGTTAACCATGCTCACCAGATCAATAATATGAAATAAAAGTTGTTTTTGACACATCTCACATTTAAGAAAACCTTACAATCATAGGAGGGTGTTTCACATTCATATTTCTCCATTGCAGAAAGGTGCTTTGTATGAAAATCCACCATAACCTTCCATTGTAATCCTTTGTCACACGTGACATTTCAACCATTAATGGCTACAATAGATTTCTTTAATATAAGACATGGAGATATCACTGGCCATTTATGATTAGCTCTAGGCCTACAAAGACCTTTACATTTTGTTAGGTAGAATATAACTCATAGCGAGGAACCATGTCCTCATCAGCAACAAGATTTTTAAACAAACATAACTTAATTGCAGCGTAATGTGTGAGGACACAGGATAAAAAGAAGGAGGTATTCAATGGGGTTGGACAGCTCTGTTTACTGCCGGATGCTCAATGAGGGACTGGGGCCTCCTACATTCCGAAAGAGAGAAAATAAAAACGGTTGCTGGATAGTGGATACTGATGCTTAAATTCCACTGCGTTTGTGAACTACATTTCAGAGATGACCTGAAACTAGAACTACAAAAAAAATGGACCAGTGGACCACACAGGTAATGAAACCAGGACATGAGTTCATGTAATAGCCTATTTGATTTTTTTCATGCAAGTATAGCCATTCAATTACACTATCACATAATACGAAGTCACACAATTTGGCAGGACAGACGCAATGGAGAAGCTCGAGGCCTACTTAAAAATTTAGCATGTTTAAGAGGTAAATCCACTCCCGTTGAAGTCAAAGCCTGACATTCTCGGGAGAGAAAAAAGTTGTCTGGATGGAAGATTGAGGATACAGTACCCATAGACACGTCTTCAGACGGAACACTAATGCCTATTTGGTCTTTCATAAACAAAACCAGAATGTCAAAGCCTCGTTGCAAGCTCAATGGATACAAACAGGAAGCTTTGGCTCTATTGGTTGTGCAAATCTGTTCAAACTTTTGTAACATTATCCAGCTCCTGCCTTTGATCAAGCCACTGACAGATCTGTGGCAGACAGCCAGCGTCTTTTTATAACTAAATGACTCATCTGCTGAGAAGTCGTCACAGCCACACCATGAGACTGCTTTCTGCCATGAAAAATTTAAGCACTGAAGAAATCTTTCCAAAATGCGAACTTTTCACAAATTCAATTTTAATCTTTAGTCTGTCCCTGGCGATGGTTTCCTTGTGACACTGTATTACTGCCATTTCCAGTGGCATGTGATTAAAAGAATATAAGCATGTTTTAATACGCATGCCCCACATCTACTTCACCACAGATCCATAGCTCATAGTCAGAATACGGGTGTGAAAACAAAGCTGAAGTCAAAACACTCCAAAGTAAGCTGAGATTGTGTGTACTTCTCCCCAGGGCTCCTGTCTCACAAGTCACAGATGAGGATGACTGTCAGTCTTGTAGCTCTCTTCTCTCTTTTCTTCAGTTACTTCAATCTTTAGTTTTGTTCTCTTTTCCTCTAGTTTGTCTCATTCTCTCTCCCCTCTCTCTCTCTCTCTCTCTCCTCCTCTCTCTCTCCTCTCTCTCTCTCGCTCTCTCATACCTTTCCTCCCTGACGTATTCCTCTGTCTTTTGTTTGTTTCTTTATTTTGAACCATTTCCCTATCTTTTTGATCATTTTTCCTCTCTGTCCTCAACCTCTATGAGGCCCTCCCACCCACTCACCAGTGACCTCAGAAGACACAGCGTCTCATCTAGTCTGTCTACCTCCACCTGTGATGACAGGAATACCAATGACTCTCAGCTTAAAGCAATCAATTCTCCAAGGTAGAGTCACTGTGTGTCCGTGACATGAGTTCGCCTGATTATTGTCTCCAAAATCCAAAAGCGATCGATTTCCACAGCGAACGTGGGGATCCAACTGAAAGGCATTTAAAAATGGTTCCATAGTGTCAACCTGGCAACTGAACAATGTGTCAAGTTTTGAGTTTTCACAAACAAACACGTTTTCTGTGTTTAGTTAGCAGTTGGAGAGTATCTTATTCATCGCAACAACTAAGATGTTATGATGGCATCTCTTTTCACATTTTTACAGATTGGATGAGTGGAAGGGTGGACTGCTTTAGTGCTATTACTTCTATTAAAAACTACTGGTAAAACATCCTCACCCAGCAGTGATATAACCCTGCACTTATGAAGTATTATAGTGGGCTTGGCTATTGATAATTCATGCAATGGCACTGTAGATTGTCACTAGATATAAACCCTATGTATAAAAGTGTATTATTTATATACGAGCTGTGATGTTCACAGATCGGCTCTGCTTCATAAAACATCTCGCTGGAGTGGAGGCATCTTTCATGAGTGACAAATGGTTTTGTTGAAGGAGTGCAAATAAAGTTCTCCATTGATTAGTGTAAACATTTCAGCCATCAAAAGTCACCCACAGTCTGCTGTATCTGCTGATTCTGAAGAAAATCTCCAAAAGTCACTTCAGAGCAACTTTTCTCCTAAGCAGCTTACGATCAGTGTTTTGACAACTACAGTATAGTGGATATTGTACTTCTTCCTCTTCTTTTGGGGTAGCTCCACATTCAAAGCTTCTGTAATCTTCATAAAAAATAGGACACTGAGACTTGGAAGAATTCAAAACAACATTGCAATATATTTTCAACTTTGTAACCAAATTCTGGGTTACCTATAGTGTCAGTGGATACAATTCTGAAGAAATCCAACAAAATAGCATCTCATCAAACAGCCCCATGTTACTCCTCAATTGTCACTGCTGGTGAAATAATGCAATTTCAATGAATGGGCTACCAGTAATGCTAGGTTTTGGTTGAAAGAGTGTTAATGGCTTTACTTCCAAACCCAACTTCAGACGGGAAAATAAATCCCCCTGAGGAACATGAATGTATACGGTGTGTAAGTGGGCGATGATATATTCTTGACGACGTGTGCCCGTTGGGCGGAACTTTAGAGCACTGAGCTCAATGGAACAAAAGGATCTCAACACCACAGCAGCAGCTATAGAGCTCTGTTGAGTCATGCATCAGGATTATTATTTCAGATCGCCTCTCCTGAGCTCAGAACGACTCCAGCTGAGAAAGGAACAAAAACCTAAACTCGTTATTTTCTGGACTCGGCATGAGTAAGTGTTGAGAAGGGAGGTGGTCCTGGATAGAGCAGCTGGAACAGACATGAATAGCATTTAAATTGAAAGATTTTAAGATTCTCACTTTAGATTACGATGTGTGTGCAGGTCTATCTAAGAACAGAACTGTAGCAATACTGACCAAGGCAAGAAGTGGTTTAATTGGCAGAGGGCAGTATTAGTTTATGTACAGGGTTATTCTGTTGTGACATATGGCCTTATGGCACTGTATGTACAGAAAGGAGTACTGTAGATGTACAGGTAGATACTGTTTAGGTATAAAGTTGAGGAAATTGTTATTCTGGATTGATGACAGGATTGGGACATGGGGCTTGTGTGTTATTTAGGTTGTCATGTTACTGCATGTGTCAGACTACACCATGTTCATGAAATTCTTGTTTTGGCAGAAAGACCTGGCGGCCGTGATGGCAGAGCAAACACACACACAGGAGACCAGCGGTGTCCAAACATTCCGTTTTTAACAATTGGAATGAATAAATGACATGTCTAAAGATGCTGAGAAATTGTGCTTGCCCAGTGAGAGTTCTTACAGAGCATCTCCGCCATTTAGAGCTCCAGCAGTGAAAGATTATTACTTATCACAGGGGTCTGGCGCCCACCTAGTATTGTTACAGATAGTAAATATTATGTTACAAGGTACCGTAACACCTCTATCTCACCTTGCAAAAATCCTTATAGTTTACGATCTTTTTTCCTTTCTGAAAAGTTCCGAGATTTTCAATAAGCAGCCACACAAAAATACAGGCTGCTCAGAAAATGCACATTCTCACTCCTTATTGGGAACAATTGAAAAAGACTATGGATGCACAGTCACACCCTTAATATTCGCCATAATATTCTGATCACTACATTTGTTATCTTGGACAGATTGAGTACATGTGTTTATCTAAGCATACTGGTCTGGTCTTTTCTCATTCACAGTTTCATGGCCTTGGAGAGGACAACTTTTCATTTGGACAGGTCTAAAGTTAACCACTATTTTGCCCTACATTGTTTCCGTGGTTCAATGGTTTGTCATGTGGTTGTAGAAATATGCATATTCTATGTTATCAGTAAGCCAGTCGTTACACTGCCCTACTGTCTCTCCAAAAGTACTTTATTATAATGACATTATATATTATTATTGCACAATTATAATAAAACAAAACAAAAAGGAATTGAGGCATATAGTTAAAAGTTATTAAGGCCCAGACACAATATGGGGTGTGTAGGCCTGTATTACTGTAAAGTATTAGGCATTTGGCTAAAAACGAAATCCCTATTTTGGAGTTGCAGCTGAAGGATGCAAACCGCAAATATATTCATGAGGGCAATTAAATCTCAAACTCTGTAGTGAAGGAATAGAAAACATCCTTTAATGCAAAACAAAAAAGCTAATGGTGAAGGGTAACTATGCAGGCCTTGCCTAATTGCGATAATCGCTAAATATGCCACACAGTTTCAAATACACAGAGAATATCCCTGATTGTCCCGCTTGTTAAAGGAACAGACTGTGAACGACTTATTTTGTGCATAATAACGTACATAATTAAAGAAGATGTCAGAGGACGCTGTTATACAGTGTTGAACAATAACATGTCAATAACTACGCAAGATGACAAAAAAGCCCTCTGCTATCTTGTGTAGTGGATGACATGTTATTGCACAACACTGTAAAACAGACCCTCATTAGGCTCGTAATCTTGACAAAATAAACTGCTGGGGTTTCCAGGAGGTAGCTGAGGGAGAGGCAAATATTTTGTTCTCACACTCCTGAATTTAATGTTTTTGATGGTGTAATGCACACGCCATGTCTTTCCATGCTGGAAGAGTGAAGCGTGCAACAAACACGATATTTACTCTTTCATTTTCTTTTAAGTTTCTTTCCGTATCTTCGGTTATTGCCCTCTGTTATTACTGCCTCCAACTGGGGGCAATTTACTTAGATTGCACTGCACTGTTGTTTCCTTAATGCATTCTGGAACCAAAAAATATTTCTTAGGTTGAATGAGGAACATAATATTACCATACAATTGCTTTTTGAACTACTCAAAAAGCCGTAGGAAATGATACAGAATTGATTCCTGTGGACTCTGAGATAAAAACTGTAATTTCAAACAGAGATCACGACTGTACTTCTGAAAGGAGTCAGATTTGACCAGTTGAATAAACAAAGTCATGAAACCTGTTCCACTACTCAAGTAAAGAAGAAATAATGTTCACATCAAATATTAGGACATTACTTAAGGACAAAATTGTCAGTTTGGACCCAGAGGACCCTGATTGAGACCCTGTGTGAGAGCAATTTCCAATTAAAAACAAACTAATAAAATGACATTGTTGTAGCTGCATTCAATATTTCTAAACATGTTTATGATATGGGCTGACAGTCTATGGATATGTCTAGCAAGTCTGTTAAATAACTGTATATATTATTCCCTTCAATGCTACAGTATGCTATAGAGTTATTGATTATCTGTCATACATTGGCAATGTTGTTTGCTTTTAAACATCTCAATGCCAGGAATCTGAATCTGTATGTGTGTGTGTGTGTGTGTGTGTGTGTGTGTGTGTGTGTGTGTGTGTGGAGCTTTCCCCAAAAACACAACACTTACATAATCAAGGCACACAATATCCTTTAATCTAAGCTGCCAATCCTGTCAGAGTTAATCATTCTAAAAGAAAAACGAAGACGGGTGAAGATTTTTGGAATGTTTTTCTTCTTATAGGAAGTAAAAAGCATATGTGGCTTGATCAAGTACTACACTCTCGTTTGATACGCATCACATCTTTGTGTATTTTAAGATTGCTGTAGTTCCTGATTCAAATGCACAGCTGTCCTGGGTCTTCACCTGAACAAAGGCACTTTACCCTGCTCAGCTCTTCCACAAATGCATAAATGTCTATGCTACTCTACAATTCATCTGACTGGTCTCAGTCTGTCAGAAGCCATTTTAAATCACACTAAATGTTTGGTGTCTTGCAAAATAAGTTCTTGGGGAGTGCATGTTGTCTTGATGCCTTTAGGCCTGTGTAAGAACCATAAATACTGTATGTGTTTTGCCAATTGTTTTCCATTCACTGCCTCTATAATGGAAGACCATGCTTTCACAGTGTCTCAGTTTAAGATGCAATGACATGGATTTGGGAAAGTTGTCTTTCCACGCATAGCATGGTGTCATCCTAGCTAATGAGCTGTGTTAGCTGGGAAGAGAGTAAATGAGAGGCCAAAGAAAAGTAGAGAACCTTTTATTATAACCTTTCTGTGCCATCCAAGTAGTCTTATACCTATTAAAGCAACATTACTTATTAATGAGGGGAAAAAAGAGGAAAAAATACATGCCATGTGGTACTGTGCACATTGGCAAAAGATTGTGGTATGGGGAAAATAATAAAAAAGGAATAAAAAGATAAGTGTAATTTTGTAACAGTTTCAGGCTCCTGGCATTTAATACTGGAGAGGAATTTTGTTACCTTGGCAACAGAGCATCCAGCATTACAGAAGCACAGCGGCTGAAACCATCTTAGATATTTTGTATGAGATTGCATACATGGGGACAGGTGAATGGACAGTGGTGTTGTCATTTTAAGTGACATAATGATCTGAAAGACATCAGATGACACTTACCGGATCCAAAAACCTTTAAGTGGTCTCCAACTCTCCATGCGTATGATGTACAAATGTTATCAAATGATGATTTGATCATCTCAAAGTATTTAAATACAGTAAATACCTCAAAGGCAGTTCAAGCATGGGGACCGTAAAGCTAACAGCTTGCATGATCAAACTATTGGGTTCTATTCAATTTGTGCAGCACAAAAGCTTAATTGTAATGGATGCTTTAGGGCAGCAACCAAACTGGATCATACAACACGAATTATCAAAGTGCACCTTTAAATTAGAACATTTCAAAAAGGGCCAGAATGTTTAGCCGTGGGAAAGATGACTAAAATGACACATTACCACAGCGGGCCAGGCACACAGAGAACGCAACAGACCCCCCCCAGCCAAAATCATTCCTAATGTGTAGTGTAAATGTAATTTAACTGGCTACAATTTGGCCATGGTCTCCTCAGAAGAGCTGCTGAAAGGATTTTGGGACAGCTCAGTGTTTCCAATGAGGGTTAATATCAGTATGTGAGGTGAATAATGATTACACAAACTAGGCCCATTCAACCAGAGAAACCTCACTTACAGACACCAAGGGACATTTTCCATAGTAACAATCGTCATTCTCCAAGTACGAACTACTCTGTTGTATCATTCCGCACAAAGATGCAAAAGGGATCCAAGGACTTCGGCTTGCAGTAATGGAGTTAAGATGACTAATCATTTTCTCATATAGGAGATGCTATTGTTGTTTGATGCCTGAGGATATGTGTCGCACATATCAACAGAGAAGTGGATGCTCCCTCCTGACTGGAGCCATCTGTTGGTCCACAGGGCTCGTCTGTCACAGCTGAAGAGGAGGCCCCAGAGTTGGTCTGAGTGTCTGGGAGGGCCCCCTGGTGTCTGTTCCCGGTCCCTGGTTGGACAGCCCCCCCAAGCAGGCCTTCCTGCTAATTACAGTAAAGCCATGCTGCGGTTGCAATGAATGCACCACCACCCCACCCCACTATTCCCTTATCTTGTCATAGCTGCTATCTCACTTTACTCTTAGGTTTTACCCAATCCCCCTCCTGCATTCCCATGACCATTGCACTACATACATACATCGTTTTCTACTTTTATCCACCATTGCAAACCGCCATCCCCTTCACTCCATCACCACTTCCAAGTAGAACATGTCATGACCATTGTGCTACATAAATATATAAATGTAGGACCAAGCTATACTGACCCAGTTGATATTCTTTTCTCTTTACAGCTTAGAAATGTCCCCCAAATGTGTTATTTCCTATGGCCTCTTAATTTGTACTCATTTAAACAGACAATGCCGTAAAACAACCTAACTGTACAGTAGTTTTATGACGACGAATGAATGAATACATAACTACAAACATGAGGAATTGACTGATAAAAACCTTGGTTACTTACATTCATTTTACACAAAGGTTCTCTTACTCAGCGACCTGTGATTACATCCATAGTGATGGGACAAACACTTACTACAGCTTTAAATCAGGTCTTAATTCATGGTTATGGTTTAGGTTTGCATTGAGGGTTGGGCTTTCTCTTCCGACGGTTAAGAGTTAGGCTTCTGGTTTGTTTAAGACAAATATTCTCCATCTCTACTTTGTCCAACCTGCGAAGTGTCAGTTTTAAATCCAGCTTTCACTGTACACATCCAGCACATTTACACAGCTCACATAGCACTTTTGATAGCCACACATACTATAACACAATAAGAGTGTCCCTCAACAGTACCTCTCGTTTCACTCTGCTGAGGGGTCATGTGTGTCTACATGGTCCACAGTCTGTGTCAGGGGAACATGAGTATGTCAGTCATGTCAAGTCTGTCAGACGAGATGATGTCTGCTTTCTCATCATGCCAAAGGAAAGTCCAGTGACATCTGCAAGTATGCTCCAGTATTCCCAAGCATACTCTACTATACACATATTACAGGCACCCTGAGCCTCTTAGTTGTGTATCCAAACCAAATGAAAAAAGTACTTCCCACTGGTGACTACTTATTATATCCCCAGATGTCAAAAGTACTCTGCCTTTCAGAAAAGAGAGGCTGTCTCTTTGGAGCTGGGGCAGCCTCTTGGCTGGAATTTAAGAGGCTCGTGCGCTCTCCCTGAATGCTAATCATGTTGTGTTTGATTCTTGCATAGCTGAAACCTGACTGATGGTTCAACTATTAAATTAAAGAGATGACAGCTGCTACTTGGGACAAAAGCTGTCCCTCTCATACAATCTGTGCTGTTTAAAAATGGATGAAAGCATTATAAGTTGTATTTTCATGATTTTATAAATGAGTCACACTTTTTCCAGGTTCTTCTTGTGCACAAAGGAAACCTCTGCTGACAATTGACAGTTGGAGTAGAAAAGAAATTCACATACAGTGATTAAAAAACGAATGTATCCACTTTTGTCAGTCTTAATTGAATTCATTTTAGGTACTGACTTAATAATACCTTAAACTTCTAAATCTACGGCTTCAAAGTAGAGAATATTCCACAAGGACGACCAAAGACCTTGATGCGTAAGCCGATTTTCTCCTTAGCTTCAATCCTAATTATGCTTTAGTGAGTTGTGAGTGTGCACTGACATGAGTCTTTTGTCTGATTGTTTTCCAGATGTCATTTTTTACATCTAATCTGATGAATTAGCAAGGTCCTATCTTTGTATTTTATTACCATGCTTCTATGGTAAAGCAGTATGTTTAATTACATTCAATTGGTGATGTTTCTTAATCAAGTACCCCTCATTGTGTATACAATGAATACAATAAATTAAATTATATTCAATAACAATTGATCATTTGACAAATTTAATTGTGTTTTTTGTTCAAGTGATTGATGACCAGGCAGACAAATGCAAACTGGATTTCTCTGGTCTAGAAGGGTATACTATCTATACTTGCTCTGAGATGGAGGTTGAATTTGACAAGTGACTCATGGTGATTTGGGATGCCCTAAAATGCAAAAACAATTAGTTAATTTGTCACGCCTAAATTCCTGTGGAATGATGTTTAAAATTCCCCAGATATAGGGACTGTGTATTGGGAACTAATTACACGCTTATTACCAAGCAATTAGGAACACTAGAGCACATGTGTGCCCGCTAAGAGATTTTTTTAACTTTTCATTCTCCTAAATAATTCATAAAAATGAGGGATTTACGCATTGTAACTCAGGTAATAATATATGTACGACACTGCAGTACTTGTGTAGGCTGCTGGTATTTTGTCTTTTCCCAGCGTAGTCAGTTTAGGGTGTGTTGTACTACATTTACATTTAGTCATTTAGCAGACACTCTTATCCAGAGCGACTTACAGTAAGTACAGGGACATTCCCCCGAGGCAAGTAGGGTGAAGTGCCTTGCCCAAGGACACAACTTAATTTCGCACAGCCAGAATCAAACCGGCAACCTTCTGATTAATAGCCCGATTCCCTAACCGCTCAGTCATCTGATGCACGTTCTAGGTCCTTATCCACTGTTCTGTGAAGTGCTATTTTATACCAGGCTCAAAAACGGTCCATGCTGGGCCCAAGTGCATGCTGGGTAACAGTTCTGATTGTTTAGCTATTTTTCTCTATACTTAATAATGGTGAGCTCGTACCTCGGGTGTGACTGAAAGTATTTTGACCTCTTAAATCAGAAGAATTATTTAGAAAGAAATGATTGTTGCCATCATTCCATAGTGACAGATCAAATACATAAAAAAATGCATCCATCCTTCATTTGAGAAAAAGTCTAGTTAGGCTTAGATAAAGTAATAGCATGCAGTAATTCTGTTTGTGTTTCACAGAACATTATGGAGTAAGACAAGTCTCACAAGGAACTCTTGCTCACCCACAAACACTTCCAGAATGAAGGGGCACGGTACAATCCTATTTGTAACATATACTGATGCACTGTTAAAATGGTTCACCTGCCAGAATTCCAGGTGCAAATTATTCTGGTCTCTGTTCTGAGAAATCCCTTTGATTGTTATCCACTTGTCTGTTTGCATTTTGAGCTACAGCCCTGAAATTAGTTATACTGGTTTGCATGTGTGTGTGTGTGCTAGTTGAAAAGTGAAATATATTTTCGTGCCTTGGATTGTCAGGGGAAGAAGACAAGATAACATTGGTGAAATAATTATACCTTGAAAAGTAGCTAGATTATTCTATTGTTGTCACTCAGGCTTATGTTTATTTACAGTATATTATTATTTGTGTTAGATATTTTGTGTTTTGCCCCATTTTTGTCTTGCGGTTGCTATAGAAACAAACCATGAAGAGGCATCACTGATTTTTCCAGACATATTCTGTCAGTGCTGTAGGCCTAGCAGTTATGTGCAGACTGAATGCTCTCTTTTCACCATACGCTGTTCATTATTCTTTTTGTCCTTGCTTACTTTTTTCTCCTGAAATAAGGGATAATCGATTGAAAGGTAGAATCTGTAATCTTTCATGGAGTTAGATTAACTGAAGTACACATCAGCCTAGTTAAAGCAGGGAGGAATGCGACCGAACTCCCCGTTTTCAATTACGAGTTATGTTGAAAGTCTCTTCCGTTCCCTCTGGTCCTTGTGGTAGCATGTTATCGGCACCCTCCCACCCTTCCCTTCCTTCTCTGCTTCTCCCTGTCATCTCTCCAGGCTTCCCGGGGGATCTGCTTGAGCTGCTGCTCGGCCTTGACCCACTAGGACTCTCCGCCACACCCTGAGTTCAATGCCTGGTAAATATGCATGCGCCTTTCACATCATTCATTCCTGTGCATCCCAGTAATCACTCTCATCCCCTGGACCCCAGACCTGGCTCTGCTACCAGCCTCCACCAACCGCATCAGGCTCGGCTCTGCTACCAGCCTCCACCAACGGCATGAGGCTTGGCTCTCCTACCAGCCTCCACCAAACTGCATCATATTTGGCTCTGCTACCAGCCCTGCTTCAATAAAGGGTACTCTAGCCACACTTCTTGTTTGTTCTTTGTCCCTTTAACAAAGGTTAAATCTGTTCATCTTTTTTTGTCACACAGGTTAGCCTGATAAAGTAAATACTACCTTATGGTATGATAACAAGGTCTGGGGATGTCTTTATAAACTTTACAGTAATCAGATCATGACATCAGTATATTTTTTTGCATTTATTATTGCCCACTTGTGACCTAACTATGCCCTGTAAGTGTACAGTGTGATGCTACTGCAGCACCAAGTCATGTCTGTTTTCACCGCCAGATGACCCTTTAATTCATTCTAATGGTGCGTGACAGTTAGCTTAAAGGCATTATTCAGCTCCCAAAATAAACACATGTTTAATGGAGAACAATAAGAGGTCAGAGTGCAGAGCAAAAACATTGAACATCAGATGTCTGAAACTGATGTCTGCTGTCTGTCTGATCTGCATCAATAGTTCTTGAAATCCCCAGGAGGAACGTTAAACATAAAAAGAAGGATGTAAGATTATGGTCCGGTACAAATGCAGACGGTATAAGACCCTCCACAAATACAGCCTTTACTCAAAGTTAGGCTAGCATGAAGGAGACAGACTGCCCTCATGGCTAACTCCAGCATGTCATTAGTCTGGCTAATTACATAATAATGACTACATTTTCCCTTACAGGGCGATTGAAGACACATTGTGCAGAGGGGTCCAAATCACCTTTTCTATGCCAAGAAAAGGCAGTAGAGCTGAAAAAGTGTTCTGAATATGGCACTGCCTGCACTTCCCTCTTCTGTACAATGTCTCTGGAATAGCTCACACAACAACTGTAATTTTTCTCAACAAACCATACGCTGTGAGACTGTCTCAACATACAAAACAAATGTACAGGTGTAGGTAACTTAGGTCTAAGGGGCTAGCCACTTGAGAGAAGAACAACAATGCAGTTAGTTGCTTGGTAGGTAGGGATGTAGCCATGTCATGGCTTCAGCGTGTAAGCAGAGTCTGACACACAACAGCAACAAAGTGTGCTCAATTTGGTGCTCTGCTGGCAAACGTCAGTATGTCTGACTTTGTTATAAGCAATGTACCATGATGTTCTGCCAACATGCTGTTGAGTTGCCTTGACAGTCTGTGGTTAGTCAGCATTATAAAGCATATAGAAAAGGCATGTACTGTACAATTTAGGGAAGTGTTAACAAGGTAAATAAGTGTGTACTATGTTCTTATTGTTTAGTGAGGAGACGTGTATGTGGGGAAATAACAAATGCCCCTCAGTTGGGTTTGGGAAGGTATGCCACAAGTAACTAGCCCATCAAAATGGTGGGTTTGATTTATAATTTTTCATAAACAATTTATTGAAGTAAATGTCATCAATAAACTGGTCAAGAATATATTTTACATAACATACATTGCATAATATGATAATTGAGGTGAAGAGTGCCTTTGCATCACAAATGTAGCATTTTAAGTGAAATTGTATAGTGCATCAACAAATCATTTAGTATAACCTGTATAAACTTATAATTACTTCTGGGGTAAGAAAAAAACTGGGTTAGGGTTATGGAAAGGAAATATATCACATAAGGCTGTACACCTGGTTAAGGATATCTATGAAGGAAAAAAAAATGTTGATTCATTTGTAGTTGTCCTATATAGTAATTCATCACCCCATCACCCTGGGTGACTCCCCAGTCAACACTGTGGAGTCCTTCCGCTTCCTGGGCACTATCCTCTCCTAGGACCTCAAGTGGGAACTGAACATCAGCTCCCTCACAAAGAAAGCACAACAGAGGATGTACTTCCTGCGGCAGCTGAAGAAATTCAACCTGCCAAAGACAATGATGGTGCACTTCTACACAGCCATCATTGAGTCCATCCTCACCTCCTCCATCACCATCTGGTACGCTGCTGCCACTGCCAAGGACAAGAGCAGATTGCAGCGTATCATCCGCACTGCGGAGAAGGTGATTGGCTGCAATCTGCCTACCCTCGAGGACCTAAACACCTCGAGGACCCTCAGGCGAGCGAGGAAGATTGTGGCCGACTCCTCCCACCCTGGACACTCCCTGTTTCAGTCACTCCCCTCCGGCAGAAGGCTGCGGTCCATCAGGACCAACACCTCTCGACACAAAAACAGTTTCTTCCCTTCTGCTGTTGGCCTCTTCAACAAGGCCAAGGGTTCACACTGACTTAATGACTTTACTTTAATGACTCTAATATTCTGCACTACATTACTGCATCTTGTACATTAGTATTTTTTGTCATATTTGTATTTTTTGTATTTTTATATTGTAAATTAGGCAACTTATATTTTATTGTATATTTTATTTTAATTATAATTCCACTTTAGTATAGATAGTATAGTTATATAGTATAGATATTTAGTATAGATAGTCCACATATTTAAATTTAAGGTCACTATATGTTTATTGTATGCACCTTCCTGCCAAAGCAAATTCCTTGTCTGTGCAAACTTTCATGGCCAATAAATCCCTTTCTGATTCTGATTCTGATATGTAGGGACCCGATGTCCGATGCTGGTGTTGATTCAGCAGGTTTGTTCTCACATTCAGTAAACCAATGAACCCCTTTTCCCCTTTCATAGTATGTGTACTGTAGTAGTGCTGTGTTGCAATAAATATGACCCCATTTTACAAAAATCTATTTTTATCGTCACAAACACTATTCTAAATGCAAGTCCTAACCTACACTACTGTCAATTTCAAGTTACATCACTGCCCTTTCCAACATACAGTGTACATATTCATCTGTCAGTGTTGCATGGTATATTATTATGTTAAATAAGATATTTAGAGCATACAAGAGTTATACTGTACTTTAGATACCATTGTCTGACCAACACTAGTATCAGAATACATCTGTTGCAAATATAGTTTCTTCATATTTTACCCGCAAGCAAAGTTGTTAAGAATATTATGTTTGAGCTGGATGGGTGAAAAGGGGTTTTCCAATTCACAATACCCAATTAAGGGAGGAGTGAAAAGAAAAAGGCATCAATACAAATAATAAGATCAGCCCAGTAAATTTCCCAGCTCCATACAGGTCTCTGGCAAACTAACTCCTCTTAACTGATGGAGGCTCTCCCCTGAGTCTCATCAGTGGTAAACCACAGAAAATGACTTCATAAGCAATTTGGAAAGCCCTAATTGCCTCTTAAGAAGCCAGGGGTGACTGTTATTTTGTGCACTAGGGTGAAAAGAAATGAGCTCGGGCTAAGATAAAAGGCAAGAGGTATTGGTTGGGTTGTGTATGCCTGTCTAATACTGCATATTACTGATCCTCTGGAATGCTCTAAGGTATTTATTTTAAGCCTTAGTGGCCATACAAAATAGAGAACTACAACCAATTTTTATGTGAACTCTACTCAAGAAAAGACTCAAGACGCACTTGTTCCGGGAGTACAACGGTACTTAGGAATGTTCATCTGGACCTGATGTTTCCTCCAGGATCACAATTACTCTTATTGAGAGACTTGTTGCTCCTGTTGGTTAGTTGTAACTCACTTAATTACTGTACTCGCTGTGGAATATATTTTTGGTGCTTGCTTTTTCCACAGGTATACCCTTGCACTTTTTGAGGTTCATGTTTTTTAATTGTAACTTGTTTAACGACATGCTCTTATGGTTCTTCCCTTTGGGACTTATTTCGTTTTCACAATGTATGCTTCATGTTTTGGCTACCCGCAATGTTTGGGGCTATCTCATTGTTATGATCAGTGACCTATGCACTTTTGTAAAGCTCTCTTTTGGAAGTCGCTAAAAGTGTCTGCTAAATGCATAAATGTAAATGTACTCCTAAAACGCCAAGATTCCACACCTTCCTCACCCCCTATTAGTGTTGGATACCTGCTGGATTCATGTACATGATTCACTAAATGTTCATTAACAAAAGATAACCTACCATTTTAAAAACAAAGATAGTTGTCTTAGAAGAGCATCAAATAACAATTGAGAATTGAATCAGTTTATAGCAAAATGGTTCAAAAGTCATAGGGACAGGCTTTTAAAATAGTATATATATTCCATACAGTTAGTTTTGAGTAAATTTGTATGCATATTTGAATATTTCATGAGCTGAATACATCCTAACTCCCCCAACCACAAGGTAAATATCAGACGGTGAATTTGTTGTCCTAAAAACAACGAGCTAAAATGTTTTACTAAGTAACTAAATGATTATGCACAAAATCAAACATTTCAAATGCAGGAAAGTCACACATCAATACACAAGTAGCAAAATCTTGTCCCATACACTACAGTACCAAATGTTTTCGCCAGAAGTGTTTTCTATTTAAATGCAAATGAAGTCAACGTTTAGGGACCAGTGTGCTCGGCCTAGGTGATCAGCTTCACTTTCATATCTTTTAGAAGAGATTGTGTTAGCCACTGTGGCTTAATAGTAGATTAATACTAAGTGGCATCTTACTGAGGAATGACACCAAGGTGTCCAAGACCAGTCAAGAGCACAGTATGCATGCACAAAACATTGATTCTGTCAAACTGTTACAAAATGATTTGTAAAGTATGCCTCTGAAACAAATGGTAATTTTAAGGCAACCATCTACAGTATGGTAAACTGTTGTTGCCTGTCATGCATGCGAGTAGATGCACAGTAGATGCATAGACATATGAATTAACATATTTTGTCTCGTCTAGTATTGTAAAGTAAAGAGATTTTTCCTATGGAGGAAAAACATTCACTGCAATGCTAATCACTGCATCCCCTGTTGCTCTCAAGTTTATCCCTAGCCAGGCTATCATAAAAGAGGGCCAAGATGTCTTGGGAATACAATGTATAGATAAGAAAACATTTAAACTATCTCTCTAAGTGCGCTGAACTTAAAGAACAGCGGTTGATGCTGCTACCATGGTGACACATTCTTGTACGGCCTCAGGGTAACCCCTGCAGCCTGTTACCGTAATTTGCGAGTTCTGTGAGGTAGAACGGCCCACCATCCCCCCTTCACCCAAAAGGCAGCATGGATAAACAGAGGACAAGGGTCTCCAACATATTTAGGTATATATATATATAAAAGTTATATTGCAATTATTCCCCTTTTTTCACGGTTGAGGGGGGGATTCTCGACACCCGTGGAGCATGATGTTATCCTGCCTCGCCAGCTTTTCGTCTCAAAAAACTTTTCCCCCTGGATCCTCTGGAGATGTAATTACTGTGCAGCCAACTTGTAAGACCCTGAGATCCAGGGAATACATTCCCCACACAACCATTCCTTGCGTTTATTTTTAACGGCTTTCCTTCACATCCAGTTCCTAGTCCTACAATGGTTTCCCCCACATTGTGTCCATGTTGTTGTGTTAATTAATTGAATTGTGAAGCCTTACCAACAGAGTAGGTATGTACTGTAAGTTGTTCGTGTCAAGCATTGAGTCTAACAAGTGAATCGAGTGGTGGCTGCGACACACTTATGCTGGTAGTCAAGATCACTGGGAGGGTTTTCTTCTAGTCTGTGCATAGTCTGAAGGAAGAACCCTAAATCACCTTGTCATTGAATGTCAAATTGTCCACAGATGTATAGTGTGTGCCATATTGGAAATGGCAGAATTAGTCCAGCTCTCACTGATGCACCCTGCATGCAGCTTACATATTATGCACCTTACACGCATCAGTGTAGATGTATTTTTCAGAATTTGTGGCCAAAGCGTTTGACTGATCCATATCTCAGGATCAATCCATTATTGCATGGAGCTTAAATCAACCCCACCCATCCGATCCAAGCATACAAATGCATGGTTTACATTTTGGGAATTACATTTTTCACGAATGTACTCCAGAAAATGTGGACTACTCTTTTTATGACATACTATCCCATTTCACTTGGCAGACTCAAGTATTGATTTAAGCATTTAAGTATTTTATTAAACCAGTGTAAGCATTCATCTTAGGCTCTCTGCCTGGAAATGCATAAGCTTTGATAAAACAATAGTACAGAGCTGCATAATATTCAGAAGGTGGAGGCTAAGGTGGAATAAAAACTGAATCAAAGATGGAGGCTTAAGCAAAGAAGCTAAATTAGTGAGCATGCTGTCCTATTAGTTTAAGACCCTAAATCAGACGTGTGCGGTATAAGGAGGCAATAAGCCTCATCCACATTGAAACCTTACCACAGGGGTGGCTAGAACCTACCACAAACATGACAGGACACATCATCAAACATACCATTTCTAGCCACCACAGATTCTCAATGAGTGTCACCACCATAGCCAATACTATACCGTATTGCTTCATCCAGATGCTGATCATGCCCACACTAGGGTTGAAATGCAGGCCCTCTGAGTGTGTATTCATATGTGAAGACCACCTCTATAAACACTGTGCCAGCTATACCACGAAAAGCCACTGTAGTTTCTTCGATGGCGTGCATGGAATTCATATTGAGGAGTGAGTTTAACCAATTCAACTCAGTTACACAAGCATTAGAAAAGATCAGGGTGTTTCATGTCAGATTGGCACATCAACAGCTGAAGGTGGCAGAAACGACTAGGACTGGTACCAATGCTGTGTATCCTTCTGACACTCACAAACACACACACATACACAGAATCACAAGGAAAATGCTCAAGAGGAAGCTCTCAATATGCTCCTTGATCTTGCGGCTTACATAATATAATTAAGCAGTTTAAGCTGGCTTTATTGATGCAAGCAGCAAACGCTGCAGTGCCTTAGGGGGGAAAATCCCATCAGTAGCCTACCCCCCACCCAACACACACATACATGCACACACGTACACACAATATACACACATTATGTGGATTGCGAAATCTCTGGAGGAGCTGCCTGGATTACCAGCAGGAATCAGCTTCTTCCGGTACTATAAAGCTCTTGGCCAGGAGCATCAGACCCTGTCCACAATGATGTCATTGAGGGGTAGGCGGATGACAGTTCAACTGGAGTAAACACACAGACTACAGCATCCATTTCATTGGATAATTTCTCAACCATTTGAATTATTGAAAGAAAATGCGACAAAAAAAGAGTGTAAAGCAGAGAGGGGTGTATTACAGATTCAAGGGTGAGGGAGAAATATAACTGCAAATCAACCTCTGAGTGCTGAATTTTATAGAGTGGAATGCATTATTCATTATTAATCATTGCTGGCCGTGATTGCAAGAAAACAAATTGCAAACTGGTATAAAATTGACAACAAATACACACACACACCGGGGTGAGTAAACTTGCTAAGGGAAGATGTAAATGTCGCTTTTAAATTGGCAGGAAGTCTTTTATAATTGGCAGCTAGAAGCATTAGAAATACATGTTTTTACTTACTCAAAACATTCAGGGCCAGTGTATTGTGGGGCCTGTCTAACTGTATACTAACAAGGTTTGTATTTCAGTTTGCTAAAAAGTCAAGTCCCATTTGCTACCATTACTGTTGTAACAGAGCACCACAACTCTACCAACTCAGCCTTCAGATTTTCAGGTTGGCAGTTGTTTGAAGACCTGTGAGCCGTGGATCCAAGTTTAGACTATGACTTTAGCACCAAGACTGATTTGACGTCAGTAAACTGCAATTAAATCCTGTCTGGCCATATCTGTCATGTTTTGGATGTCTGGTGTCACTAATCCGAATAATGTGTTAAAGGGAGAGGGTGGGACCAGGGGGAGGTTGGGTCCCCCAGGCCAAGAAGTCCTATTTTGGTCTTGTAGAGGAATTAGGCCCCGTAATGTGTGAATGCCTTGTCACATGCCAGGGAAAATGAAATCCCTTCTCATACTACTCCGGTGGAAAAGAATGGTGCCCTAAAAAACAGTAAAGAACATACTTTCGGTACAATTCTGGATTTGGTTGCTAAAATGGTGTTCTCATGCTCCTCAAAATGTATGGCTATACCATTAACCACTTGTCATTTGTACCACTCTCTGAAGCTTTTAAAAAGTATATTACAGAAACTGTGCATGTTCACAGTGACCATGTTTCAGTGTACACCAACATGGTACAGTACTAATACAAAAGAGCAATTCTGAAGGACTAGAAAGGTGCTTTTGAGGCAATGATTGTCAAGTATTACACTTATTACAATCCTGATCCTCCACCCATTCTTGAAACCAAGAATAATTTAGTTAATTCATTATTTGGACAATGACACGTTCAGGATAATGACGTCGGCCTACATTGAGAAGATTATCATGGCTAGGCTCAATATCTTCTTCATATATCACAGGGCCCCTGTTTTAATCTACAGTAGGACATGTGAGAGCTAGAGGTTGTGTTGGGTGAATGCTATAAAACAGGATGATAATCCACACCATTCATTATTTAACTTTTAATTGATGATGTGCTGCGTTTGTGATAAAGAGGATGTGGATTGTTCCATCAGCAAACAATTCACAAATCATTTTGTAGCCGGGTTCTGGGAGGGACTGTCGGGAGAATAATTAACAGCCTCCCTCAGAGGTGTGTGTGAGCCAGGGGGCGGGGGGAGGGTCGTCTCTTGACAGCATTGTCATAACCGCTCCAGCTCAGACCAAACTGCTTCATTCTGCTTCAAGGCAATTGTCCTGATTCTTCCCCTGTCATATGGCCCCTGTCTAAAAATATGTTCTGAGGTCATTTGCCATACCTATTACAATCAATTCCCCAGCCACCACAAGGAAACAAGGCTCAGGAACCAAGAGGATTGGATATGAAAGAAGAATGAGATGGTGATAGTGAGAGAGGTCATGATAACTAGGCTACAGTACTACAGTCCTCCAGACCCTAGTTTCAGTATGGCATCATGAGATCAAACAAAGTCAGTGGACTTGACTTTATAAAGTTAAGCTTTATAAATTAAAATGCGAGTAAATACTCTGTTTTATATCCTCTTGTCCACTTCATATGTGTGCTGATGATGGAACATTAGCATAAAGTAAATCATACAGAGATAATGCTCACCACTTGTAAAATGATCTTACACACAGCTTGACAACCAACATTTTGTGTCCATGTGTGTCTGGACTGCAGTAAATGTCAGTAGCCAGCCATAACCCATGTGCAGGATCAGTCATCAACCAGTGGGGAGACAGATATACACTGACTAGCACATACTGACTGTCTCCTCTCAAATCTTCTTCTTCACTGAACACTGGGAAACAGAAGAAAAAGTACAATGTCTCCTAGAGACTATAGTTGTGTTCCATTACAAAAATAAAAGTGCCACATTGGTCAACTCCTACCTCACCACAAGTGGTTCCATTTAGGCCAGTCCCCTGGAGAGTCCAGCCATAATGCTCGACTGGAAAGTAAATGCAATGTTTTCTCTGTGACAGACACAGTGTGACTCAATCCTCAGTAGAGCATTGGGCTCACCACAACACCTTATGCTGCACGCTCAACAGAGAGCAACAGCTCCCTCGCTGTGCTAACATTTGACAAGTTCATTTACCCTTCCATATATCAGTCTTAATTTGGTTTTATGTCTCGGAACATAATTAATCCCTGTCGTCGAATCAATCTCTTGCTAAGACGTGTTCAATGGGATGAGGGACATTTAAACAGGCACGGATCAAAGTACATATTTGATCCTGGCATAGTCTTTGCGTTTTGTTGCAGGTGTTATGTGCTATTAGCGGACATGATAGGCTTGTCAGCACACATTGGCCCTGTTGGATTATAATAATGGCTGTCAGTTAGTGTAACTGCCCTTCATCATGATCAAAAAGCAGGAAGGTAGGGAGAACTGGGTAAAATAAATATTTTATAGAAATCTTGATAAAAAGCCTAACAAGATGAATTATTGAGGGAACAAGTCTCCATTGAACTGTACTCACGGTGTACTGTTCATTATTTACCCCTGCACTTAACTCCAGATACCTCATCAGTGTATGATGCACCTGACCCAATGACTTCTGACCTGTCCAAGCATCCACCACTGGTGGTGAAATATGACCACTCTCATGACAGATATTGATTCTGGGGGAAAAAGATGACAGATTGATGTCAGCTCTGAGAAGCTTTTTTTAGAGACCATGTCTGGTGGTTTAGACTGAGCCAAGAGTCCTCATGGGGAAAAATGATGAATCTCTCCTCGATGGATCAAACTCATTAGAAACCAAATTATGGTCAAAAAGTTCCAGATGTTCACCAGTACTTTCTGTGCTCGACCACAAAGAGGATATTCTGAGATACTAGTGGGTTGACAATCAGATTCAATTATAATTATCCAGATTA
Source organism: Mallotus villosus (assembly GCA_903064625.1). Lineage (NCBI taxonomy): Eukaryota > Metazoa > Chordata > Actinopteri > Osmeriformes > Salangidae > Mallotus > Mallotus villosus. The sequence continues at coordinate 239,199 of CAEFZP010005719.1, forward strand.
ATGCATGGCTTTAAAACGCAGGATTATGTGAGCATAATCAATAATGTAATTATCTTTCAATTAGCCACAACTATGCTAGATTAATTCCTCTAACACTATAATCATATCTCACAGTGAGGGAAACCAGAAAATCAATCAAACCATTTGAATGTCATTAGGGGGTATACACTTCCATCAATCTACCTATTGTGTACTATTGTGATAACATGTTAGAATGGCATCTGGGTTTTCAACACGAAAGTGAATACATTTGGTTGAATACAGTGTCCATTCTGTCTCGTTAAGAAAACACTGTACAAGTAGGTTGGTTAGGTTAAGCAAAACAGAAATATACTAAATTTGATCTTTAGCAAATGGCAACCCATTTTGTTTTGCTTTTTATTTGGGTAAGCTTAACTAGCCACACAAATGTACTACATTGTAAGCATAACCACCATTTTGTCAATATAGGTGACAAATGGATTGACAATAGGGAATTTTACTAATGGGTTGTAGCGTACAAAAAATTCAAACCTTCTGACCCAAGAGTACAACTTGCAACTGACACAAAAAGTAACTTTGTCTTTTTGAATACAGTTCATAAGCATGGGATGGATAAATGGAAAAATATTTTTCAGTAGTCTATTCCTAATAGCTTTCCAACAGCAATTGGAAATCAAACATAATCGGAAATAAACTTGATTATTTTGTTATATTTATATTTGTATTTTTTTTAGCATAGGGAACCAAGCATGCTTTCCACACGCGTCTCAAACCAGGACATGATGTTCTTGTTTACCCACAATGGTTTCCCGCTGGCTTGGAGGTTTGGTAAATTTTTAATTTTGTCCTTTGAAACACATCAATAAAGTGGATTTCCTAATTAACCTTGTTGTGTATTCAGATTGAGGCTAGCGACTGCCTAATATAACACTGTGTCTTCTTGTTTATTAAGGCCCAGTTACTTGGCCTGAAACATTAGCTGTATGCAATAAGTTTTATGATGATCTCTTCCCAGAACCCTGTATGCACAACATCCTCAAGAAAACGTCCAAATATACACTCTAATTTGTTCATTCCTCCTGCTTTGTCTGTGTGGTGTGTTACGGTCGTCGTTTGTCTAGGGGGGTTACACAACTAAAACCCATGCCAACACTAACAGCGGCAGGCCCCGACAGGTGAAAAAGTGGACAGAGTGAGATATCTCCCCCCCACCCCTGAGAGGTGAGGCTTACCTCACAGTCCACAGAGCGAGATATCTCCCCCCCACCCCTGAGAGGTGAGGCTTACCTCACAGTCCACAGAGCGAGATATCTCTCCCCACCCCTGAGAGGTGAGGCTTACCTCACAGTACACAGAGCGAGATATTCAATTAAATTCAACTTTATTTCGCCATGTATACAGAATACTAGGAATTTGATTTGGTATTCTCCATGCAGGCTATAGCATCATCAATGGAGCAACAAGACAAAACAGAAAAAGGACATAGTACCAGTATGAGCAAGGGAGGTAGTGCAACAATAGTAATGTAAATAAAGTTAAATAAAGTGCCATAAAGTTCATGAGTGAGAGTTATTTAGGAGGGCTATTGCATGGGGGGAAAAATTGTTGAGGTGACGTGAAGTTTTGGTCATGATGGCCCTGTATCGCCGTCCAGAGGGGAGACGGTTAAAGAGACTGGGGTCTGCTGTGATCTTTATTGCTTTCCTAAGGGAACTGGAGCTGTGAAGGTCCTTGATGGAGGGAAGGGGGCAGCCGATGATGCGCTCTGCTGCCCGTACGACTCTCTGGAGCCTGGCCTTAGAGCGGGCAGAGGCAGAGTCATACCAGACCGAGTGAGAGGATGTAAGAACACTCTAAATGATAGCCCTGTAAAACTGCACCATGATGGGGGGGCTGACCTGTAGTCCACTCAGCTGCCGGAGGAAGAACTGCGCTGCTGACCTTTCTTCACTAATTGAGTGATGTTATTGTCCCATTTTAGTGTGTTGGTGATGGTTGTGCCTAGGCATTGAAATGCTCTACTACAGTGACAGATGAGTTGTTGATGACAAGTGGAATATATGTTGGAACCGTTTTACGAAAGTCCACAATCACCTCCACTGTCTTGTTGACTTTGAGCTCTGGGTTGCTGACTGCACACCAGGACTCTAGATGGCCGACCTCCCTCCGGTAGGCAGACTCGTTGTTGTTGCTGATGAGAGGTGTGCACAGTCCACAGAGCGAGATGTCTCCCCCCATCCCCTGAGAGGTGAGGCTGACCTCACAGTCCACAGAGCGAGATGTCTCCCCCCACCCCTGAGGTGAGGCTTACCTCACAGTCCACAGAGCGAGATATCTCCCCCCACCCCTGAGGTGAGGCTGACCTCACAGTCCACAGAGCCAGATGGGCGTTCTTGGTCTGTTTTGTCCTATCTGTCACCGGCAAAAAAAACAAAAATAAACCCAAAACGTATGTTAAAGTGTAGCTTTACTGTCTCTGTTGTAAACTATGGCTGACAGACTAGTTCACTGACACCCACAAAGACACCTAAAAAGCATGTTAAGTATTCTTAGAGGATGTTCATTATGTTTTAAAATATTTTCAGTTTTTAAATGATGTTCCTTGTAAGACCCCTACTCAAAAAACCCTCACTTAACCCAGCTGTCCTCCAGAACTACAGACCGGTATCACTTCTACCCTTCTTTTCTAAAACAATTGAACGCGCTGTATCTAACCAACTGTCAAACTTTCTCACTCAGAACAACCTGCTTGACCCCCACCAATCGTGCTTCAAGACGGGCCACTCCACCGAAACTGCCCTCCTGTCGGTCACCACGGCCCTCCAGTCTGCCAGAGCGGCCTCGAGGTCATCCGTCATCATTCTGCTGGACCTCTCTGCAGCATTTGATACGGTTAACCATCAGATCCTGCTCGCCAGACTCTCCGAGATGGGCATCACTGGCACTGCACTTCAGTGGATCTCGTCATACCTGTCCGGAAGATCCTACCAGGTCTCCTGGGGAGGCGATGTGTCTGACCCCCGCCAGCTCTCCACTGGTGTCCCACAGAGCTCCGTCCTTGGACCCCTCCTCTTCTCCCTGTACACCACCTCGCTTGGACCAATCATCACCTCCCATGGCTTCTCCTACCACTGCTACGCTGATGACACCCAGCTCTACCTGTCGTTCCCCCCGACCGATCCGGGGATCTCAGCCAGGATTGAGGCCTGCCTTACAGACATCTCCGCCTGGATGACCAAGCACCACCTCCAGCTGAACCTCGCCAAAACCGAACTCCTCATCATCCCGGCCAAACCATCCATCTCCCATGATCTCTCAATCACCCTGGGATCTGCAACGGTGACCCCTTCTTCCTCTGCCAGGAACCTCGGGGTTACCATGGACAACGAGCTCTCCCTCACAGCCCACATCGCTGCGGTCTCCCGGTCGTGTAGATTCACCCTCTACAACATCCGGAAGATCAGGAGATACCTGTCTGAGCACTCCACCCAGCTGCTGGTCCAAGCACTTGTCCTCTCCAAGTTGGACTACTGCAACTCGCTGCTCGCCGGGCTCCCAGCATGCGCAACCCGCCCTCTCCAGAGGATTCAGAACGCAGCGGCCCGTCTGGTCTTCAACCTACCCAGACGCTCCCATGTTACCCCGCTCCTCGTCTCCCTTCACTGGCTGCCCGTCACGGCCCGTATCAGATTCAAGACCCTGGTACTGACCTTCCGAGCGGTGAATGGGACTGCACCCGACTACATCAAGTCTCTCCTCCAGCCCTACACCCCCACCCGCCACCTTCGATCTTCCGCTGACAACCGTCTGGTGGTCCCACCGCTCAAGACCGCCCGGTCCCAACACAAGCTCTTCCCCTGTCTGGCCCCCCAGTGGTGGAATCAACTCCCCACCTCCATCAGAGACACTGACTGTCTCCCCACCTTCAAGAAAAGGCTCAAGACACACTTGTTCCGGGAATACAACGGTACCTAGGAAAGGTGCTGGACATGATGTTAGTTTCTCCCAGGATCAGAAGGACTCTTACTTAGAGACCTGCTGCTCTTGCTGGTTAGCTGTAACTGATTAAACTGTTGTTTGCTCTTCCACAGGTACACTCGTGCACTTTTAAGGTTCATGTTGTTCAATTGTAACTTGTTTAACTCCATGCTCTTATGATTCTTCCCTTTGGCACTTATTGTTGGTTTTTCACAATGTACGATCCATGTTTGACTACTTGCAATGTTGGGGATATCTCGTTGTTATGATCAGTGACCTATGCACTATTGTAAAGCTCTGGATAAAAGCGTCTGCTAAATGAATAAATGTAAATGTAAATGTAAAGATGAACCTTTGCTAAAAGCCAGGATGAGACAGACATAACTCTCAGACAGAGTGGTAGTTTGAAACCTTGGACAAACATTGTTTTAGAGGCCTTAGTTGTATAATTAAGTTCACATGCCGGTTGTAGTGTGTCTATAGGTAACTTTTATGGAAAACCTTTACAAATGAACAGTTAAAAAAAGTAGAGTGTGTTTACATGCCCTCCTTAGTTATAGGATGGCAGCCTGTCTGTCATGTTAAGTCTTGTTCAAAAGTAAACAACAAACAACAGACAACAAACAACAACAACAAAACAGACAGGGTCCATTAATCCATTAATACCAAATGTGGCCTGTCACAACCCGAGTTATGTTGAAAAACTAGCACTCTAGTCTCAAGATCTACAGTAGAAGTTGTCAGTTACACTTTTCAAAGGGTAGGGTTAGCGTTAGACTGTCAACCCTTACAGTGAAACATTCGTCCCTGGGAGAGTTAGTGGTCTTATTGAAGTTACAGCCTTGTTATTCCATTTTGGAATTAATACAGTACTAGTACTTATAGGGCGAATCCCCTAGAACAGCCATTACCGACCGTTTTGCGGCCGACTTGCATAGGTCAAATATTTTTGAAGCTGCCCAACACCATCCGTTCACTTAATTCACACTTATCACATGTTTAACAACACCACGGAGCCAAACAGTTCGCTTTCACGGAGATCTCTCCCTTTTAAAGGTTTTGTTAGAAACTGAGACTGACATGTTACATTACATTGTCCATAGGGAACAAATATGACAGACCCATTATGCGAGTTAACATTAACGACTAGCAAGCAAGCTGACAGATAATAGGGTACATAATGTAGCTAAAAATTGTTAGCTAGCCTAGGTAACGTAACTTACAGTAGGCTACTGCTCAAATCCTAGATAGCTAAAGCCAGCCTACCTAGCTAGCGTACTTTTACTGTGTGAGGTAGATAAACCTTACCTTCGTAATTGTCCATATAGCTCGCAATGTACAATTTGAAACCGTTTTCCCTCTTGCTTGAAAGGCAGCAACAAAGACTCCTTTGTACATCGTTGATTGTCATTTTGGAAAGGCAACCCGAACTGTACTGTTGTGGGATTTGATATGGCAGACAGCAGTGCAGCCTGAGAGGTCAGGAAGTAGGCCCTAAAATGGCGGACCAAAACTACGCAGTTACTAAGAACTGTTATCCCAAACTGGTTTTAGCCAGAACATGTGAAAGTATGTAGAAAGTGAAGGTTGGCAAGATTATGGTGAGATAGAACATCTGGATAATTCCTCTGTTGTCGCAAATGCTTTCCGTTGTTGAACAACATTTCTTTCCTAAAGGACTTCAGTTGGTCTTTCGTCAACGTGCCAAGCGTAACTATTGGCATAGACTATATAGGTCAAGATTATGAAAGGCTAAATGTTATTTTAAAATGAGTAAGAACTTAAATAATAATTTACAAACAGTAGGCTACAAATATTTCGATATTATTCATTGGTTTGGCGGCCCACCTGTGGGAAGGTTGGGAATTGCTGCCCTAGCTCATCGAGAGGGAAGTTTATTATAAGTGATGCATGATTTTGCTTGGGAACATTCTGTGTATTTTTTAAGGATTGAGATATTGCTTGACTTGTTCCACAAACATCTCAAATGTAAAAAGGAGAAATCTTCAAGACTCAAGAGAAGATTTAAGTGACACCTGCCACACATGCGTTAAGTAAAGCGCATGAAGAGATAGTTATTGAGTGACACCTGAAACATGAACACAAATTGGGTTAAGCATGGCAAATGAAGACTGACACTCGAGTGTCAATATCCACTTGTGTGTATGTGTGCTGGTGCATGTTTGTGTATGTGCAAGTGTGCGTGCAGGGGGGTATAGGCCTAGGCCCTACTTGTGTGCATCCTTTCTTTTTTTTCTTTTCTTCCGTAAAAATTCCAATATACTACTTATGAATATACTTTGTAAATATACATTTTACTCAAATAAATGTCTGAATATTTTCGGGAAAAATAGGAAACATTTGTGTTTGAAAATTCGAAAATCTTTTTTCAAATCTAAAAAAATAGAAGCCTTTCAAAACTTTTTTCTGAAAATGTTTTCGAGGCTGCAGAAGTGAGGGCTGCAGTGGTTGCCTCTACGTCTCTCAGCATCTGTCTACTACAGATCCAACAGGCTGGTCTCAGGTCAGATGTATCAGACGGGTCTCAGGTCAGATCTAGCAGGCTGCCTTTTTCACTGCTGATTGGGTTGGGTTGGATTTCATACAAAACGACAGTACATTTGTAGTACATCAGCAGGAGAAAATTAGGGGGAAAAAAACAAAAATGTTATATGGTATAAAGATTATATGTTTTAGCATGTATAACTGTACTTTTGAAAACTAAAGGACATGCTAAAACACACAGTAGGCATAGGTACTTTAATCAGAGTAGAAGTGTCATTACTTTTCCTTGAGGGAAACCACAACATCATCTTAATCAGTGTTATTAGTATTCAAAATAAGTTGAGATGTAATGTCAAACCCAAAGTCAAACCCAAGCTTGTCGTAGTAGACAGCGTGCAGTAGCAAATCCAATTTAGTGTCTGATTGATTATTGCATCCCCTACTTAATTAGGTGGGAACAAGCCAGGCTAATAACTGATGTAGATACATTGGCCTATTTCCTTGAGCATTCCAATCCACATCCTATTGCTCCTTAATGCCACAAATGCCAAGCTAATGCTTGTTATCTTTTGGTGGTGGCTCATGATGGGAAACCTCCTTGGTCACTCAGTAAATGCGTTGATACCCATCTTCCATCTGGTTTGGGAGTGACCTCTCCTGGAACAGCCCCTTGACCTTGTAGTTCCTGAAACAGGACAGAGGGGGGATGTTGTTGGTCCATATCTAGAAGATTCTATCCTCTGTTGTTATCAGTGAAGAAATAGCCTGTAGTTTGATAACCCAAGGTGAGGCTACTGAGAGACCAATTGACTCAGGTATAGACCTAAATCAGGCTTAACCCAGCCGTCTGGTACTGACATGAAATGGAGTGAAGCCAAACAGATGATATACTTCATAGTTTTCAACCAACTATGTTATGAAAGATTATCTTAGATTTAGAGAAATCAACTTAGAGCCCTTGAGAACTCAAAGATATGCCAACTATCTGAGCATTTTGGCTACTGGCAGATAACAGACTATCTCGAGGACAAACTTCATTAAACAGATACATTCTCAGTAGATTAGAGTACCAGGCTCATCAAAGTATAATTCAATACAATTTCAACTAAATTAGCATGCAGTTAGCAAACAGCACTGTGTCAAACCTCAGTGTTGTCTTCTATTTGGAGCAGTGGGCTTTAGTTGAGTGACAGGATCATCTCTGGGAAGCTTGTGCAGCATCCATTACCCAGACTCCAGCCATGTCAGAGAGGCAGATGGGAATGCCAGGCAAAGGAGTGGGAGGGATACGCTAGCACATCAAAGAAGGAAGTCAGACTTTCTGATGCGGTAGGGAGGCTAGCAGGACAAGACTGGAGTCATGACAGCACGCTACAGTGTGCTTTTGTAGACCACTGTTTGGTTTATCCCCAGTGGGGCGGCTGCACACAAGGTGAGCTGCAGTCAAACTGACAGAACACACGTCAGAACACCATCATGCTACCTGAACCATTTAAAGGGACAGAGCCCTCCAAGATGGGTTAAAACACAAGAGGGTTTCTCAATGAATTAGACCATCTTATGTCCATCTGACATGATCCTTGGTCAGAAAAAAAATCTCTCATCTGGAGGGATAAAGCATGGAGGCATATATAGAGCAGGCATAGATAGAGCAGGCATAGATAGAACAGGCATATATAGAGCAGGCATATATAGAGCAGGCATAGATAGAACAGGCATAGATAGAGCAGGCATAGATAGAGCAGACATAGATAGAGCAGACATAGATAGAGCAGGCATAGATAGAGCAGGCATAGATAGAGCAGGCATAGATAGAGCAGGCATAGATATAAGAGGCATAGATAGAGCAGGCATAGATAGAACAGGCATAGATATAAGAGGCATAGATAGAGCAGGCATAGATAGAACAGGCATAGATGGAGCAGGCATAGATAGAGCAGGCATAGATAGAGCAGGCATGATAGAGCAGGCATAGATAGAACAGGAGAAAAGAGTCAAAGACTCATTCATTAATACCCCCACACATTCATATGGTAAACCTAAAGACAAATGTAAAGAGTTAAGGTTAAAAACCAACTATCCATTAAATTGAAAAGGGGATTTCCCACAAGAAATACCATCCTTTCAACTCCCCCACACTTACACTCTCCAGAGACACCCTGCATAAACACCAAATGTGTATGTTAAAATAAGCTACTTTAATTACAGATAACTATTGGCTGTGCTCTAAGCCATATATTACGTTCCATGACAGATCCAAAAATCAATTAGTCACACCTCATGCAATATCTATCAACTACTTATACAACCAGCAGGCCCTGAAGTGAGAGAGCACAACACGCCTATCAGGGAAAGATAGATGGCCTCACCCAGCAGGAATCAATACATGGCCCGGGCAGGGAATCAAACTAGGGATCAACTAATTTGTTACAAATATTATTTTTTTGTGTTTGAACCAAGCTGTTCATCCAACTTTAAATATGACTTTTAAAAAGATGAGATCATCTTAAATGAACGATTTATGATTTCTTACATTTGTGGGAGGAACTCTTGCAACAAAATATACTTCTGTAAAAATATTGTATATCTTCTATACAACTTCTATACACATAAATATATTAGTTCAAGGAAGGCCTACTCTTAAACAACATATGTAACCCTATTTTAGGTTCAAGCATGTTATTTTAGAGGTTTAAGAATGTGGTTTTGATAGGAAAATGTGAAGAGCTGAATGAAACTAAGCTCTCATAAAAGTTGGACAATCTGAGACAAACGTTGTAGTTATTGTCGAGTGAAAAATCTGTTCCACAAAATGCATTTGAGAAGAAGACTAAAACGTAAACACTTGAAAGAAGATTTGAAAGTTTGCAGCCGATCTTAACAAGAATGAGAAGATGGCCTAAAGGGTTCTCAGGTCCCAAGGTCTGCACAGCATAACTGAGATGACATGGTACGGTGGATGAGAGTCCATATATGTGTGTTGTCAAACCTTTCACATCTTCACGACTACAGAGTTTTGAGTCATAAAGGAAGAAATGATTGAAGTTGCAATCTTGCCTCCAGTTATATCTACTGTAAACAGCACCATCCACTATGAAACAGTCAATACCAAAACTCATACAACTGAATCCGTAGAGAAGCATATATTTTCATAATTTCTGTAAACCAGTCTTTCCTCCACAAAACTGTAACTGCACTTGCCTGCAGCACAACTAAACCCAGACAAAAATATATATATTAGATTCAGACAAAAAAAGTATATCTTCAGTACGGCCCAAGAGGTCTTCAACCGTGGTCCTCAGGGACCCCCTGTCCTGCACGTTTTAGATGTTCCCCTGCTCCAACACACCTGATTTAAATGAATGGTTGTTAACAGGCTTCTGCATAACGGCCCATTCATTTGAATCAGGTGTGTTGGAGCAGGGAAACATCTAAAACGTGCAGAACAGGGGGTCCCTGAGGACCTGGGTTGAAGACCTCTGGACAATCAATCCCAGCAATTGCACTCTTGAATCCTTAAAAAAATTACAAAAGTCACAACCTCTGAAACTGACGAGGTTCCATTAAGAGGTCATACATGTCTTGGACTCTCTCCAACATTCCCATAACTTGTGATTTATTTTTCCTCTCTGTACTACATCGCCTCAAGAGGGGACTGAAAATCACTACAATTAGCGCCTGGCTAATTAAAGCCTAGCTTCTTAGTGGCCAAACGTGCATACAATATAGACAAATTAGTCTGTGCTCAGATAATAAACCTGATTTGACAAAACAAGAAATCATTAACCTCATGACCCAATGACAAAGCCAGACAATATCTATGAAAACTCTGATTGGCTGCAGCTGCGGCCGGCAGAGTTCCATTATTATGCCTCAGATTATTTTTCATTTGTTTTTTTTATATAGAATTTATCTTGTGATTTTTTGTAGTGCTTTTCACAGTTTAGGACACCAACATGACCATGTATCTTACCCTCTGTAAGGTACACAACACTGTGTTCCCATTAAGACTTTAGAGCCACACAGTTGTTGTTCACTGCTGAGCCAACTATCTAAAGCCTGTTGTCAGGTAACATAAATACAGTACACTAACATATTCTCTGCCAATGTTGTCAGAGTAGCAATACCTAATCTTTGGAAACCATCAAGGGCAATGCTCTTCAGCTGGCCTTGTTAAAATGCATTATCTCTTGTTGTGACTGATAATAAGGGGGGCCACTGGGCAGGGTAAGAAGTTGTGAATACATTATACCCATCTGAAAACCAGTGAGCCCATCATCGACAAGCTTAGAGGAAGGGCTTATGGGGCACTGAGAATGCTAAATTAAGCAACATTCGATATGCTTTGTGGTGCAGATGACTCTGAACTAAAACAGGTCAGGCAGAAAGAACAGAATTCCACAGCACGTCTGGCACCACATTCCCAAAGCATCTCTCCCTGGGACCACTAATGTGTGATCAAGGGGAGGGGAGTCCTAGGGCAGAAGGTTGGCTGTCCAAGGGTGGCCTCAAACACCACTGCATGGTCGACTGAAGGCCTGCAGAAAAATACAGTATTGTAATACAGTTTTGATGACTATTAACTGCAGAAGATATTATGGTCTGGATGAGTGGAGCTGTTTGTGGGTGCAATCAAGGTGTAATTATGTCAAGGCCATTAACTTGTATTTTCAAGCAGGTAGGCAGCAAACACCATCCTTCATATTTTGTGCATAATTGAAAAATTGCATTAATCAGTCAGAAAATTAAATGCCTCATTGAATCCCAACATTCTTGTTGGATTCAAGGTTTGCAGGAACTTTCCTTTACCGGTTATGCGCTTTTGTGTATATTTCCTAGTTCATACTGTACATGCATTCTCAATAATTCAACACATATTCGCAAGGGATTTCAGCAAAATAATGATGAGGAATTTGAACCACATTGTGAATGGCATTTAGACCCCACTGCATATATTGTTTGTTTGGCGCAAAGTCAACATGGTGGCAGCTCTATCGCCATGATTGATAAGGCCTGGATAGGTGCCTCAGCTTTCCATTAGTGGAGAATGCCTCCCCACAGATTTATGCTGTCATGCGGGAAGCACATTTCCTCATAATCCTTGGTTTCTCCAGTCATGTTTACACACTATTTTTCAATGGCAGTGTCTCCCTCCCCTCTTGCTCTTTCACTGTAACAATACCTCGTTAAATGCATTAAAAGCGAGGTATCTATGCTCATGGGAGGTGGATTAAGTGTTAAATACACTTCCTTATTTAATTTATTTACCCATTTGGGCAAAGCGAGTCTTTCCAAGCTTGGTGGGTTTGTGTGTCACTTGGTTGACAGACACATTTGTGAGACCCCAGGGAAGGCAGGGAACATCTGTTCCTGAGGAGGTACTCTCCCAGACAGACGGAGACACCGGCTCAGGAAGTGAGCTCGGTAAATAGCACAGGGCAGGGGGCACTCTCCCATTGCAATTTGGCTAAGGCATTCATGTTAACATTAGCAAATACTGGAAAAGAATGAATATGATCATCGAAGCCCATTGTTTCTCCATTCAGTAATTATTATGCTGTGTTCTAATTAGTCTCCAGCAGAATTTCACGCATCCAATTCCTGGAATAGTCAGGCATATTTCTAATGCATTTTTGGAGGGTGAGTGAATAATCCATCACCTGAAACAATGAATTGCTAAATGACTGGAAAATTCTAAACTCATTTTTCAGCTTGTGCTGCTCTCTTAAAACAATTCCTCATTAAACAAGAGGGAAAATATGTTGCCAGAAACAGATTGCTTAAATATTTCATTCGATTTGCCAAGTGAGAGTGCATGGGGACATTGCAAGCCAGAATCTGTAAATGTGTTTTAGTGTACTGATGCATGTACCTTCTTGACATTCTGAATTTATTGATAGTATCTTTGGTTGTAAATAAGACGAGTAGTGTTGTACATAGCTAACTCCCTGTGAGTCTAGCTCATGCAGACGGTGTTCTGCATAGAAGAGAGGCTTGACTAATTGAATTCTCCAGTCCAATGGTGAGAATGAAAGCACTAAAGTGCTGGAGACACTTAACTCGTGGCAGAGGTCAATCAAGAATGGGTGGCCAACCGGTGCCCACAGAGGTGGTTTTAATTAATTAACAACAACAAAATGATCTTGTCAATCTTACTTTTATATATTTGATTTGTGGTATTTTAAAATCGTTCACTGTTAGATTTGTGCAACTGTGGATACACTTAAAAAGGTTCATTATGTCTTATTGAGTCTTATAGATTACAACGAATAAATCAATCATTAAAAAAAAACATTACTGAAATTAGGTACTGTATTGTATTGAAAGTGACCTGATGTTTGCCTTTGTAGCTAGACTGCACAGTCCCTCTTATCAGAATTCTACAGCATGAAATGAATCATTAGTCAAAGTGCATATTGAATGACTTACACAGCACCAGCTGTGTTATTGGAGATGTAGGCTATTTTGTTGTCTCGGTACAAATGTGAATTCTCCACAAGTCCCAGTGCAAATCTTCCCATAACAGAAATCATTAACAAATCAATCAACCCAATCAAAATGTAATGTCTCTAATCAGTCAGACAGCACGGATGAGTTGTCGGTTGGTTCAGTGCCTTCTAGTCCTGTAATTGTGGAAAGGGGCACTTGAGTTTCTGGAGCCCTGGTGATGTGCCCTCAGGAAAGTGAGCAATGTGCAGCCAAGACTAGAGAAGAAGAATTGAGCCCAGGGAACTAACTGGGGGATGTAGAGAACCTACATAGCAGTGGTCCAGTGTGTATTCTGTAGCATACAAATGCACTGTTCTACAGTAGGGGTTTCCTAGCCTTCTTACCTGCTTTTTTCATACTCATTTTTATATCAATTGCCAGATATTCTAAATAACACAATGCCTTGCCTTTTAAAATAGTTGTGACTCTCAATGTGTTCAAACTGTATGAAAGTTTAATTTGATAAAAGCCTTTTCAACAGTACAAAGAACAGCAAAGGTGGCTTTTAAATACCTCCATGACTATGTAAGAACTTTTGCCCTGGGGTAAAGTAAGCATTACATAATCTATTTAGTATAGAATGGGATGAAACTGGTAACCAAGGGGAAATATTTGAGCTTTTCTCAACCGAGAAAACGTTTGGCAACTCCTCATTTTGGTGGCAAAGTGACCATACATGAATACATACATAACAAACAACACACAGGCCTGTATGATACATGAAGGCAGAATTCAGTAAAGAGTATCTGGCATCTGCACAGCATGTTTTCTGTAGCTTGTTCAGTACAACCAGCAAAGTAACCAAATGTGTTAAGGCTATCTGAACTCAAGTGACTCGCCCTCTCTTTCCTGTTGAGTCAATCAATGAAGGATGGGTTTGGAGGAGGGAAATGTACATGTTTTATTCACTCTTGTGGAGTGATATCAAGCCTTGTTGGAGGCCCCCATCTCTGTCCCAGGAGTGCGGCATTGCACTGTGCTAATGGATTTTGCATCAAGGGCACATCTCTGGGTAGTTTGAAGATGCAATTATGCCAGTAATGGTGGTGCCTCTGTAATATGAAAGCACCAGCAGGAGTGAAAATGATCACACAGGTCCCCACCAGTGTCCATTCTGATTGGTTCAATCGTGTGTCTCTAATCCAAACCACACAATGCTTCTTTGTTGTTGATGGAAAATACACTGAAATATACAATAGTTTCTTACAATGAAGATTATTATTATTTTAGACCCACGTCAACTCAATCGTTTTTTGTTGAGTATGATGTAGTAGGCACAGCAAGACATTCTATGACTCACTGCTGTGCTATAATCCATGAGGTGTCCAAGTAGTCCATTTATCTTTATTACTTAGCAAAATGTGAGTGTGACATGAATTTTTTACTCTGGAAAGATTAACATGGTTGTGTTACCATGCTGGAACAATCTTCTGAAACGTAATGAAGCAAAAACCTGCTTAGTCTTGTAACCATGTGGCATCATGAGATGATAGGAGCGGAAATGTCTGAAACAAGAACACAGTATATAAATACACCACTTTAAAAAGTAAAAACCTGTGTTCTTAAGTAGTCTTTTCAAATGTGTGTTCTTATCACCAGCTCTGGAAGCTCCTCCTAAAGTAGGGCCTTCGAAGGACACTTGCATAAAGATGCTCACTTCCTCTACCTTTGATTAAATCAAATGGACTTGACTATGAAAATAAAAGCCTGTCGTACTTCAACACACTTTTGTAGACAGACCTTTTATTCTTGAACATTAAATGTAACTTTACATTTTTAATTAAGAAACTTTTTCTCTGAAGAGAAGATAAGCTAAGTGAGATAAGCTAAAACAATGGGCCAGACATAGAAGTTCAGTTAGCAAATGTGTATACATTTGAGTTTTGTTATTTGTTTGGATGGTGAAGACTGTAGTACAGTAGGTCTGTTTCTCCCAAATACAAAATAAGAAGCTGGTCAGAGAATTAACATCAAATTAATGGGAATGTGTTCTTATATCACTCAACAACAATTGTTACCATTAAAAAACTTTTTTGCATCATGAAAAGCATTTCAAAATTGCTGAAGTGCAAAATACATTTCAATCGAGTTCATGCCAATAAATGGTACTGTGGGTTAAATCCACAATCTGGTTTACCGTTCAGCGCTGTGTAATTTATTTTCCTGGTCCCAAACCTCAGATGTTTGAAATGGTTCCAATAACAAGAGTGGCTTTGATGGCTGCTGCTCAAATGCCACTGAAACGCAGGAAGGTGTATTCAAAAGCAAAAACATACAACTACAAAATACTTTCTTGTGCTTGACTTCTAAAAAAACTTCTGGAGTGTCTTTGATACACTGCCAAAAACATATTTGTGGAAGGGAACAGAACAAAGAAGTTGTCATTTCAACTTTCAGTTTCACTGTAACTTTTCAAACGTACCGTAAACACGAGTGGTGGAGGTATCTGTGGCCCAGGGGGGTGTGGTGTCGTTGCCCGGCAGGCCATGAAGAGCGGTCCTTATGTGGAGTTATCCAAGGCAGACTAAAGACACTGTCTGTCAGTTTGGTGACACACCAGCAGTACCTGAGGCTACCCACAGGCTGGGTCTTCTCCTCTGGCCCATCCCCCTGGGGTCTCTCACCACCTGCTCTCCCAGCTGTGGTGGATGGCTTCCAGAATCCTCTTTAGTGTTCTACCAACCAAAAGGAAGGGGGAGGGAAGAGGGTCTTGTCTCCTGTTGTCGTCCAGTCTTGTACCCTGACAGAGACGTTAGGAGAGGAGCCGGGGGATTGGGACTGTGCCCAATATGCATATTAAACATTTTTATGTTGTTCCCTTGGAGGTTGTAGGAGATTTTAGGGACTCTCATGATTAAGTCAATAACTGTCTCAATCGATTGCTTTTTGTAATTGTTTTGGGTCTCAATGTCAAGTTCATTGTCATTGTGTTTCCTAGTGGCCTATATAAACCTATACAAAACAAAAACTATAATAAGTCATAATTAAATCAGCTACGATTATCAACACAGTACACAGATCATCTACACAATATAATATGTTGTTGTTTTTTTTAAGTATAATGCAGACACAATTTCAGAGGGAAACAATGTGGTAACTATGGTGGAATACACATACAAATAACATCAGTATTTTTCCTCCTTTGTTTGCGCTTTCCTCGTTTCACTGTTCATTTAACAAGAGATTTCAGCTCTGCAACTTTGATATTTGACATACGTTCCTCATTATGTTCAGAAGTGACATGACTAAACAAATAACCTCTTCAGTGACAACAAATGATTGGCACTTCCATTTGAAACTTGCAATTTCAGTAGAATATTAGAGAGAGAAGAAATGCCTTGGCAGAGATCAATATATATTTTTTCTCTGGAACCAAGAGCCCGCTGTTTATAACACTGTCAACGTTGAGCTCCTGCAATAAACTTCACTCACAGCGGGATTCCAATCACTTCTCAGTGGAAACGTAGCACTGTCTGGATGCACCGTCCGATAAGCTAGTCTATCAAACAGAGCGCTCCTAAGACAGGAAGCCTTCTGTGTATGGAACATTTTATGTTACCTTTCTGTTTGCCAAAAGAGATAAGCCTACTGTTGGAGGAGGTGTTGAAGAGCCAATAGGCTTAATGCTTTCTGTGTCAGAATAGTGTTATCCAAAACTGTTCTTCCTACTGTTTTACACCTATTCAATTCTATCACATTTATTCACATCTGATTAATGTGCTACAGAAACCACTAAAGCTTCATAGGTTGAATCAGGTTTGTGTTTGCAACTTGCTTTACTGAAGCAGCTGGTGATATAGGGAGTTGACTTCATCAAAATGCCCCAAGGAAATGGAGGAAAAATTTCTACAGATCAGTTAGTATGCATTCAATTATATGTAACATACATTATATATACAATACATCAAATCATTTGTAAAAAAAAATATATATATATATATTTTACCATAATATGCAAGGGCCTTCAGGTCCATATGTAAAAAAAACAGTTAAACTGTAAGAAAGACTGGTCCACTTTGTGGAACCTCCAGCTATCCAATGGCTATGATAAGTCCATTTAGCCAGCACTGCCAGCACCTCTCCACTCTACAATTACGTGTACTGTGCAAGTACTTTGTTTCTACAACCAAGGACACTAGACCGGTGATGTGGTAGGAAGCCTTGTTATTAAAGGCATTACTCTTCTTGCACAGGTGATTCTGTTTTAGCAGATGAAGGAAGAAATAAAGTATTTGCACCCCAGGCTCGACTGCACTCTGCTGGGGAGTAATTCCCCCTTTTAGGCCCCAGGCTTGCACCTATAGGAGGGTGACAAGTCGCCGGACATGCCTGCTGAGAGACCGCAGGAAGCCCAATTGTAGTTTGAAAAAATACTGTGGGGAGTTATGGCTCAATAAAAGTGGCTCTCATTGCCTATTTTAAAGAAGGTTTTCTTCACACTTCTTATACTGTACACTTACTGTATCTGTGGGCAATTAAATCACATTTAGACTTAAATAAACGTCTGTGCTAGGTCTTAGCAAAAGGGTGACTGTAGCCTACTATCAAAGGAATTGTGCCCTTCCATGACCCTTTATAATGAGTGCAAACATGGCAGAACACATTCCACAGAAAATACTATAAATATCGCTGCATAATATTTCATATTCTTTAGTGTGGATATGGTGTCCTGTTGGTTTGCATTTGAATTGATGTGAAAGGCATCTTTCCTCCCCAGTCTTCCTGAACGCTGAGAGATGCTTGTGATCTCTTGCATTATTCATGAGGGAATTTGATTAATGCCACATTTAAAAGTTGGAACATTTCAATTTAACAGCAAACACTGTGTCAGATAGAGAATGCTGGGGCTGGCCTTGAGCTATTCTGTTTAAGGCTGATGAAAAAGTTATTTGTGTTTGAGATCACACTGTGACATTGAACAGTTTCAGTAAAATTGAATGGCGCTGTCATCATCAGGTATATCGTGGTCAGAAAACGTATCTCAATTGAAGAAAACATTATTGATGCTGACAAACAGTTGTTTTCAAACAAGTTAATCTTAAAAACTGCAATCAGCCTGTCGTGATCAGGACTCCCCTCCTGCTACCACCAAACCTCTGAAGCAGGTGTCTCCCATATGCAGAATTAGCTGTACAAGTATCTTTAATGACACAAAGCACAGCTTGTTCTAATCGTTATGGCAAGATGCCTTCTCTCTCCACCTTACCCCTCCCCTTCATGTTATTTATAGCATGCATTACCTCCTAAATAGCTGGGGAGAGAAAATGGCACTCATATAAAACATGAAAAAGTAAAATGTAATGTTCAGGGAAGGCCTTGGGAGTGAGAGAGGTAGAGCTAATCCAATTGTTCTCAAATTATTCTCATGTAGAACAGCATCAGAGGCATGCCAAGGAGGGTGGAAAAAAAGAGTCAAATGTGATTACTCTCTCCCTGTGTACCAGCATGCAGTTGAGGACGTCAAAATTGCCTCTGTCCCCGCGGTAGCAGAATATGTTTTAGCCTTTATTACTGATTATACAATTATTGTCAAAGGTTCAAAACAGAGCAACGGAAAGTGCTGGAATAAAAGCTTTCTCAGCTTCTCTCTGGGGGTGCATAGCTATTGCAGGCGTCAGAGGTACCTGAAGGCTTTTGAAAGCAAACATTGAACTCTGTAATCATGTGTGCAATCTGTTAACTTTCAGAGCTTTGTAAACATGTTAAAAATGAATTGTTTGGGCATTGTTAATAGTGGTTGGATAAATTGTCTCATTGGCAATGTTTAGTCTTGACTGTTGAGTGTGTGTATGTTATTTTTTTACAGTGGCATGCATGAACCCTCCATACAAATAACGTCAATGTTCTGCCTTTTTCAGGTCCTGCTGACTGTGTGCATGATGTCCACCCACATCTGATCACGGTGGAGCCTTAGGGGAGAAGGGCCTCTGTTGGCCTCTAGTTCTGTAGGGGATCTAGGGGCTGTGGATCTTGGCCTGTGTTTGTTTGGGGATGTTTGGTCCTCATGCCAGGGGCAGAGCAATCCATCTACTTAAACTGAGGCTATGGATTTTCTGGGGGCACCAAACTGCACCATTAACACAGCCCTACAGAGTCATTCAAAAGGATTTCATACAATAAGGAAGGAAAAGAAGAACGAAATATGATAAAGTATTCAAAATCTCCTGTATGTGAGAAAGTTTCAAGAGCCAACTAACTGAAAACAACAACAAGTAAAATAATAATATATTATTATCATTATAACCTTTATTATACCAGATTACCAGATTGTATATGAAATACAGTACATTTATGAATGACTGCAAACCAATTAGTTAGCATTCTTGAAATGCACATTAACAGCTATGCCATTACTGTCAAATTGTTCTACGATATCTGCTTTTCAATAATTCATATTCAATAAATAAAAATACATATCGACGGGTCCACCGATGTCTGTGGCAGCAGTAATGAGTCCTCAATGACAGCTCAAAATGGGGAAGTGATGTAAAGTAGCAGCTTTTCCATTACCCGTGGAAATACAGCCACTAGTCTTGGTTCGCATGACTAACAGATTACCTGAACTCTGGCCTCTCTACTGATGGAATTCGACATGTATGCAGGAAGAGATCAGAGTGTTATATTATCTCAAAGAGCCATACAGCAGCAATGCAAACTTATTTGTGAATAATGTATCAAGTGTCCAGGTCACATTCCTCATAAACGTTATAATGAATGTTTAGCAGGGTCATAGGTAAACATTTTTTCCACATTAAGATGAAGCCAAGCGGTTAAGACAAGCTTTATATCATAAAACTCTTATTTTAGGTGAAGATACAGTGTCAAAATGTAATATTGCCAACAGATAATAATCACAAGGTTACAAGTCTGTGCATGTCTGCTAGCACAATGTTCAGTGCTGCTTTGCCATCAGCCTGAATATAAATGTGGCCTTGGGAGTGACTTAAAAACAAGTACATATGAAAGTGGGCTATCTTTGTAGTTGTGGAAAGCTTTGCCTGTATCGATCTGGGCCTGGTCAGTAGCCAGCATAGCCTGAATAGGGGTCAGACAATAGAGTCTGCTACCGGGGAGGGCAAATGAACTCTGCAGCTAAATTAAAACACCCATCACTTTGAACTGCCGGACGCTTATTCCATTGTGCTGCTTTTCCTAATTATGCAGTACCCACACATTCTGCTGACATAAGAAACTCTACAGTGACGGCCAATAAGCACTTCATATTTCATTTCCCTTTCCTTCTATTCAGACTGCCAGTTTATTAAACCAGATCTCCAATGGCCAGTTCTGAAAGTCCTTTGATTAAATCCAGGAAATGGGACATGATTTCCCTTTAAAATTCATAACTGGGGAAACACTTAAGTAATTCAAATCCCTTCAACTGTTTAAGCAGTTGATATCTACAACAGATTGACCAAATCCACCCTAACAGCAGCTTTTCATTTGATTTCATTTTCCAAGCTTTCAAGTTGATAACATGAGTTACAGTGTATTCACTATTTGTCTTCCACCTTTTCAAAAGCTTTTCCAATCAAAATACAATCAGTCGGCACAATTTATAGCGCTGTTTGTAATTTAATTTACTTCACCTTTTTTAATCTGGTCTAATACACTGGAGGTTGAATAAATCAATGAGGACTGCTTTTGTGCATATTCATTTTCCATTACTGTTCATAACCTGTGCTCATTGTCCCTGTCCTCGCAACCTAATCACATTCTCCATCTAATGGGGCTTTGGAAGCTTTTACACACACAGCTGTCAGAACGTGTACAAATATCATCAACGGTGAGCACAAGGATACCAGAATAATAGATGAATGATAGATTTTACGGTACTTTTTACCTAACACACTGTTAATACACCCTGTTGCGCCTTGAATTGCATTTTGGTGTCACGAGTTGACACAAATGGTCCTTTCTGTGAGGATGGCTTCACAAAGGATGGCTTCACAAATACTGAAGAGAAGGGTTTGGAACGGCTTTGATTTTGACTCAACACAGACTCCCTTTGTACGTGGTGAAGTTTTAAATTTGTACTGTAACTGCTAGGACTAGCAATAAGTGCTGTGTCTGCATCTCTAGAGTCATGACCTGGGGCTGTGTATGTAAATGCTGCATTTTAAAAGACCTCATTCAACCTAGTTGTCTTCCCAGAATACAGATGCTATTATGATTTTAGTTTTAGTACTGTAGACACCACACATGAACCTTCAGTTCACTCACTGTGCTGCTACTTGACATGGTGATCTGCTGTAGGTCTACAAATGTCACTGGTAGTGTATGTGAGTCAGGTGGCTGAGCAGTTAGGGAATCAAGCTAGTAATCAGAAGGTTGCCGGTTCGATTCCCCACCGTGAAAAATGACGTTGTGCCCTTGGGCAAGGCACTTCACCCTACTTGCCTCGGGGGGAATGTCCCTGTACTTACTGCAAGTCGCTCTGGATAAAAGCGTCTGCTAAATGTACTGTAAATGTGTTGAGGCTGTTAGATGCTACGGTCTGTCTTTGGATGACACAGCTGGAACAGATATGCTCTCCACAGCTGATTCATGGCTAGGTGAATCAACATTGGAAACGTCAGCATTCTGATGTTAATGAACTGAGTTCAGTTCCAGCTCTGGGAGTCATCATAACTGGTGCACTATAACAAACTAACTGACTGTATTTTATGGAGGGGAGGTATTAACATTGCAGTTCAGAGGATATGATCTTTAATAAATGGACATGTATCCTGTAATACCTCAAATGTGTTATGTCTTCTTTTGCGTTCAATGGATAGTGACCTTCCTCTCTATATGTACTGTAGTCAGACTAATGTAAAGTTATCACACGTGTTGCTGCCCTGTGAGAAAGTGCTTGCAGAACAGTCAAATAAATGTTCATAAGAGATGTTCATTGGAGATGACAATTTTATTATGCTTTTCAAAGTCGAAAATATATAAGTATATACAGAAACAGAAAAACTCTCAAAATATAATGTTCTGACTCACTGGTACAAAGGAATATGCAGCACATGAAAGGCAAATACATTCAATTAAATTGCTGCACAGGCACTGAATGTCAAAGTGTTCCTTGTCCACACTGAGGTTAATCCTCAAATGTCACTCAGAGGGAGAGAGAGAAAAGTCTCACCGAAAGAGGGGGGAAATTTATATGTGTAAGGCTGCCATCTACTGAGAAGTATCAACTGTGTTTGTCGAAAGAGAACAAGGGATGTTCCTTCAGATGAATCCATTCCTTTGTGTGTGATCATGACCAAGGTTGGGTCCTGTTAGCAACCAGGTAATGCAGTAATCATCGCTGTAATTGAATTTCAGACGGTCCTGCCACTGTCAGCTGTGAATCTTAAAAGGAGATGGTGAAGCATGTCTCCTGTGATTACCCCCTCTTTGTTGCTCTCTTTCGACTCAACTTCTTGACCCAGCCATGAGCGGCAGAGTGTACATTCACAACAGTATTGTTCACGCTCTCTTGTCTCTCCCTTGCACACACGCACTTGGAAGTAAACAGAAAAGCAGACAAACATACGCTGGCACAATCACACCCCCTCCCACTCATCCACTTCACCAGTCAGCTGAATTCCTGCCGAGCCGTGTACCCGAGAGAGGGCTGACACACGCTTGGACCCCGCCTTTCACATCATGGCCCCTCCACAAGATGGACATAAACACACATTCACGGCTTGTCCATGTCCCGACGGACGGCGCTTCTGAGGTGATTTGAGGTTTGCACACCTACATAGTTAAGATAACAACCGCCATTCCTCCAGCTAACAGCATATCAGGGTAACTTCTCTTTAGTGCACTAGATATAAGCACTTCATCCCCAGTAACAAGCAGGGCAGACGGTGTGCGATGACTATGCCACTGCACTTAGGTCTAAACGCTGTCGGCAGCAGCAGCACCGGACAAACAGCTAATGAGGCATCAATTTCACTGCCCGCTCAGAGGAACACAATGTATTTGAGATTGTTATTTTGTCAAAGTCTTCAGATATTTCCTAGGAGAGGTCAGTTGGCGATGGGGACATTTTTGCCCTGACTAAGTAGTCTTAACTGTGCCTTAAAGCTAGCTGCCAGTGGGCTTTTGAATTATTGGAGGTCCCTGAGACTAGAACTGCACAAAAGGACTGAATGTAAACGCTACTTCGTACCTCCAGTTTAGGAGTGTTTCTCCTTTCCCTCACAACGAGCCGACGCTCCCTGCTGCCTGCATTATAATGAGACAGAAAGGGAGGGGGGATTGTGTAACACAGAGTTACATAAGACGGGGGTTGTTGACAGAATGTGCAAGGGAGGGCCTGGGCGCCCTCTCTCTTATAGTGAAGCATGTTGACGAGAGGAGAAAAATACAGAAAGAAGAAGAGACAAAGGAGTGAGCAAAAAGAGAGAAAGGGGAGGAGGTTTAAAGGGTGCCGATGTTAATGAGGTCTATCTGAAGAGATGCAAGCCCTGTTGAAAAGAGCACCTCATTACGGCACATCTAATTATGACCTTGGAAACATGGAACAGGTGTGTGTGCTTCTGTGTGTGCCTTTGTGTGCGTCTTTAAGTGTGTGGTGGGGAGGTATACTCCCTCTTGATCAATCAACAAACTGTTGTGTATACAGTAGTCACCTGATATTGTCACATGCACCTTGAGTGGATAAAAAAAATAATAACCTTCGGATTCAGATCCTGGGCATAAATTGTTGGGACGGTATATGTATAATATATATTTACAGGCGAGAGAGAGAGAGAGAGAGAGAGAGAGAGAGACTTGTTTAAAATGAACAAGCTCACTCTTCAGGGTATTTTCTTTTGGCATCATGTGAAGACTTTACTTTGGATTCTTGAAACATGACCTACATATTTAGGTGAAATTGCCAGTATATTGTTAACTGCATGACTTCTCCACCCGTGTGCAAAGTTATTGCTTAAAATAGCATTTCCAGAACATTTGTCTCAAACAGCAGACAATCACTTACTTTAAGTAAACACCCACACACACAGTATAATGATCACGTCTAACTTTCTAATTTGTACTCCTTATCTAGCTTCAAATCGTGAATTTTTTATGCAATGTACCTTTAATGGCACTGAGCCATCTACTTTAAATGCTTGACACTTTCAGTAATTGCTTGAACCAAATATTGTCAACGTTACAACTTCACAGTAGTTGCTAAGGGGCCCGGTTCAGAATGGAGATGACTCTCAGGAGTACTTGACTTTCACACAAAAGGTCTCCTCTGTCTTCTCCTCCTGGTTGTTGACGTAGACGTAGATTTCTTGGCACCCGGGACTCTGGCTGGAGGCAAAGCGCAGTCCGATGACATAGCTCTCGCCTCCCCCCCACCTGAAGACAGGCCCACAAGCTCAACTCACACATCTTTCACCACATCAATATTCAGCCATTGCATTTTCAAAGGAATGATTGTGCAAATGATGCCATTTTCAATTGAGCCTTTAGGGTAAGTTTGCCATGGTAATACATTTCTTTTATTGGTTTCCTGGTTGTGTGTGATGCTCTCTCAGACCAACAATACAAAACATCCATGGGGAAACGCTGAATGAGATGACAACAACGGCTTTGACTGAAACCTCCAATCAGAATGGAGGTTTCTTCTAATTATCGAATTAAATAAAAGTCAACTTGAATAACAGAATAATTATGTGAAGAAAACAGTTTCTACAACAGCGTGCTGTTTTCTGCCACGCTTAAGCTCTCTCCACTACACACGCTCACCAAAATTAACTAAAGTCAGTGTATTACTTTGATTAAGTTTGTAATGTAGGGCCCCTATTAACACAGTTCTATATGCTTAGCATTTGTTTGCAGCTTGTACTGTTCAAAAGGTTGTATGGGGGGACATTTCAGTGAGGGCTAAATTATTCTGCTATTTCCCTTTATTGGCCTTCTAAGATATATATGGGTCAATGTTTAGGATTTACTGTGTAATCTTCCAAAAAGCAAGGCTGTATTGATCTCCGCTGCGCTTTTGGCCTCACGATTGTTTTTATAATGGCAGGGTAGTTACTTCAAGAAGGAAAAGTGTGTCCATCCACATTCTTTTACATCTACTGCAGATCTAATAAGTTCTTTAGGGACCACAGCACCTGGAGTCATGCTGATACAGCTGCTTATTTTCTCTCGGCTATTTGGCATTTTGCTGCTGTTTGGAGTCAATCTGTTTGGAGTTCATTTCAACCCGTATTCATTTACATCACTGCTACTCCATTTGCACTGATGTTATATTACACCTCAGCAAATGACAGCAAATGAAAGCCAATGATGTTGATGACTAGTTTATGTCTCATGTTTATGACTTGTTTATGAGTCAATGAATCTTCTATTAGAGACACTAGGGGTAATGACTGAACATGGAAATAAATCAACACTCCTAATGGCTTCATTATTTCCCCCTATTACTTTATATGAACTAAACAAGGCACACATCAACTGTTTGTCCTAGAGCCAAATGAGGAAGGTGGTGTAAGATCATTGGTCAGGCTGGGGGCAGTTCCTTAGCATGGGACTTAGCGGGCTACCTGAATACAGAACTGGTAACTAGTTACCCTATAACTTTGTCTACACATCTTTTTCCCCATAAAATATCATACTGGTTTTTAGTACACATATAATGCATCACTACATGGTTTGCTGTTGACTGGTTGTCTAACCTCAAAGTGGTCTTCTTTGAACTGGAGAAGGTCTGGGTGGTCGGAGTGCAGTAAGAAGACTCTGCTGCTGGTGTAGGGATTGGTGTATGTGAGCTTCCTGGTACTGCCCCGGCCCTTCCCAACAGGGACCAACACCTCAAACGCCTGGATGATTCACACAGACACACACACACACACACACACACACACACACACACACACACACAGACACACACACACATTGCCTTTAGGCACAGCCCTTAGACCAGCTCACCCTACCCAGACCCTGACATTAGATGAAATACTGACCTGGCTTTAGACTCTAGCGGTAACTCCTCTCTACTCTCTCTCTACTGGCCAACAGAGCAGAGGTAAGGCTCTAGCGGTTGTGAGCCATGTTAAACACAGGTCAAAACACAACCAAGGACACAAGTGATCCAAACAAAACCATTAAAGACACTGTCGGGATGCAGCAAAAGGAATCCCACAGCATGTCATACAGTAATAATGTCAATAAATCTGTTATTTGTGTTCTTATATTAAAAACTAGGATACATTCCCAAAGCCAAGAAATATGATTAATAATGGTTATCCTGATTTAGATTCTTCAGAAGCTACTTATAATTTGTCCTTGAGAGCATATGGAATTATCAGATTAGTATGTAAAATCACTGTGGAAAGATAACATCAATCCTTAGAGCGATTTTGATTGGTATTACAATGTAGTTCGATAAGAATCGTCTTTTACAAAACCAAGTCCCATTGCATGTGCACAAATGACAAAATTGTAGTATACATCCACTGTATGGAATACTTCCACTGTATGCTGATGTATAAAAGCGACAGCAACAACATTCTGTTAAAGCTAAATACAGTAATTTCTGTTCAATTTTCAAGACTTTGTTATGTTGCATTTCAGTTGCCTGTATTATAGTAGATACAGTACAACAAAGATGGAAGCAAAGACACTTTTTACCTAACTGTCCCTTTAACTGTGTCCCTTCTGGGCACACCGGCTACCAGTTCCAAGAATGTCATTGTCTTTTATGGTAGTTCAGTGACAAACAACATCATGGTTTCAAGACCACTTTGAAGGATTATGTGTTTGTGTGAGAGTGTGACTGTTTAAAGTGTTGTGTGTGTGTGTGTTCAAGGTAAAACTCAATAAGCTTTGATGGGTTTACCTTGGAAAGAAGGGGCTTTTGAATGTTGAGACATAGAAGCCAGCCTGTGACCAGGGTGTGGTGCTCCACATCCACCACGCTGAGGAAGACGAACTTGCTGCCTGGCTTACGAGGCTGCACACGCAGCTGCACCTCCTGCACAGCCCCAGGGGGGAGCACAAACGCCCCAGCTGGGTCCATCTAAGGAGGGGTGGGTGGAGGGGCAGTGTGGGGGCACACGCAGGTAGCCAGAGATGGAGGGTGGAAGGAGTGAGAGAAAAACGAGGTGAGGAGAAGAGAAAGTGAGAGCGTTTTCCAAATGGTTCATTTCACTATTCACTTCTATGACTTAGATTTTCAAATACATTGAGTAGGTCTTCCAACACGTATTCATGTTACAGACAGTACAGATCTCAAACTGACAGGGATATTGTTGTGTTTACATGTTTGTCACACAATTGTCGGATATATGTCAGACACTGACTGTTTCTCAGAAAGCCATACCTCGACCTCCAGCTGATGAGACACGTAGCATTTGACCTTCCGGATGGCTTGGGTGCCCCTCAGCACCAGTGATTGACAGGTCTGCTGGCCAGAGTAGCAGCTCAGATCCACTCTCTGCAGGAAGTGGATATACACCAGCCATATCTGGACGGGCGTCGCCAGCCACTTATCGCTATGGAGACATTATCAAAGACAATTTGTTCCCATGGGAAGATTGGAGCAATGATAGGAGTTAATTTATCGCTATGGTGATATCACAAGAGACGGTTCTGACATCTTCAGCTCCTCATTCACACTGGATCTTACTGGGGGGGAAGAAATCCCTGTCATTGGTTTTAGTTCTAGTTCTCTTTGAAAGTGGAATGAGGGGAAAGGAGAAGGTGGTGAGGTCATCTCTTTAACCCTCCCTTAAGATTACTGACCAAAACGAGCGTGGCAGTTAGAGTCTGATGAAGAAATGGATTTTGCCACGTGAAGCAATCAGCAGATCCCACATCCTGATTAAGTCAATGAGATTAAGTCTGCATGAACAAGCTAATCAGTTCAACATTGTGGAACGAGCATTACCACATCTCCATGCTGGGCCAAGTGTGCATGTGTACGTGTGAGTGTGTGTGAGTGTGTGTGTGCAATACATACGTGTAGATTAAGAGGAAGAACTTTTTGACTTGTGGACTGGGACATCCTGGAACTTTTAAATACAGATCTTGAGGCTCCCCTTTTGCCTGGAAATGAAAGAATAAATTGCAAAGACTTAAACATGTATGCAAATCTCTTATTCACTCCATTGTGCTGCACTGCATTCCTGCAAAGTTCATTCCTCAATCTTTTGTGAAAAGATCAAACGGTTGACACCTAAGGTGCTTTCATTTTGTTCATTTATGTATGTGTGTTGTAAGTTTTTTCCTTTCTGTTTGCCTCTTTTTGACTTACAGAATTTGACCACCTTGGGCTAATGAATACCTTGATTAACTCGCATCTAATTTTAGCAGCAGCCTTTTTAATATGGTGCAAATTCCACTCTCTCACCAATAGCCTTGTTTCACAGATGACATTGGGGTCACTGCAGCGCACGATGGGAGTCCTAGCATCTGAGTCTCCTGCTGCTGTCCCATAGTACCAGCAACGCCAGGTAGTGTTGGTGGTGGTGGAAGAGACATAGATATGCAAACAGGAGAGAGGGAGGGTAAGAAAGAGAGATAGAGATTGAGAGACAGAGAGGGAGAGAGAGCGAGAGAGAGAGAGAGAGAGAGAGAGAGAGAGAGAGAGCAAAAGAAAGAGAGGATAAACGAATTAAAAAGGCCAACAGAAAGTGCAAACATCATTTAGCACAACACCTGATGGCATCATGTGTGTGTGTGTGTCCGTCTGTGCAACACAGCGGAGAGGGGCTAGCGACCGGAGCAGGGGCTAACGGGGCTAATGATCCACACCTGCTGGGTTCTCCCAGGGGGAAAGGCGGAGAGACTTCTTCAGGAAGCAGCCCTCGGGGTGATAGAAGCGGATGGACTGATCCACCATAGAGGGCGTGGGCTCCACCTTCACTTGGCAGATGGCAAGAGGCTTGCCGTCCTCTGACCTGAATGTCACCTGGCCAGGTAAGGCCACATGGGAACAGAATGTTGAAAAAGTAGAAGTGAATGTAATTCTTGCTCTGATAAAGTGCATGGTCATTCCTAGGGTTAAAAGACTAGGATTAGATTTGAAGGACATACAGACTAGGATTCTTCATGGAGTGCACTTCAATTGAAAATCATGACATGTATCGATCACCTGTATTGATCACCAGATTACACACAACTACTGTATCTTTAACAAATAGGTGAACAGGGTACACTTGAAGTCTGGTTGATTAGATTAGAAGGTCTCTAGGAAATGTATGAATCAGCGTAGATGGATATGCAAATGAACGCTAGG
Organism: Mallotus villosus; assembly: GCA_903064625.1. Taxonomy (NCBI): domain Eukaryota; kingdom Metazoa; phylum Chordata; class Actinopteri; order Osmeriformes; family Salangidae; genus Mallotus; species Mallotus villosus. The sequence continues at coordinate 268,372 of CAEFZP010005719.1, forward strand.
TATAGTATCACATGAACAACTTTTGCAAACCTATGATGACAGCATGTTGAGCCAATACCCACAGGCTCACTGTCACATCCACAACAAACTGATGACACCAAAACCTAAACCATGACATGGCATATTGTGTGCCCCCTGCAACCTCCAGCCCTTGAGTCGTGTCTCACTTTGATGATGGGACTGACAGGGTTGCCAGATATGGCACATTGACAGCTGTTGGGATTGTCAGTTCCAGAGGGCCATGGCTTTGATCTGGACTGACCTCTGACAGGAAGCCCACACTGAGGAGCAATGCTGGAAGACTGACACACTGGCAACACAGCCACAGGCATCTTACCAAATATGACATCACCCCATGCAATGGAGAGGTCTGCACTTTTTCATTCTGTCAGTGTTGCAGCAAGCTTGTACTTGCACTAATGCATTATGGGAAATTGTGTGCACATGTCGAATAAAAGCAATTCTCTCCACTGTATAGTTGCTGCTGCGTATGTGGAGGTTGTTTCTGGTAAACTATATATAGCACACGGCCAAGAGCCACTGACTAATGTCTCTTTCAAAACTCAATATTCCCCAAAACTGAATGATCAGAAATCATCATTGGCAATGGCACTGTAGGAGGTTTAAGATGTATAGTCTGTAATGCATCTCAGATCCATAGCGTATTCTAACTCCAGCCTACAGATGGTTCAATGAATTTACGACCATAACACACAGAAAAGGGCGTCCATCTAACGTTGCCAAACATGAAGCAAACTGAAAATGTTTTGAGAAGACAACTCTCATGGTCATGTGCATCCATACCTTGACTGTCTTGGCCTGTATGGTGTTGGACGGGTGCTTCTTAGCCATCTGAGCTTGTCTGCCTGTGGGAAGGAAACCTGGTCCCTGTGAGGAGCCAAATACTTGAATCAATACAAAACACATGAATCAATACTGAGTACCGCTGAATGCATTTTCAAAACATAGATGAATCAATGCTGAATACATGGATGAATTGATGTTCCAGTCATAGACAGGTCAATGCTAAATATTTAGATGCAATTATACATACATGGATGAATTAATGTATCAGGCAAATCATCTGGGTTAGCCTACAAGATTTGACAGTTTCATGAAGTTTTGATGAGACCTTCATGAACTCTATATGAGACTTCCATCAATATTTCCTATATCATGGGATTCAAATATGAACAGTATTAACCTGCCAAATCCCCTGTGTGAATAATCTACTGTACCATGTTTAACCCTTCCTGTCATATTTGCATAACTCGCCCTTGTAGAGTAGAAGTCGGAGCCTCATTAATATCCCTAAGGCTTTAGACCGCTGCCGTCTTAGTATGTGGTGTTTCTCTGGGTTGCCATGGTGACGTGTACCTGGGGTACGGCAGAGTGCTGTGAGTAGAACGTCTGGTATTTGAGAGGGATATAGACACTCTCTTTAGGCCGGAGGTACACCTGGGGCGTTAAGGTGTTCCCTTTGAGCTGAAACATGTTCTCCTCCAGAGGGGTCAAGGTTTTGGTCAGGTCCTTGAAATGTCTCCACTCTGCTGAGTCTGTGATGACACTGAACGGAGAGGATAGGAGAGACATTTCATGCTTTAATACCAGTAATGACAAAAAATCCACTTTTTCAGATTACAGTGCAATTGAAGTTTGATCAGATGCGTACTGTTGCTTCAAAGTCATTTTCCACCCTAAACGTAAAACTAACAATTAATAATAGAGTTAAATAATACATTACCAGGTCAACCTTGACTCAGAGAGACTAATTGCACAGTTCTACCAGCACTGTGAACAAGAAAGGCAGGAGCATGCTGGGCTAACACATTCTGTCTACAGTACAGTTTTCAGAGAACACTGTCTACAGTACACCGTACATCGAAGAGAACACTACAGTATACCGTTTACAGAGAGAACAGTTTACAGTACAGTAGTGTAGAAGGCCTTGTTTTCAATTACCGATGGAGTGTTTCATAATCGGTCATTGTAAACCTTCCATCCCCCGCAAAAATGGATTTCCAGAGAGAGTGTAACAGGAAAGATATCACATACTGAGAGTGTAACAGGAAATATATCACATACTGGGCGACCGTGTTCTGCTTTCCGTTTCCTCCTGCTCTTTGAGTGCAGAAATTTCACGCGTAAGTACATAAAGGAAGGGACTGCTCTCACTTCAAAGCGTCGAGCCCCAGGCCTGGAGGAGTGAATTTCTCTCAAAAGACGATGAAGAATTTATGAATTTCTAAAACTCCACCTTGCTTAATTAGGGTTCCGACTAGACAACCATTTTTCAGTGAGCCCCACTGTGATTCTGTCTTCCCACTTCCCAGTTCTCGTCGGAGCAAAAGAGCGTGTGTGTAGCTAATTACAATGACAAAACTTGTTTGATGTAAACAGTGATGAGCATGAGCGTGCCTGTTAGTGTGTGTGTGTGTGTGTGTGTGTGTGTTCTTACACCACAGTTAAGTCGAGGGAAGGATAAAAGGAATGCGTGCGGACAGGAATACAGTAGGGGAATAATAGAGGAAGGAGGCAGAGAGTGGGAGAAGGAGAGAGAGAGAGTCTGGGAAAGAATACTAGGTTTGTCTGAGGAAGTTGAAAGGCATCGGAAGAGGATCATTTGAGGCAGCAACAGACGGAAGAAAGGGATTAGGATTTAGCATGAGGTAAAAAGGAGGAAAATAAATAAATAAAGTCCCTTCTCCAGGATTGCATAAAGGTATCTCCTCAGCCCTCTCCTCACCTGCAGCAATGGCAGGGGGCCCTGGTGCCATCTAGCCAGTACAGCAGAGCTGTGAAAAATGGATGGCAACAGGTAGAGGACATGTTCTCTCCAACCTGAAAGACCGCGGGGCTTCCAACTGCACCAGAACATCAAAGGGCTCATTTTTTTTTGCTATCCTCTTCCTCAAAAGCACGACTCTAGTATTCAGGTCAGGGTTCATACCTTTTCACCTGTGTTTGTTTGCAGAGAAGGGTAACCTACAACGCTCCTCTAACCTCCAGAGACATCCTTGCCAAATAGAAACTGAAATATTGATGAACAGCAAAATTGCACCCATCTGAGCATCCTGCAGGTTTCCCAGGTTGCAAAGACCTTAAAACATGAGGGAGTTTCCTCAGATCTTGGCACAGCATAAATATGGAGAAGTTGGCTAAATCGACATCTTGTAAAAACTCTGCTAACCACTTGCTTTCCCCTCTGCATAACCCCCACCCCCCCTCCCCCCACCACACACACACACACACACACACACACACATCCTCTTTAAGCTTCCAAGAAAGAATCCTTGCTTTTCGGCACACAGCTGTGGTGTTCTCCTGATCTCCAATTAGACCCAGAGATGCCGTTGGTCGCACTAATGCTGTAATGATTCATCTGCACGGCGCTCCAGCCACTGTTTATCAACATGAGGTATGCTAATCCCACACAGACCTGAGTGGAATCCATAATGGGGGACTACAGGGTCGTGGCCAGTGAACACAAAAACAGGAATTGGGTGGTGCCTGTTAGCCATAATAGGCTACAGGTGGGGGATGAGGGGAGGGGTATCAGTATTTGCCCGCCGTAATCTATGCATCTGGTTCAAGGGCAATTGATTGCTACGCAGAAACCCTCATTTGCTCATTTCGGGTAGCAGGCTCGTGTGAAATATAAATGAGGTCTGAATTGGAATTAGAGAGATTGAAGTTGGGCGGGCGGGCGGGGGTGAGGAGCTGTTGCTGCTGAAGATGCAGTGGTTCTAAGCCTGGTTCTTTCGCACACAAATGAACACACACACACATCCACTCACAGAAGGATAAGTAAGCTTGAGAAACACATCAAAACCATCTAATCAAAAAGATGCCTCAAGTTCGTAAGGTCTTGTACGCTTACCTGAGCTCTCTATCATCACTGTCAATGGTTACGGTCTGCTGCACGTTGTAGGGGTTCTTGAGCACAAACTCAAAGAACTCTGCGGTTCCCAGAGTGGCGTACATGGTGTGCTGGGTGGTGATGGCTCTGCTCAGCATGTTGGTAATGCCTTCCACTTTGCACCTCTCCCGGTAAGCCTCGATCACACGCAGGTCCCGCGCCAACTGGGCCCGCTCCTCTCGTCTGCCCTGAGAGGAGAAGGTAATGGTAGGTAAGGTAAGCTAGACAGATAAGATACTGGATCCGTTCAAACACTTTCCACAGCTGGGGAGGTTAGCAGCTGAGCACGACTTGTAAAGAATGAGCAGCAACATGGATCCAGACCAGACCAGAGCACACTAAACAATACCTCTGGCCAACATTTTCTAGATGATTCTTGATCAACACATCAAATATGGCAACTCAATACATTGAATTATTTCCTTTTTTTGTACTGAAGCCCATTTTGACAAAATGACATCCTCATACTGGATGAAATGTGGATGAAACTGGATGAAAGAGTGCTGGCATGCATAGGGCGTTCTAATTGTTCTTCCCCAGATGAAGAGCTTCATATTCTGTGGCGTGCGCACCCCTGGGGCAAATAAACAAGACGTGCCCCTGGGCCCCAAGAACAATTAGCACAGACTGTACCAGGTGCTGGAACACTGAGGCCTGAGGGGCATTTTGTCACCATCATTTAAACCCCGAGGCTGACAGAGAGGATTGTCCACAGCCAAGGGCCTCCCAAGACATATTTCACAGCGCGGTGCGCTGGAATTGAACCGATTATTTGCTTCAGTTGGCCATTTGAATTGCAAGTCAAGGCGGAAGGTGAGATTGGAATGCCTAGGCTGCAAGTTAAGACACAGGCGGCTCGTGTGCAACATTGACCTCACCATGACTTTGGTCTTGACATTATAGCCCTCTTCTGCCTGTCCCTCTCTCTGGCGGACGGCAGCCATGCGCTCGAGCTTCCGCTGGCGAACGTCATCCATCTCGCCCCAGGTATGCCCACCAGACACCAGGGTGGCATCCTTGATCCTGCTCTGGAGTAGTGCCAACAGGTCTCCATCGACCTCCACCATCCTCTGTGCCCTCGCCGTGTTCTGAACTGCAAAAGCAAAAACATGCACTTTAGATGGCTCCGCATAGCTTGTATTCATGCAGTGAAAGGGCTGCTGGGCTAGTACTGGTACAGCAGCTGATCTAAAACCCTGTCAGGACAGTCTTAGTCTGACAACAGCCCCTGAGTCATTGTTATTGACTGTACCCGCGCTAGTCAAGAGAACACGTTTGTCCCTTATCCCTGTTCCTGTAATCGCCGCCGTGGGATGGAACTGCATGAAGACATGCTCCTCAACCGATGGTGAGATAAACACCTCACTCTAATCCAGCACAAATAATCCAGGAATAAACGGAGTGATCCAATAAAGGCAGATAAAGCAAGTGTGGGATCGGCGCAGGAGAGATTGGGGAGGGGGATGAGGGGGAGTAGGTGAAGTGTACTGCCGCTCTCTGAAGCCCCCTCTAACGTAGTGGAAGGATCTGTTGGCACTCAGTGATAACTAACCATGGGGGGGGGCTCGCTCATCAAGGCACGCAGCCATTATGTCTCCCTGCTGTATCTCTTCCTCACCTCCACCTTCTTCTCCTGGCACCTGTCTGAGGATCTATCTCTCTCCCAAGGCATTCCCTTCCCATCGTATCAGAGAGGCATCAGTGGACTGTCAATCACAGAGCCAGATAGCGCTCAGGTGCTTTTTATTGCCCTACAGGTAGAGTCGTGGAACGGGAGTGCTTCAGGGACTGCACAGAAATGTACATCATGACACTACAGTAATTTTGCTGGGAAGCTTGAACTTGCTGTGTAGATCACATAGATTTGGGACAATTTGTAGAAGCAACTTATGGGATATTCTCTGCATTAAAAGAGCAGGTATATACAGCTAGGAGCTAGAAGATATTTGCAGAACGGATTTGGTCTAACGTGCCGGGATTTGGCTTTAGCCATGATGTTATCAACAGATTCATGTATTTTCAGTACTGGTCTGTTTTACCTTTTGTTTTAGAATACAGTATGCGTGCATGCGTGCGTTCGTGTGTATATGAGAGTGTGTGCATGTATGTGTGTGGAGCTGAACACTCTTTGAGACCAGCCACCGGAGATACTTGGGCAGGCTCAATTAGGCTGTAAATTGAGTGGCTCAGTGCTGGAGTGAACAGGCAGAATGTGTAATGGATCAGGATGAGATGATCAAGGAGTCCCACATCTTTTGCCTCAAAATGCAGTTCCCGCCGCCCACACACGCCCACACACCACACACACACACAGCAGTTGTACCGTTAAATCCGTGGATGTTCGTTGAGGACAGACTGCCTCCTCTGAATCCACTGGAGTGAGATGAGATGATGCGGGAATGAGGCAGAGGGAGGGCCAAGGGTCTCCCTGAGGTCTGCTTCACTGGACAACCTGGAATAAAAAAACACAAGGGTTTTAGAGATGTTTCCTTATTTTTATTTATTCTGGAACACAAAAAAACACACTGTAATCCTACACAAATTTGAATTCAGATACCCTCATAAGAAACCCCTCCTTAAGTTACTTATCCTCATAAGTAACAATGCATCTTCTGGCTTCATTGATGATAGTACACTACCGGACACTTCCTGCTCTAAGGAACATGAGCCACAGTCCTTCCTTTTGGCTCAGTCATACGTATTACTTGTATTATCCCTTCTTGTATTATGCGTTAGCCAGGTGGTGTGCATGGGCCTACATGGGCCTGCCTATCCTGTGGCTTTTGTCATCTCGCTCCTTTACTACCTTTACCCTGTTGCTTGTGTTCCCGTCAAACCAGACAGAATCACAGAACCTAGTCACAGGAGATGGGAGAGTAAACACTACAGGGTGCACTTGTGCTCAAGAGTGAACGATGATCGATTTCAGCTTTTCCTCCTGTGGCAGCGAGCAAACATTAATTCATTTAGCCAACCATACAGTGCAGGAGTAAGAGAGAAACTCGTCTCCATTGAGCAATGCCTCACACCAACCAGGTAATGGACGAGTGGTCGTGGCAACCGCTCACTGGAAGAGAGCTTCGGAGCCAGCTTCTAGATTTACTGCCAAAAACAGAAAGAGCTTTTCCAAATACAAGCTGCAAAAATACATTGTTTGGTAATTTACGGCTTGGGCTGTCTGGCATAAGTACGATATAATTACGACTGGCAAAGTGAAGGCATAATTCAAACAAAAGGTCAGAATTAATTAGAACATTGCTCTCTTTACCACGATCATCACAAATTGAATTGGAGTTTGGATACGTGCTTTTCATGAAAAGTTTCTTCTTCAACACCCCGAACTGACACGTTTTAATTACAGAGCTAGACTGAGGCTGTAGTATACTTCATAAAGTGTGAGCATCGCAATTAAGGGTTGTTAACGCCTGGTGTGAAATCTCACTGGGCTTGTGAGAGTTGTAGCAGGGATTTTAAAGGCCTCTCTACGTCCTCTTAGAGCCAAACTCTGTCATCAACAACCGATAATACACACAGCCCCGTGACTAATGGGACATGGGGTTGCCATGCAAACAGCCACAGACAGCACAACGGCGCAGATTAATGGTGAAGATTTCCCTTTGCATTTCCTTAACCATCCATCACCTATCCCCAATGACTGAACTCCACCCAATATAAATGTCACATCTGTCCTGAATATTACCACTGGAGAAAATATTTCCACCGAGAACATAAACATAGGAAATCGATAACAATGCCATCACAAAGTAATCAGATCCCCTTCAAAACTGCATCATTAGGAATTGTATTAAATTGAAGCTTTATTTTGGCAGAAAAGTTCTCTTGTGATTGATGTGTCTCTTGGGTACTATGGAAACATGATGACAAGTAACAACCCTTGTAGAAAACTGCAGAGCAAACTATGACAGTTCTGGTTTCTCTTCATTAATCATGCAAATGAATCACGCTACGGCAATGATTACTATCAGGATCATCAAAGGATCACAACTTTATAATTCAGCTTGACACTGATGCACACAGTGTCTGATCAAATAATTAGCTGTCGAGAAGGAGAGAGAGAGAGAGAGAGAGCGAGGGAAAGCGCGAGAGAGAGAGAGAGAGAGAGAGAGAGAGAGGAGAGAGAGAGAGAGAGAGAGAGAGAGAGAGAGAGGGAGAGAGTAAGAAAGAACGCACAGAGGTTCTTCCTGTGATATGATGTATGTCCATACTCAGCATGCAGGGCCAGGAGGAGTCCTGTCAACAACAGTAGAAGCAGCCGCCCTAAGCTGTCCATGGTGGGAAGACTAATTGTAAAGAGAGAGCCAAGGGGTTGAACTCCATCAGATTTATTGAGTAGCTAGCTGTTAGCTGCATCACAATGCCTTTCTCTTCACTCCACAGGCTGTGTTTGAGGTTAAGCCCACGACAAGCCGCTCTGGCAAAACAAATAGAAACAGTAACAGGGGGTTTCAAAATAGACCTTATTCGACTATTAGAGACGGCATTCCAGGCAAGCAACCTTTCAAAATACACCCGTTCATTCTCGCCTGGGAAGAAAGGGGTGATGAGTTGGGCCTTCAGCCTTAAAAGTGATAGCAGAGAACTTTATTGTGAGACATATGGGGCTGTGCCCTTCCAGCCAAGCACATGACACGCTTAATTCACCTGACAGAAATATTTGAGGAAATAATTGTATCCATATTTGCTCCAGCCAGTTGGTTTTAGACTGGAATCCTCTCTCTCATCTTGCACAGTCTCTCCAGGGCTTATCAGGCTCTTGCAGATGAGAAGTGTTGGCCCTAATCTGTCTTCTCTCCAATTTGGACAATTCTCTGTGTGTGTGTTAATGTATGTGTGTCTGTGTAAAAGAGGGCGTTAGTGAGCAAATAAGTGAGTGAGCGAAAAATGAAGTGAGTTAGTGAGAGGAGGAGTTAGTGTGTGTCTGCATGCACTGGTTCCACTGTGATTTTCAATTGAAGTTGCCTCAAATAATGAATAATATGTGTTTTGTAATGATTGAACAGAATTGACTGCATATATATTTGCTATTTCATTATTACATGTCAATCCTTGCTTATAATTAAAAGGTGTCATTTGATATTTCATTTTTTCATTTGAAAATGTCTGCCACTCACTCTTTTTCCAATCAAGGCACATTCCCAATGGAGCCATGAAAATACATGATTAATTGCACGCACGACTGCGACACATAAAATTAGAAAAGAGAAAGCCTCGCCACAGGCTTGGTAGTAGCCATTGGACTGGATCCATCCATTCAGCAGAACCATCCAGAAGTTGGAAATAATCAGATAAAATGCCATTTAGATATCTGCCAAAACAGCAAAAAGAATTATGTAACGCAGCAGCCCGCCTGGTCTTCAAACCTACCCAGACGCCCTCATGTTACCCCGCTCCTCATCTCCCTTCACTGGCTACCTGCAATGTTTGGGGCTATCTCGTTGTTATGATCAGTGAGCTATGCACTTTTGTAAAGCTCTCTCTTGGAAGTCGCTTTGGATAAAAGCGTCTGCTAAAGGAATAAATGTAAATGTAATACCTCAAGTAATTGAATCATGTGGCTTTACATCATCGCTCCTGCACCCCTTGTGTGGCGTGTGAGGCTGGAGAGACAGGCCCACCATCCCTAATAGAATATCCACCTCCATCTGTCTTAGTGGGGGTAAATTCCAGCAGCCCTTTGTCAAACAGCCTAATCACATCCCTAAGCAAGGAACAAATAGAACCAGCGATTCATTAGGCCTTGATGAGAGAGAGACGGAGAGAGGAGATAGAGAAGGTTAAGGAGAGAATGTAAAGATGTGTGTGTGTGTGTGTGTGAAGGAGAGATATACTGTAGGAGAAAAAGAGGGAGAGAAGCGAATGAGAAAGCTAGAGAGAGGAAGTGAGAGAAGAGGCAGGAAGAGCAGGACAGAGAAGGTTGCTCGTGTTCAGTTAACTCACAGCACTCTCCTCCACATTTAATTGATTCCAACTGTCGTCCTCTGGAAGACAGAGCCAGGGCCTGATGGATATCTAAGTCTTGATTGGAATTTACATGCCAGATGCTCCCAATTTCTCACTGTGCTCTAACTCTGCTTTAGGTGATGAGAGATAGGCAGAAGCTTTGCATCGAACAATGGGGATTCAATTGGGCTTTGAGGCCCAATGATGATATGTGACGTATACGAGGGAAAATCATTTCTTCCAACAATAAATAGTTGGAGATGGAGAACACTATCAACACCGAGGGATGCAGAAAGCCAAATTGGATAACAGACAGAGACAAGATATTATGTTTCTATCTGGTGATACCCAAACGTGGGTTCAAGCGGAACTACTGTGGTCTGGTGAAGCACCTCTATATCTGGACACGCAGTTACACTGTCTGGATCAGTGGAAAAACACTACTGCAGGTGCATCCTTTTAGCAGGCCGCTCATTATTCTCGCGGGTGCTGTTCATTTGATTGATTGATTGATAACGGTTTCTGTCCATTTAATTTTGGCAACACCATTGTTTATAGCCCTTGGCTCCAGTGAACAGTTCTGATATATCTCTCTATGACATCTGAAGTGTTCATCACCGGGTAGCAACCTTGTGAGATGCCGTACTTACATTTAACATTACATTTTTACATTTGTAATCCTGACTTACCCACGTTGCCCATGCGCATGTGTAGCTTCCCCTTCACCACGGTCAGGACGTTAACGGGGGTCATGCCCTCCCGCCGCGCCAGGTCCCCCCCCATCACCACGGCCTCCTCGCTGACGTACTCCGTGTTGATGACCTCCAGCTCGTAGGCGGCCTGGACCGCCGCACGGCCCTGACGCAACATATGCTAAACCAGCCGAGACGCCGGGGTGCAGAACAAGACAAAGGGACAAGGAAACAAGTAGCAACTGTCACCGAGGGAGAGCGGAAGGGGATGGCCGGGGTGGCTGTTGCTTAATGAACAGCTTCTAGGGACCCAGATAAACAAAAGAACAGCTGGTACTGATATAAACAATTTACAAGTTAACAGGCTTTCTCAGAGGGTTTTTACAGCAAGCCCTCTTGTTGATGCTTCAGAAGGCATTCTTAAGGAAATGGTTACACTACAAAGGGCGCTAAACGGCTAATGCCAAAAACGAACAAATCCCCAGATATAGACCATTTAAAATGGGCGTTTACAATGAGGAGTAGCTTCATCAGGGTTTCCTAACTTGTCTGACAGGGTTGTGAGACAGAGAGCAGGTAAACACAGCCAGTCATCTTAACCCTCCCTCCGGACCCCGACAGTGGCAGCCCCCAGTACCTTGAGCTCGATGCCTGCTGAGCCGATGAGGAGCAGCGAGTCTGCGTCCCACACGTCCAGCTGGAGCGTGTGCAGGGCCAGGTAGCGCAGGAACCAGCTGCGCTCCCCAGGCTGCAGGAGGGCCTGGTCCACTGGGAACTGGAGCTGCAGCCCCGGGGGATCTGGAGGATGGACACACACAGTCACTGAGCCTACCCACGTAGCTTTGATTACATTTGTGAATCATAAAATAGCACCACTGTTTATCTGATGATGGACACAGAAATGTGTCCTTGATGGAACTGACTAATCCAGGAAGTGTCTCCAGGGTTTATCCACATCATGCACAATCCTAATCCTACAACTAAATAATAAGAGGGCCAGGGCGTCAAGGCCGAAGGGAAATAATGAGGGCAGGTGACAAACCTGAAGGATGGAGAGTTTTATATATATATAAAGAAAGTAAAGAAAAACAGAACAGAAGCTGCCACATATTATCCCCAGTGACGCATGTACCCAGACAGCCCCCTGTGGCCTGTGTCAGGCCTTCCCCTTTTCTGATGTCACACACACACAGACACATACAACGCTTTATATTTACAGCAGGGATGGGGGCAGGGAGCAGGAGAAGAGACATAAAGGTAGAGAGAGGAAAAATGAAAGAACCAAAGCGCGAGAAAAATTTTTTGTGAAAAAAAAACAGCTAGAGAGAAAGAGAGACAGAGAAAGGGAGACAGAGAAAGGGAGACAGAGAGGGAGGGAGAGTGCAGGCTTGATATCTGGAGCCTCTAACCCGCCACTACCCCCTTCCATCCTCCCACACCCCCCACTAGCTCTCTCTGCTCGGCCCATTAATTCTCCCAGCATGCCTAGAGCCTGTGTGCTGGCGCGGCGCTGACAAGCGGGGAGCTGACAGGCCTGGGCTGCGGGCGAGGGGCGGCTTCAGGAGCTGCGGCTGCAGACGGAGCACAGCTGACTCTTCGTACAGCTGAGTGCAGAGACTGGTATGTACACAGCGGGGTGAGGGGAGGATCTCACAGCAGATAGACAGGAGCTTCCACCTAAAGGCCTGGATAGCAGACTAGTGCACACAGTGCAGAGCTGCCTCCTCGCTCAGAACAGAGGGCAGACTGGTATGTCTACAGCGGGGGGGGTGAACCCAGGTTCAAACAGCACTCATGGAAAATAGATAATCGCCCACGTAAGTATAGCACATACAAACATCTGGGCCCAGGAATGCTTATCCAAGGTGAAAAGATGCTGAGTGTAGGGAGAGGGGGGGGGGACCCTGGTCTGGTAAGGTACAGGGGTACAGGTACATGAATTGGAATATATGTAAGACACAAGTCAGCTGATGAGCAAGCTGTGCTGTGGGTCTGTATCATGTGGGTTGCCTTCACATGATAGAGAAAGATAGGGAGGGAAGAGAGTCAGAGAGAACGATAGAAAAGGGGAGGGAGAGGACTCAGAGGAGGAGTGTAATCTTGGGAATGGGGGAGGGTGGGTGTGGGAATGGGGGTCATTCAATATCACGCTCCGTCAGTAGCTGTAATATCTCTTCCATTTCATTAGGACCTACACAAATAGACTTGACATCAATCAGCTGCGAGGAACGTGATGAAGAGTGTTTTAGCCTCACACAAATATAGATCCGATAGATAGATGTTTGCCATATCTCTCTGGGCGTAAACAACATGCAACCTAAACAGAAACAGTCCCATACACTTCCAGCAGGTCATCTAGTCAGAGAAGGTGGATGACCAGCATGCCTTCCTAAGACCTCGGGGCTTGTCTTAGATACCGCTAGAACATGTTCTAGTTTTGAGTCACCATGAGTCACTGGTGGGTCCCTCTCTGTTCTGTCCTACCAGTATTGACAGTTCCATCCTGGTTGACTGCAGCCAGGACACAGGGGAGCGTGTCTCTGGGATTGTGCTGGGCCTGGTGTGGGGTCTGGAGGCTGAGCCGGTGGGTGGTGGTGGGTGGGAACCGGTAGATCTGGAAGGTAATGTAGATGGAGGAGGGCCAGTCTGGGCTCACGCCAGACTCCTTCATCCTGATTAGGAAAAACAAACACACTTCTAATACAAAACGGCTCTTTTCATTAAGGCTACTCAAAAGCATTGATGTGTTGTGCGGTTCAAACACGCAAAGGTTATTCTGGTGTCATGGTGTATGTAGGATGTATACACAGGCATTGGCAAGTCACTCAGTTTTATAGCATGGTCTGCATGGAGTGGCACTAATGCTGTTAAGTGTGATCTTTTTGATTGAAAAATCCATTTGAAATGTGAGGCGCACATTTATGATTCAATAAAGGTATTTGAAAAATGTCATTAAATAAGGGGGTTAATCACTTCAGTTAATCATTCGACTTCAGCAGTTCCTGGAAACTCAAATCTAATGCTCATTGCACACCTCATCCATATCAATTGGCTCCTTTACAGTACTTTTAACTAAAAACACCAATGAGGTCATATTAGATGGACTAAATCAAATTTGAAAACCTTCGTATAAAACCTTGAAAAGAAGGCTTCTAGTCAATACAACCACAACTTAATAAACCTTGAATGGTGGATAACCAAATACACTGATACAATGATATAGTCAGGAGTCAGGTGGCTGAGCAGTTAGGGAATTGGGCTAGTAATCTGAAGGTTGCTGGTTAGATTCCCGGCCGTGCTAAATTTACGTTGTGTCCGTGGGCAAGGCACATCACCCGCTACTTGTCTCGGGGGAATGTCCCTGTACTTACTGTAAATCGCTCTGGATAAGAGCGTCTGCTAAATGTAATATATATACAGTTTCATTTTAAAGGTCAACAATAGTCATATTTTCCAAGATACAAACTAGCCAGGTCTATTTTGGTATTTGCAATTAATTTGCAATTGTAATCTGTCACCTCAAATATTTCTCTCTACCATTTGATTCAAAAACCACCCACTGAGAACATTAGACCCTCTCTTTCTCTCTCCCTCTCGCTCGCCTTTTCTCTCTTGCTCTAACTCACACACACAGTCACAGACAACACACGCACACTCCAAACTGTGGGTGGCCCCAAACTCTCAGCCATCCATTTTCAAATCCGCACAGAATAAATTAACCAGAAGTAAGATTAGGACAGAAACGATTGCTTCTCTATTTCCCAATGACGAGAAGATTAGCAATCAATCACCAAGCATTAGATAAGGAGGGGGAGAAAACCGTTTAAAAACTAGAGGGCCATTGTGAGCCCCACCATGCTCGAACAGGGTTTCAGAACCAGTAGTTTGAGTCGAATTTAATAAGAGCACCGTCTGACCTCCAAGTCAATCACATGGGCTGATATTCCCTTCGTAAAGAGCCGAGCGTCCGTGCGTCTACAAAGGACGGTCATTTATATTCATTCAGTAAACAGACGAGATTGATAATTACAGCGCCCAAGAGAGGTGGAAATTGCACCGCCGTTTTGAGCGCCTGCTCGCTGCAGGTGTCAGCGCCTCTGCCCGCTGTACCGTTTGTCATGTTTATGATGTCATTTTGTCTGTAGAAATTCCAACTCCAATGTTCTCAAGACTGAGGTCCCGGTATTCCTTGACTCTTCAATTTGCTGTTAAGAAAGCGTTTTGGGCGGGGGAGCAATTGAAGTTGTTTCAGCTCCAGTAATGAAAAGTCAAACAATGCTCCACAGATAAGGAATAGAAGATAGGCTACTTGACACCGCAGGCTATCAAACCCCTCTGCTACAGTTTCAGTAGAAGTGGACAAGGCATTCTATCCACTCACATTTTCTATCTGTTAACTATCTGTAAAGTGTCCAGTCCATTTACCATGAAAGCAGCATGAAAACTATCATTAGGGTTTCTAACTATGTGCTTGCCAAGCCGAGCTACGACATGTGCCATCAGCTCAACACAGCGGAACCTTGTTGCCAATGTCACCGTCTATGATGAATATGACAAATGCCTGTTGCCTTTATCTGGCGGCCGGCAGGCCCGATGACAAGATAAAAGGGAACAAAGAGGCTGTGTCTCTATCTGTCGGCTTGTAGCCCCGGAGTTTCGCTGTCTGACAGAGGGGTATAGCTCTAGGACTTGTGTGATGTCTGTGACAGGGAAAATATGAATGTGTGTCTGTGTGTGTACGTGTGTGTGTGTGCATGTGTATGCATGTGGTGTGTCTGTCAGCCATATGGACGAGCAGACGTGCACGTTAAGGATGATAGGCAGGTCTTTAGGTCCACTGCAAGGGTATCACTGTCATCTAGGTCACATGTCAAAACACAAGGCCCCATTGTGTCCATGGCTGTCAAGTTTTCAGGAAATGTAAAAAGGATACCATCTACTCTACAGTACTAGTCATACATTTATATTCCCCTCTTGAAACATTTGGAAGTTTAAAGTGCAAATTTAAAGTACCGTACCGCCTACATGCAGCGGCCCGGGTTCAAGTCCGGCTCGGGCAATTTCTGCATGTCTTCCCCTCTCTCACTCAAATACATTCCCTGTCTGTCTCTAACTGTCACTGTCCAATAAAGCCCAAAATATATTTGACAAAAAATAAAAGTTAGCAAGAAAAAAACCTGCTGGTTCCAATCAATTTCAACAGAAAGGCCCTGCGTAACGGTTGTGTACAGTGCCTTGGTGCATAACTCGTCCAGACACGGCGGGTTCACCTGGAAAATGCCAGAAACTGGAGCACCAGCAGATTGCCCTGCAGGGAGTCTGCTTCCTCTCTCTGGGGGTCAAAGTTGACTGGTTCTGTCGGGTCTAGGACTTCAGCCACCTGCCCGCTCCGGTCCACAATATCTGGGAAGCCTGCAGAGAAGATGTGGGCCATGGAACTCCGTGAACTTCTTGAGGAGGAGCTTAAAGAAGAGAAAACAATATTATTACACTTGCATTGCAAAGTAAAGCAGATGTGTGTAATTTCATTTTGAAAAGGCCAAAAATGACACCAATATTTCGGGTTATCCCAAAATTCTGGCCATTGCATGTATCCATAATTCTGCCTGTATTTCAAACAGACAGCACACAATATATACATACATATAAGATACAATCAATTACTGTACTCATAAAAGGCCATTTGTATTTCCAACCAAGCAGGAACAATATCTATAACAACTTAACCTTCATGATCGAAGCAAGATTAGTATTCTATCCAACCACATCAGGACATTGTCCATAATCTTCATAGCAGATTGCTTTTAAATTCATTTTCTTAAATGAAATGTGTTTCCTTCTGTCCATCAAGTCAAGTTGGAAGGTACTTTAGATACTTCAGTTTGCTCTCGAAATACGGTGCAAGGATGTTCACATCACTCAGTAAGCAGGAGCAAGAGTGAGGAGGAACAGGTGCCAAAACAGGCCTTTTGGACATCAATAATAATCTGTGTTTATTCCTCATCATAGTGGCCACCTGTTTTCCCAAACCATGGCAACAGCCATTACTTATACTCTCAATACCAAAATGATAATAATAAGAAACAAAGTATATTTATGTCTTACGGCGAAAGTTGACAAAAATAATATCATACTCAATGTCAAATGCGGATCAACATGCCAAATTAGAGAGTATAATTATGTGAAATGTCATTAAAAATTTTGAGCTTTCAATAAAGTAATTTCAGAAAAGAACACCAAAGACATTATCAAATGACTGAATATAACTTGGCTATATCAATTTCACACTTCTGTCTCCCCCTCCAAAAGTATTATCTTAATTCATTCCGATTGGATTAATATTCAAGCCCCCATTTTTATTTTCAAAGGGGCTCATTCAGATACTCTGCATGATTTGAATTAAATTAAAGTTCTAGGAGTTCACTGTTCTACTGCTTTAATAAGTAGGTCATTTTGAAGAAGACATAACAAAAATGATATGTGTTTTCAAACTGTCCAGTTCAGGAACACATTTGTGGCTCAGACTGAGAGACTGTTAGAAGCCTCCATGCTATCCTTTTCTTTTCCTCAGACACTGTGTTAATAAGGCCACGGCTTGTTTGTGAGTTGCCACTTACTGGATGCTATATCACAGCGAATCATTTGGTACCCCCTTTGCAACAGAATAACATTATTATGACTTGATATAATATTCTATTGCATATTACATAATACTGCGAGACACACAGTGCACGTTTGTTTTGACATGGGAAACGTGAATATATTCTCAGCGGCAGCCGTTGCTCATAGCCGATTTAAAGAACAATACTAGACAAAACACCAAGCCAGTCTGTATAAAATAGAATTGCTCAATATTAGGCCTAAGTTTTTAACAAACGTGTCACATTCCATTAAATTGGCTCCCATTTTCCTTTTTTCTTCCACTCCCACATCCATATAACAGGCTAACAGCCACTGCACATAGCACCAATTAGGTGCCCAATCGATCTCTCTGCAGCTACAGTAATAAGACAATATAGCTTTGTGGTGTAATGGAGGACCCATGCCCCTTAGTACTGAGATAACACGGCCAGATAAAACAGGAGTGTGTTAAAAGCATGTGTTCAGACACTGTGTTGGTTGGCAACCACTCACATGGCCTTTTATCACACCTGAGTTATCACGGCTTTGCTTACAAATACTGGCCAAGTCTAATGGCAAAGAGCGATCAATGGGAGCAATTATCATACTGTAGCTGCAAAACACCTGGCTGTGCACCTTAACCATGGAAAAACACGTACAGTTGGTGTGATCCAAGATTGATACCAGATCTAACCTTTACCCAAATAAAACATGGAAAAAGATCAATATAACAGTGTCTGTTATCTCTCCTGTGGTTTATACAATACACTGGCACATGCCCAGACACCTTGTCATATCTAGGTCCGGCCAATAGCCTCCAGGCATTCTGGGAAACACCTAAAGTTGTGCTGACCGATGTGTGAAACCGGTGGCCGTGACCAGGACCCCTCTCACCTGGGTACGTGTGTTCCCATGGCAACGACGGGGGCATGGACAGGGGTGAAAGGAAGCTCCTGGAGTGGGTCCCAATCCTCCTGGCCCTCGGGGGACAAGCCCCGCGTCAGGTCGGCCTCCAGGTGGCCGATGTTGGTGACAGCAGGAACGGCCTGCCACAAAGACACGCAGGCAGATATGAAGATAAAAGGGCACAGATAGAGAAAGGCTTATCAGACTCGTCCAGATATTGTGCACTGAGAAACAATCCGTAGAACACTAAGCCCCCTCCTTGTTATAGAAGCTGCATTTCGGCTACAGCGTGATGTTTGGACATGTTTCAGGTAGATTTGTTTTTCAACTCGGCTCTTGTTTTTGCTGTGTTATATTCTTTTTTGTTCACTCTGCTTGGAAGCTGAGATGTGGTTAGAGCGATGTGGCTAAACACAGACCGTTCCCCGACTCTAACCGGCAAAATACTGTTAGAACTACGCACTTGATATTCTGCCGTAGTTACTGTGTGTCGCTCTGGACAAAAGAGTCTGAGTAAATAACATGTAAATGTAAACATCTTAGTGCAATACTTCTCTCCGAGCAACTGATTTATGCAATGCTGGGGACATATTAACTCTGATAATTAACCACGCCAAGGTAACACAGTGTCATTACCAAGTCGCCTGTCCTGGTCTTGATGTATGACATGGCTCAGTGGCGGGAACCTATTGGCGAAGACGCATGGCCGCGCATTATGAGACCCTCCATCAAACGTGTCTATAACGACCTACCGCAAAGTCACCACGCTACACAGAACATATGCTGTTTCCTACATGATGAAAACCTATGCAATAACCTGAGGGGGAGAGGCACTGTGCACTGGCCGGCACTTCAGTGTTTCTTTGCCAAAGGCTAATGGCTACACTTTAAATGACCCCCAGTGTCCCAGGATTAGTGTTACTGCGGGAAGAATGACAAGGCAAAGGTTTGTGGGGAGTTATGCACCTAGGACAGTTGTTTCGGAAATAAATACCTGTCCAGACTGTTAACAGCGATATTATCGGTAAAATATGAATAGCCTTTTCAAGAGAGTTTCAGTACAGTGACTGAATCTTCGATAAAAGGTGTTTTACCACTTATCGGACGCTTGAAGATTCCTCCCGTGTCCTTGACATGTTGACTTGGTGTCACTAAGTGGGAGCTGTTTATCATAGCTCTACACCCCCAGTTACAGTATGTGTATCCTCTGTACTCAAGAATGATGATCTCATTGGTATCTAAATCAAAAATACATTACAAAAAAAGTATTACAGCTTTCGACACATTCTGCATGGCAAGAAAAAGCCCATATTGGCTCTGAAACAATAGAAGAGAACAATGCCCACTTTTCACAGTTTACCATACAGGCCTATACATAGGATCCCCATGGTGGCTTTCAGAGGCCCTCATCCTTGTGAGTGCGTGAGGTGGAATTAGCAAAGACAAGGCAGCATGACTACTCCTGCTGGCTCTCAGCAACAAACACCCACAAGCTGTGAGGAAGAGGTTACCCTCGTGTGGTTTCAGGAAATTATTCCACATTTTATTCGACACAACACGTTATTGTGAAGTTACGGGTTCCGGATTCCCTTAGCTGCACAATCGCCTTGAGGGGGTTTGCAATAAATGAAATAAAACACAATACTAATTTTTTTTCTGCCTTTTCAAAGTTGTTCCCTGCTTTGCTTGTATTTTCTCATAGATTATTTAATTCTGTATATTCCAAGGACATCGTTAGACAGTACAGTATCTAGCACAGGTATAAATTGGATGAAAAAACGGTTTAAGAGTGTGTATGTGCATTTGTAGTGTTCTCATGTAATGCTTTATAGAAACATCCCTGAACTGACTGATTAAATATTTTTCCAGAGGGTAAACCAGAGGTTGTAAAGAATTGGATACCTTGAGAAAATTGGCCCAGCCTTTACACATTGATTTGAAAAGAAGTCAAAGAATATGTTTCTTTTGATTTAGAAGATGGAAAAACCTTCAGTGCAGAGTGGAGTTTGGTCTACAATTATTAATGCTTTGTGTGTGTGTGTGTGTGTGCGCGTGTCTGTGTATTCTCTGTCTGTATTTTTCTGAACATACTCTATATTAGAAAGGCGAAGAGCCTTTCATTTGTGGTTTAGATGTCCTTGGAGTTGGGCAGATATGCAGATATGCCTTTGTCACACGGCAAGCGTGCAAGTGTGTGTCTGTACATCTGTATGTTTCTTTGTATGTGAGTGTGCATGTGTGTGCATGCCTGTATGTGTGTGTGTGTGTGTATAATGTGTGGGAGAGGGTACGGGGGTGGAATCTTACGACATGTGACAGCTGGTGGGCCGTTGCCAACGGGGATGGATAGAGCACAGAGGAAAGCGGTTGTTGCCATGGTGACGCGGCGCTGGAGTGGCTCGTGGTTGGGTAGCGTGAAGTAGCTGCCAGCTGAGACAATGAGAGCTGCAGAGAAACAATGCGGATTAATACCCATTATCAACAACAGCATGGATATACTGTACATTCCACTACAAAACAATGACTTTGTCTACAATGTCGTCCTTATTCTCCTTATGGTTCATCTGAAAAGCCCTATACAGATACAAGTAGACTCCATATTACCTAAGATGCACTATATGTGACAAAAATGTTGTTCATTCATTTTAATATCAAGAGGTATGGGTTCTCATCACAGGGACCAGATATCTATGTGTGATTTAGGACTGGGAAGGACAGGGTTGTCCAAAGCTAGTGTGGACTGTATGGAGCAGCTGCCTGAAGTGCATGAGCCTCTGACAAGTCCACTCGACCTTTCTTAAACTAGGAAGTGATTGAAGCACTACTGATAAGGATCACACAATTCTACATGTTTTGAGCATTGTAAATGTCCCGTGACAGTCCTTGCTCTTTAAGAACAATACCGTTGATTGATTGTAATAGAAAGGCAAGGCATTCTTCTTTGATGTCTGGTACAACAGTCAAATGAGCATGATGGTGCTGAGCAGATGACTGGCGTTGTCTCAACCATTATGTGGCAGGGCAAACAGGCTGAGTCGAGAGAGTTGGCAGCCAGTCTAGCGAGGAAGTCACAATGCCAGTTACTAATTGCCTTGCTCTGCCTGCTGTCCTGGTGTGTGTGTGTGTCGTTATCAGAGAGAGAGGCCTTGTGTCGTGTGTGTTTCACACTCTCAGTGGCAGGTCTTGGTGACGCTCTGTGAGACTGCGTGTGTGTCCGTGTGTGTGCGTGTCCATGTGAGTGTGTGTGAAGTTGCTGTGGAGTCTTCTTCATCATATGCCTCCAAATAAGTGAGAGAAACAGAAGGTGAGAGACAGAGGGGAAGATGGAGAAAGACTAAGGAGTTTAGGAGAGAGAGAGAGAGAAGCTTGAGAAAAAGAGGGTATAGTGTGAGCAATAGTAAAGATAGAGTGATAATTGAATGCGTAAAATGAGAGAGAAGGAGAAGAGGAAGAAAGGGGGGGAGGGGTGTTGGAGGAGCATCTCAGGCAACAGACGACTGCCCCCCCTCCACCCTGCCCCTCCATCCTCCCTGTCTCGCCAGAAACAACATGCATAAATAGACAGAGAGTCACAATACAACACAAACACGACCCAATGTTCAACATGCAAACAAAACAAACACTCCAAATGTTAGCTATAAATAACAAGAATCTTAGCATTCCGCTCCGAGTGAACCAAAAGTGTCAGGGATCGATAAATTATGCAGGGAAACAAAGTTGTCAGAATCAACATTGCTTGCAAACAGAACAGAGAACACAGTTTGTTCACAGATTGGTCATAGTGCAGACTGTCATTGATTAAAGATTACTTGAAGGTAATAGAGAGAACTATAAACGGTGCATTTCCTGAAGTTAATTTGTGTCCTCGATCAAAGCAATCCAAGCGCTTTATTTTTACAGCATAAATAATTATAATTATAAATTAATTGCTAGTCTTGTCTGCATTTTACTGAAATATGTATTAATTTACAACTTCAAACAACATTTGTAAAGGCATCAATCTCAAACTATTATGCATCTCTTTTTCATCAGCGTCTCAATTGTTCTTTGGCTTTAAAAAGCAAAAGATGGACCAGAAAGCACACTAAAGAATAGAAGAGATGCTGAGTGTTAGGGTGCACTTTTGATTGTGTGGGTGAAAAGTAAAGGTGACAAGTAAATCACCCTTGAGGTCTAACTATCCAACTTTGGATAAAAGCACCTGACTGCGTTCAACACACCATGTGACAAACAACTGTGGTGCTGCAGGTACAAGGCTCCCAGCATCACCCCAGGCCAGTCAGCTTCATCACATGAGGCAGCATGGCAGACCATGGCTCATTATGGCTCATAGATCTAACATGAGACTGAGGTGATCCCTTTCCCCCACTTGGGCTGTGTGTGTGTGTGTGTGTGTGTCTGGCCTTAGCCTGGGAGAGAGCTGCATCAATCAGAATGCCCGGCCCTTTACTGACAGCCCCACTCAGGCTGAGAGACATCACTCACGCCCCACAGCTCAGCCTGCCCCGGCCCAGCCCAGCCCAGGCCAGCCTAGACCCAGACACACATACACACACACACGCACAACAATGGAGATGCTCTGTAATGGTAATGCTCCAGGATATTTTGATAGACCTGATCCCTATAAACAGTGTACCCAAACATGCACGCTTAACTTCACACATATCTGCTCACTGCGGAGATGACACAGTTCTGCCCTCCAACCATTTTGTTTTTCAGGAGATGAACAATTAAGACTGGGATAGAGACTGCAGTTTGTCTTTTTGAACTCTTGTTGGCATACACTTATAATGGATTCGTTTATCAGGTCATAAAGAGTCATTCTGTTTGCAGTGGCGTGTATTTAAGCAGGAAATTAATACATACACTATGTTAATCACATGGGCTGGTATCTAAGTTAAAAACAGGTCCTCTTTTGGTGCAATGCTGCAATGCTTTTAAATTAAAAATGAAAGAACTACAGACAGATTCCTTAAGATGTAAATGTTTTGAATGTACCTGGATATGACACTAACTCCTAAATGTTGTCTCTTTTGTGTTTCTGTCTGTAACAATGTTTGTATGTATGCTGCTGCCTGTCTTGGCAAGGTCTCCCTTGAAAAATAGATTCTTAATCTCAACGGGTCTCTCCTGGTTAAATAAAGGTTATTATTATTAATGGCATTGTTTAAAATAAAAACATCTAACAGGGTATTGCTGCTTCCATGATGCTATTTCTCTGTATGGGAACAATGTTGTGGTTGTTTGGTACAAGGGAAACGTTCTCAGAGCT
Source organism: Mallotus villosus (assembly GCA_903064625.1). Taxonomy (NCBI): domain Eukaryota; kingdom Metazoa; phylum Chordata; class Actinopteri; order Osmeriformes; family Salangidae; genus Mallotus; species Mallotus villosus. Next base: position 291,743 of record CAEFZP010005719.1, read on the forward strand.
CATGTTGCATGAAGCAAGGTCTTACCCCTGGGCCTGGAGGTGGTGACGGGGGAGAGGCTTGAAGAGCGAGTCTGGGACCTGAAGACACAGACAGACAAGACAGCTCTCAGATAGACCCTCTTTCTGCTATCCCAAATTTCTATTCAGCACATGTCCTCCCATTAACTACAACAGTACAAACAATTCTTCTTCATTATTTCAACAATCCAAAGTTAACAACAGAGAGACACTGCTGCAGGAGTGTGCATTGGGAGGTTAATTTCCCAGCCTGGTTAGGCATATAATAGAACATCACAGGTGCCTAGTAATAGAAACTCTCAGTGAAATGGACATTTGAATTAAACTGACTCCAAACCTGATCCATGGCAGACACAAAAACAGTGAAGGAAAGAAAGTTCTGTAAGGCTGGGTGTCAAACCTGCCCCCACCTCTCATATGCTAAAGTTTGGAGTTGCTGGACGGTCTCAACTTGATGGCCATCACACCCCATTCAAGATGTCGTCTGATTGGTTGTTCTTGTGTATAAAGGGAATTGTAATGCATTGTTCTTTGGATTCTTCATCTCCTGAGATCTTCTCCTCAGTTCTCCCTTCAACTACTGTCCTACTGTCCTACTCTTTGCTCACTCTTGCTTTTCTCTCTGATTTACAATGATCACGGTAGAGTAGGTAAGATTTAAAGCCTTCATTTGTAACATGTTTGCCTTGTAATTGATTTCATTCATTTGCAATGTTATTAAATGCGTATTCCTTTTGACCGTACTTTGACCATTCTTGCTCTGATTTAACCCATAGAGTCAAATAACTATACTTTATATTTGTATTGGCATTATTTGGTTCATGCTAATACACTTCAGTTTCCCATCTTCCTTTAAACCATAGGGGAATTCGTTTTGGTTCTTTCGACCATATTTTACCCCCCTACAGTTCCAAATGCCATGTGTTTCTGTACGGTGTATCTATGCTCTTATGCTACATCATGCAACCAGCTCGGATATAAGAGCTGTCAGATGGAGACCCAGACAGTGCTCTTCAGGTCTGATGCAACATTAGCAACTGCATTGGTAGTCATAGTGATGGTAAAATGAAAAGTTCCCCTCTATCATGTCTCTTGGTCTCATCCTATCGAACTCAGCAACTCTTTCTTTCATCTTCCGTCTCTCTCATGACAGGCTGCAGTAGCCTAGGGTGGCCCAATGTAGAATCCATCTGCTCAGACTACAGTGAGCGTGGACAGGACGTAGTGCTGGAGAGACGAGCCCCACGGCGCTGCTCAGGCTGTGGCACCCCCGTTAGCCAGCCATTTTACAATGGCGCTCTTTTAATGCTCCAGCACTACAAGCTGCACAGACAAGCAATGACTGTTTATCTAGATGGACTAGATGGGTTTCTGACAGCATGGGGAAGTAGTAAAAGGATTGAGTGCGTGGTGCATAGCATTTGGATTTGGAAGAATATGCAAATGTTTGAAGGCAATGTACCATTAAGATTATTAATGAGCCTAGATGCGGACACAGCAAGATTCTTTCTGACTTTTCCATCTTAGTTTATCATTATCCATTGGAAGGGCAGAGTAAACAGCGAGATATCTCTGGCTGAAGGACTGATTTATGAAAATATATTCATAATAATGTGTTTTGAACATATGGAATCCTTTTAATATCCATCATAAATTAACTAAGGAGCCGTACTAAAAATGTACGAGTCTGTAAGTGTTGTCCTTTCCTATTTACAAATGACTGGCTCCAGGGTTGGGAATGCAATGTGCTTCTTTCTGCTTTTGATCTCTGCTTGTCTGAGACAAGGAATACAGCCACAGGCTTCAAAAGATATGAACTGCATCTCTGCCTGTAAATGAGCGCATCTAGTCTATTTTCTATTGAGATGCACGCAGGCACACGCTCACTTTAAAGCAAACAAATGACAGCGATTCATGATATCATTCAGAACCAGCCAGTTAGCCGCTAAAATCACTTAAGCTACTTGCTCAGAAAAGGGTTTGGTGGACACTTCAACACTGATTAAATTCCCATTACACAGACTTTGTGAAGACCCCCCTCCCCATCCCGATGAAACTCAAATCAAGTCCATCCTCCTTGGGAAAGATAAGTTGCCAGCAACATTGGAGAACATCAAATATGTGCCTAGAGTGTACTCCCAGAGATGTTTTAACAGGATGGAGTGTCTCTGCAGTGTTCACTTGCGTTTAATCATGAGAAGAGGAAGCCCGCCAGTTTGCGGTTCAACACCAGATACATATAATGACACATTATATTTGTCACTGGTTGAGTGTATGTGTGGCAGATTAATCAAAAATATTTATTTAACCAGAAAGCCTACTGAGGTTTCAAACTGGTATAGAAAAAGTATATTATATTATAGGAGGCACAGTATATCAAATATAGTGTCCCCCTGCCTTAAGAAATGATATCAAACATAATGATGCACACTGTAATAAAGCACTATAATATCCTACACCTTTGAATTTATGAGCTATACATAGCCAATGAAACATTTATGCTTTTTTGAAGGATAGCAAAGGCTCTGATGCTTTCAAGACGAAAGAGAAAAATAAATATTGTGTTTTTGTGGGCGCGCGCGCGTGTGTGTGTTTGTGTGTAAGGGAGCGAGCATGAGAAGCCTGCAAGATATCCCAATGTCAGGCTCGTTCAAGATCAAGGGGCCATACCAGGCGGTCAAAGTCTTCTCCAGACATAGGTTGTCTACGTTCATCCCTTCATCCCCCCCAGACCCCAATCATGGAACATTCTAATCATGCAGAGAGCAGGTGTTACTATTGAGATAACACTGCAGAGAAGGGGGGGGGGACATTATATACAAGGTTGTGATGGATGACAGTGGGAACTTTGGAGCCTTCTCTTGGGTGTTAGAGCAGAGCTGCGTGCGCACCTGAAGAAGAACTACCCGGTCCGATAACAACACTTCCCACTGTTTGAAACAAACAACAGAACAGATATTGAAAGTACTTTCAAAGTGGAATCTGAACTGAAAAGATGAACCGCTGATGATAACTTCCTCCACATGATGTGAATGGCGAGCACCTCAGTGCAATAATGAACTGAACCTGTGGACTGAAGCTGTGGCTACGCACAGGGACCTGGCTGGAGGATACCTGGTAGAGGTGACTGGGGGGGTTTCTTCTGTCTGAATGTGTCCTGTCGCTTGGTGTGTGGAGAGACAGATGGGCCGGGAATCTTGTTTTCCAAGCCCGACACCAGACGGAACCTGGCCACATCTTTCTCTCCCTCTTCCCTATCACAACAAAGGAAGAGAGAGATAGAGACATGTAAGGTTGCATAGCAAAAAAACAAAACAATGATTGCCCTCATCTCTATTTTAAGGAGTATTTAGCAGCTTTAGTCAGTAGAGCATGGAGGACATTTTGTTAAGTTGTTGTCTGCCTCATCAGGGCCTCAGAAGAACGTCTGTGGTAAACATCCATTCAAGTTCTGTGTCTTGAGGGCAAAACAACCATCTGGCCTTTGACAACAAACAAATACTGTATAATGAGTTGTCAGAGTGAGTACGCCACTTGTGTGTACATTGTGTGTGTGCTTGAGAATGTGCGTCTCCTCGTATCTGTGTTACCTGGACAGGGCTCTGTGGCTTGGCTGATTCTGTGTAGACCATGACGGCCCATGGGTTAGGCGCGGCGCCGCCCTGCAGGGCCAGATGTACATCGTCTCCCTTCCATGCGCCGGACTCATCGAAGGGGCACCACACGCCCCAGCGAAGGCACTGCATGAAGGCAGCTCTAGATGTGGAGGTTAGAGACATCTAGACACACAAGACAACAACAAAAAACAAGGCGGCTCTTAAGGTAGGTGTATGCTGGTCATGGAACAGGTGTCTGGAACAGAGATTAGGCTTAAAAGCAGACATAAATGTACCACTCTCTTTCAACACAACCGTACAGGTTTTGTTTTTGGGGGTCAGGTTGGGAGCAACTTTCATCTTCTTCAATTGCAATGTCATAAGAATGGCTCGAAAGATAACTCTGACCAGGTCACTATATTTTTCGATCCATATGCTAAATGATCATAGGGACAGCTGAAAATGGTTGATGTGCTGAAATGTCCAAAATGACTGTGCCAATAGTGGGGAAAGAAAGGGATTGAAACAGCCTTCGGAAAATCGATTCCTGCACCACAAAACAACTGCAAAGCATTGTCCTTAGGCCCAAACTAGAAATTCCATCAGTTTTTCTAAAGTAGCTGCACTTTATATGACATTGGTGTATAGACCACCATCATCTTTCAGCAATGCAGGCTGTATGATGAGGGGTTCCAAACTGTGGGTCAATACAACCGCAATTTAGGTCATCTTTTAAGATTGTGAGTGTTAAACCAAGTCACTAAAAGCCATCGTCTTTGTTCTTCAAACAAAGAGGGTCTGCTATCACACACAAGCAGGAAAAAAACTAAACAATGAAAAACTCTCTGATCCCTCTACGTCAAAAAGACAAGTAAAGCTGTCGATTAGATCGCTAATCACGTGGCTTTAAAAAGAAGTAGCAATATGCATGGATAACTGGGCACTGTAGCAGTGCCATGCAATATAGGATAGACAAACACAGCCACGGCAACCTTGAAAGTCTTTATTGTAGGTCTAAGCAGTGGGCTACATGCTGTAATAAATCTCCAGCATCACCTGAGAACACGCAGTTTAGGAGGGGATTTGTTGTCCTTACACCTGATTTAAAATGAGTCCCAAGGCACCTCTGCGTCCCTCTCAAAACAGCCATGTCTCGAAAAGTAAAAATGGCTTATACTTTATTTCATCCACAAGGGACCCCTGAGTTTCACTAAATCGATTAATAAGCCGGTCAGCCACAGACCAAAGTAATCAATCACAGGTGGGGAAGAACAGAATACAGAGGGACCCTGCATCTGCTGAGCTCACGTCACAATGACAACATTCTAATGAAAGTGTGGAGGCTCATTGCTGGGAGGTCCTCAGGGTAGCATTCAGACATCTAATTGCCTTTCCTTCAAGTAATACTCTGACATAGAATATATCAGGGATTTATTTATTTTTAAGAATGGAATTTCTGTGGTCACTTTACGATAAACACAGAGACAAAACCATGCAATGGTTGAATCTGTTTCATGCACTATAACGCCTGTTCATTGTTTGGACCCTGAAACATAAATCCATTCCTTCCATTCGGTAGCTGTCAGCGTCCACAGCTCCCAACTCTCTGCTGATCCTAGGAAGGGGACAGAACTGCTTCCATCTATACCAAAACAGACATATGTCGCTGCCTGTGAGGGACAGGAAGAAACGCTGAACTGCATCAGAAAAATAATTATGTATCATTATGTACATTTCAGAGGACCTGTACTGTAAAACCCCAGTGTTGAAAGGCTTCTGTGACCAGACCTGAGTGAAGCTTCAGATGCAGATCAATATTCCATTCCTCTCAAGAGAGAGCTCCTCATGGAATATATTTCCCACCTCAAACTAGGACCGACATTAACTGCTACAGTATTTCTCTGAATTGTAACCCCAGGAATTATACGAGGGCCATAAAACAGATAGCAGTATATTCCCCGGAGGCCTTGCCTGTTTTTCCCTTCATGGAGTCGAAATTAATAAGATGCTTCATATGAAACATTAAATCAAGCAAGTCCATTTTGAAAGTGATGATTTTGTAAAAATGATCTAACTAGGGGTAGATCATTTTATGGCACTGGGAGTAGCCAATGAAAAATGTGAGGCAATTTATCTAATGTGTCACTTTTTGCACTCTCTCTCTCGCTCTTTCCCTCTTAGAGAGTGAGTGTTTTTCGCACACGGTCGAATGCTCAGTTCTTGTAAGAAGAGTTCTGAGAACAACTAGAGAGACAAATCTGACATCACGGAGCGATTGTACAAGGACCCCTGGAGCAGAGAGAATACTCTTATCTGCCCAGCATTCCACTCTTATCGCAAACGAAGGAAAGTAAGAAGCCCTCGCTACAAAATTAAACAAAATTATTGTTGGAGCCTTTAAATGTGAGGCGTCACTTTATATCCATAAGCGCTATGAGGCAAACAACCCTTTGAAACTAGAAATTAGTCTGCAGAGTTATCTCCATAAACATTACTGGAGCAGCAATGACAGGGATTGATACAAGCATGCAAACCCTTTGGCCAGCTAGACGGCGTTGGTGGGGGCTCTCAACATTCAAAGAAACTCTTCTTCTCCGGCATTGACTATGATGCAGAGGATAATCACGTACAGCAAAAGTATGAGAACAAACAGGAGCTCACAGCAGAAAAAGTACAGCAGATAGCAGCGTGAATTACAATCACTGTTTCAATGGCTGTTTTGAAAGAGCCTCCATGGGCATCAAAGCACTGTGATCTACACATGAACTGCAGAGAGCACCAACTCCTCGGTAGAGAAAACAAAGGATCGCAGGAATCTTAAGTGTGGCTTATCAATCAGCAATCAAGTAAACAAATAATGGTTCTGACTTTAGTCAAGTGTTCAAATCACATTTTGACGGTAAATCATTGAACAGGAACAAAAACTATAGACAGTGAATGAACCCCCATTCAAAGGCAGAGGTAAGCAGAAGTATTGTCCTTCCTCACTGGGAACAAAACAATTATGAGGTTGGAGATCCACATTAGACCAGAATGTTATGGAGACAGCATCATTGTTTAGACCCTAGGGAACATGTAGACACAATCCTCCAGGATATGCAGTACGAGTTAGTTGGTAATACCTCTACATCTGGGGGGCCGCTGTCTAGTTCTGTGCACTGTGACTCATAATCAATGATGACCAGTAATGAAAGTGGATCTGTCAAATTGATAAGTTAATGAAATGCTGGCTAGTTTCCCTACAGCACTACTTTATTTGTTAATTGAATGATACATTCTACAGAACACATTGTAGTTACAGCACATGTTAAAGGTTGTCTATAAAAGTGTCTTCATGATGCTGTCGTATTATTTGGGTCATTTAAAACAGGGTTCAAGAAGGAAGGAGCCCAGGATGAGCTGTTTTCAAATGATTCAGTTCTCTCTGTAAATTGGATTAAATTACTCAGCAATAGCGGCTATATTTAAACATGTGTGTCATTAAATTGCACTTCCAGAACAAACACGCATATGTTACAATAATGGTGCAGATGAGAGCAGGAAAATAAATAAATAAAGCAGAGACAGATTTGCCCCAGGCAAAAACAAGCAAGAAGCAAACTTTTTTTGGAAAAGTTGTACAAAGAACTATAATAACAGGCAATGTCACTGCACACATAATTGCACAAAATGGCAAAGTGTTTTCTCTGGAAATAATCCATCAACCTTGTTTAGATGGGTAAAATGTAATGTTGTGGCATCCACAGACAAAAATAAATAAAGAAATGACTGTCGAAAGCTAAATTGGGTAAAATATAGATCTCATGTCGTTAACCTGGAGCAACAAAATTAATTTCAAAACTTTGGAAAATACTTTTGAGTTTGAAGACTGGGGGGCTAAGGAGCCAGACACATACAATCTCCAGATATTTCCGTTATTTCCTGTCCCACAGGATACGGAATGCATTGTACAATTTTAACTTTTCATATAAATGCTTGATATGACCAAACTTCTCTTCAGTTACAGGGTGTAGTGAGCAGAAACACAGTCTTTGAGACATTTTGAAGACGTAGCACGACATCCAGTGACTCAAGGCTTTTTAGAATGCAGCAGGAATTAATCCTAAATGAGGGGGATGTGAGCATTGATGGGAGACGGAGTCTGACAGTTATTACTGTTCCTGCAGTCTGTTGGGCTATTGAAGTCATTATTTCAGCCAAGACCCTGTGACAGGCACCGGCCCAGAGCTACTTATTCTCAACAATGAGGAGCCCTGCAGGAAGTAAGGACACATGCACCAAGATCATTAACTTAAGAGCACTGAACCACTAGAATCTGTATCTGTAAATAAGTGGTCCAAATCAACCCAACATAACTACTCTCTTCAGCTTACTAAGGCTGAATAATACTTAAGGAGTATGGAGCTTTCTTTTGTAAATCTTCAAGGGAAAGGGTCCATGAGAGGTTTCTGCTCAAGATAATGTACTGTAGATGAATCTTAGCAGGGGGACCTTCCAATTCCTCTATTTACACACCTAATCCAACATCCAAGTCTGTACAAGGGCAGATACTGTGCCAGGGTATTGTTATGATGGCGCATGGAGTGAAAACTGACCTATTCACCTGTCTACCTTGGGAAGAGTGCTTGAATACAGAGCATACAAAACCTCCAGCTACTGTAAAAAGGCGACAAATACAATTAAAGCTGAGAAAGCCTTGCTAAATCAGAAAATAAATAATCAAAACTGAGAACAGCAGTATAAAAACCTGTTTGGCGGATTGAATACTGGTGAGCAGGATGTAATACCCTAATTAAAAGTTGGAAAAATAAGAGAGTGTAATCATCACTTCCTCCTCCCTATTCTGCACTCTTCATATAGAAAAGTAAGCAGACAGGATTAACCAGGAGGAACCAGTCTTTCCGTTTAAATCCAAGAGTTCAAACATCTGTTGTGGTGAGAAATGTTTTTCCATCAAAACAACTGTAAGCTTAGCCCCTTCATTTCAGTTAAAACTTATCGATCGGGTGACAAGGAATGCTCAAAACAAATGTTCTTTTTCAGTTTAGAAACTTTAACTTTAAAAGCTGAAAATCTGGTTTAGACAATAGTCACAGCTTTCTTGGACTGGGAAATGTAAACACTCATGATCATGTTCTTGAGCCAAGTTCCAAAAGGAATTCAGAAGAGGTAGAAATATACATTTGAAGGAGACAAAGAAAGTAGGGCAACACCTGCATAATGGGGAATCCTTTGGCAGACCTACATACAAGCATTGTTCTCTCACTAACTGGGCAAATGTCTCCACGGGCATTTAGAGCTTAAGACGTCTGCTGTTTGGACTGAGATACACGCGAGGCTTGGACTGCACTACCTTTTCTACTCTAGCAAGTGGGCTTCAGAACAGGGTGCCCGGCCACATGGCGTCCATTAGACACACCGACACTGGAGCCCTTTCTGTCTGTGCCAAGGAGGATGTGTCCGTCTGGAGAGGGATGGTGGTGCTGGCAGGCTCTGACAGGGCAAGACTCACTCTGGGCCCATGGGTGGGAGATTGATGCCCTTCTCAGTGGGGGGATGCTGACATTCATTTTAATTAGGCTAAGGAAACATTGTCTCCAGGCTGTGCAGTCTCCCTGTCTCTCACCACCCTACCCTCGACTGGTTTCCCTCAGTGTGAGAAAGGAGGTGGAACCCCAGGAGGGAATGACCTCCATCATCATTGCGGATCAGCTAAATATATCTTTGCGAAGTCCTGATGACATTACTATGCGCATGATGTTTGATTAACATTTAATTAACATTTCTGTGACATTTGCATTGAGATCACAACAAGAGTAAAGTAGGTCTTTCCACGCGCTGGTGGCACACGCAAAACTTTTCTTTCTTTTATACATTTGCAGCGGATCGAAAATCTGGCAGCCTTCCTGGGTGGTCTGAGAAGATGTCACAGCACAGAGGCAGTTTTAATGAGAAAGTGAATGGTGAGAGATTTTCATTTGAGAGAGAGAGAGAGAGAGAGAGAGAGAGAGAGAGAGAGAGAGAGAGAGAGAGAGAGAGAGAGAGAGAGAGAGAGAGAGAGAGAGAGAGAGAGAGAAAGAGAGAGATAGAGAGAGATATGAGGGGGGGGGTCCATTCAGTAAACATCATTAAAGCCTACAGGGACACACATATTTCTTCTAAAGGGACACCACAGAAAACACACACAACAATCCATACCCGTGTACCTGACTGGGAGCCAATTAAAATCCACACAAGTCTCTAAAGCACAGAGCAGCAGACATACTAGAACACCTTGTAAGAAACCAAGGCATCCATGTCACTAGGGTTCACTTGAATTGTTTACCTGCTGGCCCCAGGTAATGACATCACGAAAACAGACATTGAATCAATAGTTTAATGCAGGAAATAGGAAAATAATTCTACTATTTCCTGCCACATATCGTAAGTCTATGCTTGAGCAGAAATATGAGTCCTAATTACAAAACCACAGTCAAGAAGCACCCATGTGGAAATCCAGCCAGCTATAATTGAACATTTCCCAAAACCAAAACAAGTATTTTGTTTCAGACTCATTTCCTGTACCTCCATTTTATTTCAGTGGGCAATCAAAATAATATTTCGGTGACTGCTGTCAGTTGTCTATTCCAGACCTGGGACTGGTGCATGGCACAATAAGGGTTAGTGGGGGAACACATTAAGTATATGAACAGAGTGTGTGCCAGGCTAATGTGGTGTGACTCTGTGAGAACTGTTAGAGGTGACTTTCTCTGCTGTGTACTTTGGAGTATGGGCTCACTGTGTGTAGACACTGAGAAAGGGTCACGACGGCTCTCTGAAATGAGCTCCAGACATGCAGTCACACATCTAGTTCAACACGGCTGTGAGTGTGTTTGTGTGTTTGCATCCGTGCGTGTGTGTCCTGAAGTTGGGGCTTGGTAAAGGGCAAATCAGCGCTCATGTTTAAATCGCTTTCGGAGGAAATCAGAAAGGTCACGCGTTAATGGTTACACTTCCTCAGACGCTAGGTAATCAAGCGTGCCAGTCACCAAGCACAGTCAGGGTCAGAGGTGACATGGCATCAGACATGACGGGTGGGCACATTCATTACCGCATGGCGCTCGTGGCCTCCCCAAATACAAAGTCACTGCTCGACAACCGCATGTCAAAACTGTCAGCCTGCCGTTTCCCGACCCCGAGTCGTCTGCATAGCAGCTTTGGAGAGACGCTAATTACTGTTGTGGGGGAGATGATTTGCGTTGGGTGAGCCTCTCTGTGGCACAACAGCAGATGATGAAAGTGAGGAAATCTACTCCATCGCTCTCTATCTCAGACTCTGACCTACACTCTCCCTCCATCCTCCTGTCCTGGATGACTGTAGCTGTCCCACTTTCACATAAATTGTTTCCTGGCAAAAGGACAAGCGCACATGGGTTTCTGATGCGCATCCTGTTTTTTTCTCCCACCCCCTCGGCCCCCCCACCAACCCCTCCATTAGCGATGAGCTAGTGCCTGTCAGTAGGGGGAAGTAGACAACAATAAGTCCCATCGTATTACATTAGGCTTTATGTGACTATATTACATGGCTGGACTGACAAACTGCGTCCAAGCTAAGCGTGGATGATAAACACAGCAATGGGAGAGTGAGCGGGGTGGGGCTGTCTCGGGTGGAATTACGGCACGGGTAAATTGGTGTTGACAGACTACAATTAGGGAGCCATTGCTGCTGCGCGTCAGTTGTCAGTCTTTTTTTCTTCTTGCCGTGGGTAAATCATACACGGGACGGAGTTGAAGCATGGTTTTGTGGATTATCCTACCCACAGGATGATGTACAACACCAGGGTGCTTTATCCCACCTGTCAGGACAGAGGTAGGGGGTTAAACGGTCGGTGTGTGAAAACTGAATACTGAAAAGGTTTCTTGAATCACAGCTATTTCAAGAAGGTTTTTTCCTCCTTGAGAAATAAATGAAAAGTATTTCTGTCTCAGATATACTATATATATATATTAAAAGCAGAATATTTTGCTTCTCAATAAAAAAAGCCTAGAAAGAGAAAAATCTGCGTGGTTTTCAAGGAAAAGGGTTTGCAAATTCAAGTGTCAGACTGAAACTTGCATGCCGGCATGACAAAGTACACCCTTTCTATGTATTTCTACATAAACAAGTGGAAATTCCATCTACTCTATGTTATGTAACATTTCATACAAATGTGAAACCATATAGACGTAGAAGATATAATACTATAACACAATGTACTGCTTAAAGAAGTAATTACACTAATAATATGTTTAGCAGGGGCTGTTATTAGAAAATTAAGTGATCACTGTAATATTTTGGGCGACTGTAATTACCATAAATACCAGTGTGGGTGTGGTAATTGCAACTCAGCAGCACACTTTCACCTTGCTTTCTCTAATATCTCTCCTTAGGCTCTTCTCCTAGGAGGTAGGTGGCAATAAGGGGATTTAGTATGTAGCCTGTGCATATGTGTGTGTGCGTGTGTATGTATGTGTGTGTACTCAAAGTGCGTACAAAGTGCATGACAGCCTGGTAAACTGAGGATTGCTTAGTAAAATCTTCTTTGATGAGGAAACTTAGAGTGAGACAGAGGGGGAGGGAGAGGCTGGGAGGGAGAGAGGCTGGGGGTGGGAGAGAGGCTAGGGGAGAGGCTGTGGGGGGTAAAAATGGGGAAGATGCAGTGGGAGAATGGGCAGTCAATCAAGTTGACTACAGGCAAAGTTGGCTGTTTGAAGTTCATCAAACACGCTGCTGGAGCAACAGCCTATAACACCAGCTACCCTGCCTCTTATCTTCCCAGTCTCCCTCTCTTGTCTGGGTTTCTCTCCTTCTCTTACTCCCGCTCTAAACACATAAAAGACAAGTGTACTCTAACACTGTCGGAGTCGAAAAGAAACAAGAGAGAGGGAGAGGGTTGGAGGGTGAGAAAGAACCACAATTCAAAATCAAAAGCGGAGAACAACAATGACATGGCAAGTTTCTCTGGGACAAATTAGTTTGTATGGAGGGACACTTGAATGTCATCCTTGTGCTGTGTTGAAAGCTATTCTCTCTTTCCATTCTAGCTCCAATGAGAGAACTTGGTTGGTATCTAAGTTTGTCCAGACAGGAACAGACCACACATTGTCTACCGTTTGAAATGAGAGGTTCACTACTCCACCTACCCATTAGAATGCATCAAATAGAAACATTTCAATAAATCTTTGATAGGAGAGGAATGAAACAGACTCGATTCTCTTGGCCTCTTCCTTCAAAATCATCCATAAAATGCGACGGTACAATTTGCACTATGCAGCACCATCTAGTGGTGTAAAGTATAGCTTTTTAAGGGAGCCAATGTGTGAATAAAAGCAGAAAAGCAGAACAGTAGAAGTTGGGTGTCTGAAGATAGACACAGGATGAACGTCATGCTGCTGTCTATGCTTCACTGGTCCATGGGCGACTTCTCTTCAACAGAGGTATGACTAGAATGCAGAAAATGATTCTGTCTGTGCCTAGGTTGCTGTGGCATCTTCCGTCAGAAACGGAAGGCTCCCTTCCATTCCAAGGTATAATAATATTGATTTATTCAGACATTTGGCAAGCTAACGTAAACAAGTCATATTGTAAGAAACAAAGACAGGACTGAAAGTCACTGGTATATGGCTACATGATATTTGGACAGTTTAGACAGTGAACGTAACTGTTCACTTTTGGCTATGCAGCCCCAAGAAAGAGAAAAGCCCAACATTTGAAACACAGGTTTACCATAAGACACAGTGGTGGAGCAGGAGTAGTCAAAGTGCTGCAAATGCTCGATTAATTCAGAACTCTGAATATCTGTATTTCACTACCCATTTGCACATGTTTATTTTCTCTACTCTTACTTAGAATTGTGTTTAGCTATGGTCTCAACCTCTCTGCATCACCAAGCGTCTCTGGAGGGAGCGTCTCACTAAACTGCTCCTTGAAAGGTTTCTGCCATTTCAGAGTTTTCCCGGGCTGTTTTTCTCTGTCTTCTTTCAGAACTGTGGGTTGGTTTACACACAGTTCTATGGGCATATGTGAAGCCTTGTGTGACATTGCTTGTAAAAATGGGCTATACAAATGACATTTGTTTTGATTATACTATTCTAAGGTCTAAGTTTTCAGCTCAGTTAAACTGAGCTGAAACTTTCCAACACACAACGTGACTCCAACGACGGTCGTATCTTGGAAGACCACCAATGAATAAAGATGCCATCTCTACTGGCTAATCTTCCTGCTTCTCCTTCTTCCTAACAGCCATGGCTATTCAGGCAGCCCATCAATATTTCAACCCTTCCTGAACTCGGAGGGGGAGGGGGGGTCACAGGGAGGGGGGTCACAGGCACCCTGTCCTCAGGAGGCGCCACCTCGTCGCTTCCTCATCACTCACCACCAGACAGATCGTGACACACTATCTCAACAGCTTCTAAATATACACACTCACACACACTCACTCACACCCACTCACTCACACCCACACGTAAACGCATGCCTCTGCACAGACTGCAATTAGGCTCTCGCCTCCCTGCTGCTAAAAATTCTCTCACCTCATCAAACATTCATGCTAGGTGAGGCCATGGTGAAGTGGCGTGCTTTTCTGTTTCTTACAACCCTCAACAACCTATCATCTATCATCACAAGATCATCTGACTACTTGACGACTGGGAGACAGTGTCTGCTCGGCCCATACTGTCCTCCTCTTTGTCATCTCACTGCCACCAAATCTCTCTCTTGTTAATGATCTCTCTTTCCAGTCTACGTTGTGTCTAATCTAGGATTTAAGTACATTTTTTTAAATTCAAGCATATGTTAGCAGGTTAGTCAACTGAAAACTGCTCTCATTTACGGTAAGAGCTTGACTGATTTTGAAATTGGAAGATGAGGCATGAGAGTGAGTGAATGAGAGTGCAGCAAGCAAAATGACTGGCCATTATCTTTCTGCCATTTTAATTGGTGATCCATTGACCACTGAACACGAAGGGGTACACAATACACTAATTGACCTGAGTGTGTCCGATGTATGCCAGGGTCAACCGCCATACCACCAGAATATCATGCTTGCTTGGTAAATGACTTCCCTTAAGACGTGCTGATGCCACTCTGGGCTGGTGTCCCCAGGACTCTCTCTCTCTCTCCTCTTCCCAGTTTCCCTTTCTAAAAAGCTATTTCTCTGAAGTAATCACGACCACAGTAGATAACAGCTGCCCTCTTCCTGCTCCCCGCTTCTCTCCCGTTGCATTGCAGAGGGGATAATCCCCTACACGCTCCGGCCCTCGCCCTCCGTAGGTGTGTACATTTATGCGTGTGTGTTTGAGTGTTTAGGCCAGTGTGCACCCAACCTTGTCTATATGTGTGTGGACATGCGTGTGTCTAAGCGTTGAGGATGAAAGTGGGAGCTGCCCGTTGGCTCAGTATATCCTGATTGGATCTGTTCTCCTTGGTTGGCTGTCTTAAATCCTCCACTCCTCATTCCCTCCTCCATCCCTCCCTTCCCAGTGTGTTTGTTTACGGGGGTTGTCTGGTCAGGGATGCCTCTTTAATTTCCTCAGGGAAAAGACAGTGAGAGATGGAGTGAGTGATACTCCCAAGGACAACAAACATCTTGCTGGAAGCAGAGGCCACAGAAGAGCGAAAGAGAGTGTTGAGCTGACATCACAAAAGCTTAGATTTGCTCCCGTCAAGCGCCGACGTTCACGCAGAGTGAAGAGTGTGTGTGAATGGCTCGCCTGTGTTTGTGCGTGACGCTTTTCTAACCCTCTTACCTTTCCATCTCCGCCAACTGGAGTGGAGAAGACGTACTCCAGCTGCAGGACGATCCCAAAATCCCTGTGATTGGCCATCTTGAGCTCCAGACTGCTGCGCAGGGCCAGGGTCTGAGCCGCGGACGAGGTGCTGGGGAATGAGAGAGAGAGAGAGAGACAGAGAGATAAATAGAGATACAGAGAGAGAGAGATACAGAAAGAGAGCAAGCGAGAGAGAACATGAGCCAGAAAGACAAACCAGACAGATAGAGGGAGAGAGAAAGAGGAGAGAAAAAGAGAGATGGAAAGAGAGACAGAAATAAAGATACAGAGACATTTGAAGAGAAGACAGGAGATGTTCCTGTAAATCGATCTCGACAAACTATTTTCCCATCATTTCTAATCACTCATGTTCTCATCCATAACTTGGAGCATCAAAATGCCACTGAAAAGGATTTGTCACGTCTGTGTTGCCTACTGTGTTTTGGAACGCTGCTAACTCTCCCTCTGCGCACCGGCCCCATGTGAGCAACACACACACTTGATATTTATCATTCACAGTTTGCGCACAGCCCCGGTTGGAGCGTTCTGGAAAGTGAGTGGATGTGAACAAGTTCGCCCGAGCGCCTGCTCACTCCGTCGACCCCCCTTGGGAGACTGAAAGAGGCATATGTAGACTTTCTACAGATAAACAATGGCCAAACATAAGCAGAAGCCTGCCTGTTGGCTTCTTCGACTGAAAAATAAATAAACATACAGCATAATTACAGCCTACGCTGTGCTATTCATACCAGCATGCTTAAATAAATGCTGTGCTATCAGCAGGGGAAAACTACACCAGACTCAACCTGCTCCTCTTCGGAAGAGACAGGAGCCAAAACTTTACCGTTATTATTATTAACGCCGGTTAATGGAGAACTAGGTGACAGGCTATTAGTATGATTAGGGCTCTTTATGGAAGTGGTTGATAGAACATGAGATTTTCTACCTCATTGGATAGTTTTGCATATTAATCAGACGCCCACATAATTGCTGTATGTAGAACGGTGAAGCCCACCGTAAACAGTGATGATAAAGTGATGTCTAACTGTCATTTCTGTTTTGGGGGGGGGAAAGTGCAGTTGTCCAACCACAGCAGAACGCTAGTACAACACATTGACTGATGGAAGCCAGGCAGACTGGTCCTCCGGAATGCCTGCTCAGTGAGTCACAGGGACGAGAGCTCATAAACACACAAGCACCTCGGTTCAATCTAAGCTCCTGTCAAGTTCTATCTTGACTTCTTCTAACTGCTACAATAGGGTTTCCTTGGCCCCACAGATACCAAAGGACCACTGCCAGAAAGCAATCATTTCTTAACACCCTGCAATCCTGTACAGTTTGACATATAAAAGCCCTCTGTTTAAAGAGACGCTGATTCCGTGAGTTTTTTCATGCTGATCTAAGGAGGAAATCCCTCAGAACACACTGCTGACCTTGCATGAACAAATCCAGGTCATGGGTGTCTATAACATGGAGAATGGGGAAGGACAGGCTTGGAGTATCTCTGCTTGATTGGTTGTATAGCACAACATGGAATTGGAATACACCGCCTTCCTCTATCCAACCTTCGTTTTATGGAGATTGCGGCTTGCGGAGTATGACTAACTGTATATGCGCGTTGGCATTGATATCAGATTACATTTGTATGTGAGGCAAGGTCAAGGTGACGTGAGAAACACATGGGATGAGATGCAGATGGTGTTCAGGCGCTCCCAGTGGTGCGTGCATGTAGACTACCTACGGCTCCAACAAATAGGAGCTGACAAGCAGCTTTGGGGTGTGAGGGATCTCGCTCCAACTACATGCCCTCGGTAAGACTACGCGGTGTATTCAATTCTATTTAAAAGCATGGTATTTTACAGGTTCCATGTCTTGACATGGCCAAATGGCCAAATCCAGCCCGACGCCAGGCTTTTGTGGCTACTTGCTGAAATGTAAGAGGGTTAGAAAGGTGTGGGCCAGCCAATGAGAGGGGTCAGAGCACACTCCAGTCAAATGTATTTCACTCCCTGAGATTCCAGATAGAGACATCCTGTTTCAAATATCAGGCTTAGATACTTTACCTAGCGCACCCCTGATGTGCATTGGGATTGGAGCTATCAAACCATATAACTTTTGAACCTATGATTCCAGACAAAGCAGAACTCACCCTTCTCTGGTCAGGCTGTTCTGTCGGGAGGGGGACCCCTTGTGAACCCTGCTCCCCTGGGCCTGGGCCTGCAGTTCCAGCACCACCACCTGGGGAGGCTCCAGGAAGGTCCAACCATTATGGACCCCCCACGTGGAGCCTCCTCTCCTGGATGACCACTCCCTTCAGCGTGCCCTCTGGGCCCCAGTGCTTCTGGTGGAGGACAAATAGAAAACACGGTAACGAATACAATTAAATCAACACCGTATCTGTTCTATGAAGAACGGCTGCTATTTCATGGATATCCCCAAAACCAGTTGCGCACATTAAATCAAACAGAGGCAAACTGGATCAGCTGGATCTTCGAAGTGGATCTTGTTCTTGGTCGGTCTGATCTGGGAAGTCTCACCCCAGGGCTGGCGACAGCGTCGTTGCTGCACCATAAGTCTCCTTCCCTCTCACTCCCACTCCAACTCAATGCTTTAATCCTGCTCTCACTGACACTAGAGTGCTCTAGCAGTTCTATGGACTCAGAGTACTTTGTGAACAAATAATGCTAGGTCCTCTGGTGGAGAACAGATTGAAGAATGGGAGATCTTACACATAATAATGGAAAAGCCACTGGGCACAAAGGCTCACAACCATTTCCAATTGTTTCCTTGTACTGTATACATTACCATAATAATCCACATTATTCATGCTAATGTTGTTATTACGCACATTGTAATTAATTAATAAGACGATAATCGTCTCAATCAAACATCTGGGGAGTCACCGTTTTGTTTTCATTCGCTCTGATGCAAATATGAATCAGAGTTAAAACCATCATTACAAGTTACGCTTTCAAAATGAATATGTAAATGTAGGAAATGGAACACGTGTATTGTGCAAACAATTCAATCAACACGTACTTGGGAGATGGACATGTTCTGGGACTGTTGGCGTTTCACACTTAGCGGGCACTGCTAATGTAGCGTTGACTGACAGAACTGCAAAATGACTGACTGCAAACTCTAACCCTGGATTCTGGGGCTCACTGCTCTTTTTTGAGTGCCTGTCTCCCTCCCTCTCTCTCTCCCTCTCTCTCTCTCTCTCTCTCTCTCTGCATAAACCCTTCTCCATATCCACCCACACCTTCCCAATCCAATTAGCATATCAATTGAGCATTGGTTATATATGCAGCTGCAGAGCCAGCCCGCGTACGGCCCACATAGCCCATCACTCTCGTTTCTCCAGCTCGTTCTCTCCCTACACAGTATCCTTCTCCAGCCATTCTCTCCACTTCTTCCATATCTCTACCACGTTCTCCTTCTGACTGTCTGAACACCACACTTCTACACTCTAACTTTCCTCCCTCACCCTTTCTGTCTTTGCCTGTCTGTCTCTCTAGTTCAACATGCTCTATTCTTAAGACGTCCAGTGATGTGTTCACACTGTATTGTTATGTATGCAACATTATATGTGACACAAAGGAAAACATCCACCTAGATGTATCCCCCCCCCCTATTTTAACACTCTCTGTCTCTCTCTTTAGTCAACAGTACACAGTAAGAATAAACTGCTCTCCCACCTTCTCATGTGGTCTGGGAATCAGTTCTGGGCTGGTTTGTCCTCAATGTGAGAAAGCAATGTTAAGCATCTGACACCTCCCGACAAAGACCTGTGAATACCTTCTGTGGATTGCCTGGACCCCCAGGCAATCACTATTACAGAACGGTCTTTTGTCTTACTGTGCTAAGGGCATAGGGAACAGCTACTGTAACAGGTGCTTCAGAGATCAGCCGCACCAACAGCGCCCAGGGGCCAAGTCCAAGTGCTCACCAAGAGAGGGAGAGGAGGGAACCAAGGTGAGCACAGGGAGAATATGCAAAAACCATGCAGAAAGGCCTGGAACATAGTCCACTCCCAGTGGGAGTCGGCAGCCACAACAAAACAAGGGTGATTAGGATCGTGTCAGTGGAAGGTGTCGTGGAATGTGAACCGTTTTCTTTAGCTTGTAGGATTTAAAGGAAACGCCACTCGACTGTCATGGCGATGGTAAAACAGGGATTATCTGTTTCAGTCCAAGTCTGAACGTTATGTACAATCATGACAATACATCCTTGTGGAAAACAAGGTCGCACAACATTCGAGACATAGACAAACATCTATGCAGTCACTTCAAATACAAAGAGAAGATCTATGCTTTTTGTTGAGCTGTGCCACACAGTGCAATCATAGACAATCTATCTCTTGTCAGCTAAGCTAGCTCTTTAAGATCTCTCTTTGACTGACTGCAGAGTGGCAGCAGGCAGCATAAGTGTGACAAGAACACCACAAATAATTGCTTTCAGCCACAGTCAGATTATAATTATGATTGTGCCCTTCTCCAACATCTATCTGTTCTCGCCCTCTTTCAACAACACCAGAGTGCGGAGATGACAGGAGATGGCATTGTCTTATGTAGGACAGGACGGTAATGAAGTGATTGAGGGAGGAAGGCAAAGAGAGAGAGAGAGACAGATAGACAGTGAGAGAGAGAGATAGAGAGAGAGAGAGAGAGAGAGAGAGAGAGAGAGATAGAGAGAGAGAGAGAGATAGAGAGAGAGATCAGAGCTAGAGATCGAGAGCTAGAGAGAGACGAGAGAGAGAGAGCAGATCGAGAGTAGAGAGAGCGCTAGATGACGAGAGAAAGCTGTCTGAGCCTTCTAACAGGGAACATCTGTTGGGAGCGATCCTTTCTGTTCCGCTCGCGCTTTTTATGACTTTCTCTCGCTCATTCTCTCCTTCCAATACGGTTTCTCTCACATATCTCTCTATCCCTCGATCTCACGCTATTCCACCCTCTCCTATACCCCTCTCTCTGTCTTTCTCTTCCTCCTCTGGCTGCTGCCGTCACAGATTTGTTTCCTCTCTCCTGAAATATGAATATTTTACAGCTAAGAAGCTTAGAGGGAACAATGAAATGGCCCCCCAAGTTAAATCATACTCCATTTCCATCGTCACAGAAGAGGGATTCGTTGGAGTGAAGAGCTCAAAGGGCATGGGCTACAGTCCCCCCCCCCGTCTTTCTCACTCTCTCTCTTTCTCTGCCTGTCTCTCTCTCAGCCTGTCTCTCTCTCCTATACAGACAAACACATATACAGTATATATATATGCCCTCCTTCTTTCATGCCTTATCTGTGACTTTCCTCCAGCTCCCGGGTCGCAAATCATTTAAGCGGGCAGCTATGGGAGCTGATGTCCATGAGCATCTCCATCGCCTCACTGAGAGTGCTGGCGTTACGAAAGAAGCTGCATCACAGTGTCATCATCCCATCATGCATATTATCAGGCATTGGATACTTGAGAATCGTAAACTAGGAGACCACTATAGATATACAGGAGGATAACAATTCTCTAACCTCACATTTTAACTGCGAGAGGTAGGGCATTCTACATTTACATTTAGCAAACGCTCTTATTCAGAGTGACTTACAGTAAGTACAAGGACATTCCCCCGAGGCAAGAAGGGTGAAGTGCCTTGCCCACGGACACAGCGTCATTTTTCACTGCCGGGAATCGAACCTGCAATTTTCAGATTACTAGCCTGATTCCCTAACCGCTCAGCCACCTGACTCGTTCTTACATATATCTTTTTTTTATGCCTCCTATGTAGCATTTTGCTTGCCATGTCACAAGAATAGTATTGTCTTTATTGTTGTTTTATGAATATATTTATTGATATAATGTGCACATGACAAATAAATAACTTTGACTTTGTGGTAGAGCTCCTCTCTTCTGGAACATACTGTACTTCCTGTTTCAATAAGGGCTGACTGTTTAGGTGTTTACAGCTATCGTAAAATTATGTTGAATGTAATATGATTTGAATAAATAACTTATAAACGACACATTTGCAAAAACTGTACCTTTGCCGAAATTGCGAAGAACAGATGTCTAAGGTGTTTAAGTGATATTTATTTCATCACTGGGCGTGCAGTCAACTAGTTTTTGTAGGCAATCTATTTAAATGCTTTGCAAATCAGCCAACCAAAAGTGGTATGTTGCTAGAAAGTGGGTCTGTTTTTGTGGGGCTTCCAATTAGTGAAGTAGACCAGTGAGGGTGTTTGTGAGAGAATCCAACCATTATGCTCAGTCAGGCATTTACAGCTAAAGACAAAACAACATAAACTACCTTACATATTTAGCCTTGAGGGTCAGAGAGAAATGTTTTTTGCACTAATGTGTTTGCAATCTGGTGGAAGCTATGGCGCCTATTCTTATGAAATCAGAGAGGTATAAGGTGTTCCCGTCAATCAAAGACACATCTATTGGAATAAGATACAGTATCACTATTGCTTTTCAAGGGACTCCCTGCAGAAAATGCATGTTTGACTCTGGTACATAATGCTGTTGAGCGAGGTTGACTTTGGTTCAATTTCTGGTTCTGCAGCAGCAGCCTCAATGTGTGATCTGCTTTGAAGAAGGGTATCTCTTAGGGAGGATATATTGGTTTTTAATGTTATTTCTCTGTTCTCAGACTGACAAAGGGGTTTTGTTCATAAAACCATAGTGCAACTCTGAACTCAGTATTCTGTTAAGAGTAGGATATTAAATAGCATTGCACAGACAATGGCATAGGCCTTCATAAAGACATTCTCTATAGCCTCATGTTTACAAACCCTCTTGGAACAGACAAAGAGCACGGTCAAAAAACAGATCTGAGGGCAGTCATAGGATATTGTCATAACACAAGGTATGTGATGTAAGGACATAACATAATGGAATGAGCTCAATTTAATCTCATTCAGGGTCATGTCTTGACATTTATTTGAAGCATTAGTTCTGACTGAAAACAGCAGAGTAAAACTGAAATGTATAATCAGCGAAATAATTTAATTGCTCTAAGGACTCAACGGCTAATTATTTTGGAAAGATTATCTTTTCCTACTAATCTTGGAAGATATAATGAGAACCGCTATGTCTTTGCTGATAAACCCAGCTCATTATTTAGTATGCTAGCATGTTTGTGTGTGTGAACGTGTGTGGTGTGACTGCATATGCTAACAATGTATGTGTTCATTTCGGAGCAGTGTGAAGTGTGGGCATGTGCGCGCGTGTGGTAAGGTGCCCACGCTGTGGACGTTAGCTCCCTCACACTGAGGTGACTCATCCTCACAGGAAACACAGTGGCATCATCATTAGCATGCCGTTCTCATCCTCCCACTCTTTCGCTCCTAACAGATTTTAACTGGCACATCGCTTCCGCTGATGAATCGCATTGCCCTCCTGGTGAAAAGCTCCTACGATTCACAACCCAAAATGTTGAGTTACACGCAGACCAGTATCGCTGCATTAAAACA
This sequence comes from Mallotus villosus, assembly GCA_903064625.1. Taxonomy (NCBI): domain Eukaryota; kingdom Metazoa; phylum Chordata; class Actinopteri; order Osmeriformes; family Salangidae; genus Mallotus; species Mallotus villosus. The sequence goes on from CAEFZP010005719.1 coordinate 314,596, forward strand.
TTTCCCTGCTTTGTCCTCTCTGTTTTGTAAATCCTTCTCCCCGCTTGTTTCCTGAAGGGAGATATGACGAGGCAGGCAGGCCGTTCAAGATTGGCAGAGCTACCCTGGATGTTGCAAAAAGCTCAAACTTGACCAGACACTAATCAGCTGCAGGACACATAAATTAGCATAAGTAAATCTTTCAGAAGGCGGTAATGCATATTGATTGCACTCCTTGTGAGAGAAGGGTTTTGTCGATTACGTCCGCCCAAGCCACTTTCACGATACCCATTTGTTTGATGGTCATTGAAGGAAGACAAGGCACAGTAAGATGATTATATGACTGTAGTCCCACATGGGTTCAAAATGTCATTATGGATTTGAGCACTCATGCGAAGAACTACTGTCAATATTGCTTGCTACCAGACACCCTTTAACTTGCCAGAAGTTGTCAGACTGGAAAGTTTGACTCCATTTCATAAAGCCTTTATTAACTCATCGTAAGTAAATTAATTTATAAATGTCATGAAGATAAAAATACCAATTTTGGCTTCTGCACTTCTGTCACAGGCCAAATGACTGCAACAGTCCCCTGGTTGGCTTATGAGGAGACGTAGTATTATCCTCCCCAACAACCTCAAGGCTGACAGAGGACTCTCACCCTCCTGTGACCGTCTTCTCTTCTGGTGTGTGTCTCTGTTTGTCCACAAGCGTATTGCTACTTGGACATCTAGTCCCAAAAATATGGATATTACATTTTTCCCATTGATTAAATAAGCCTTAGGCATGCTGTTGTGCTTCAAGCACCCCGTCTGTTCTCTTCTTCCTTTCTGACTTATCATGCTGGTCTTTTGATAGCTAGCCACACTGTCTGATACCAACATCAGGGATACACAGGGATACTAAAAGCTTTTCTTCAAGCTAAAGGTGAAAGATTACAAAAGTAATACAGTTATGTGGACTGTAGCTAGCTAAAACTGGGGGCTCAAAGCACAAGTAGCAATAATATATACATTAACTAACATACAATACAGTCAATTCAGTAAAGTAAGAATTATTCCATGCTGCTCTAAATACTGATGGTTGTGATGGGAATCTAAAGGAATAACTTCAATCTAAAAAAAATCCTTTGTTCGCTATTCCCCTGGTTTCTCTCCTTCTCACCATTCCTTACTGTCCCAAAGCACAAAATACCACACATACACAGACACACACAGCCTGATGCATTAGACAGGTGAGGTGTCAGTATCACCTCAGAGATAACTTGATGATGCCAATCTAGCAGGAATCACACATGAAAGGTCATACTCACACAGACACGCACAGACACTAATTAAAAGCTGGCGTCACCCTCGATGCTGAATGTATTAGCACCTTTTCTAGATGAGAAAGTAGCGTCATCCTATCAAAGTTGCACAAAAGAAACATCTGGCATAAGTTAGAACAAATCTTCACACCCATGTTGTGAAGATCTGCAAAGAACATAAGGATGGGGGAAAAGTTTGAATAGGAAAGTGGTTTTCCAGTCTCTTTTACCTAACAGGAAAAAGGACCCTATTTTTATGGTATTTTCATGAACAGCACACACAGCGTGTGTCATTTTCACACATTTTCATAACAAGGACTGCAGATATGAATTTTATGGCAACCCGCAGGCATTCCAACTGCAATTGATTGTCAGATTAGTCTGAATATAATACACACTCACCTTCCCACAGACACTCATCCTCTGAGCGACAACAATGATTAGCAAGCAGACCCCCTTGGGGGGAAGGGTTCAATAAGGACCTCATGCCAGGCCTTAGGAAGGCACAGGCATAGCACAGCCAAAATAATCTTTCCCCCAAACTGCTGCAATGTTGTTTCCAGGATCAAACCGTTTTCATGATGACATCACACTTGTCTGTTGAGTAAGAAGGACTGAGGTGAAATGACACCTGGCTTCTGGAGTTAGTTGATAAACTCAACACGACTTCTCCTAAATTACAGTCTCTGTCATCATGTTTAGAGAGTTAGAAACTCAAAAGAAATCTTGCCGGAATACTGATACTTCCTGAAACGTAAGCTACCTGAAGTACAACATCCCCTGGCTGCGTGCACAAGGCTCAGATTGACAAGACCCTTGATGGAACATCATGCTTTATCAAAGCATGTCACTTTCCACAGGCCCTCTTGGTCCACCCCCTTTACGATGGCGTACCACTGAACAAAGTGTGACTGGCAGCATCGTAATATTAATTCTCCTGCCAGTTCCACTCACAGGCATGCGAGTTAAAGTCAGAGAAGGTAGATAAGACCTGCACAACACCACTGTGCAAATAACAGGAAGTGCATGGAGGTGCCTGTCACCTTGGTTACCAGACCACTCTAACTTACAAGAGAAAACGCATATACAGATTCCATGTGGGCTTGGAGTCTTATGCTAACTGCTATGCCAGAAGTAAATTAAAGCCACACATGTGGATGATGCTGTTTCTTACCATGTTGTTGCAGTCTGCGTTGATCAGATGCAGCAGCTGGGTCTCAAACTTGTCCAGGGAGGGATGGAGCGAGATAGTCAGCCTGTCCAAGGAGCAGCTGACCATCTTCAGGGTGTGAGGCTTCAACAGAGAGTCTCCTAAAAAGGTATAATGGTGTTGGTGAATGGGGAATTACAATCTGCGGTCTTGTCGCTCTGGAGTAGGTTTTCTAGAAGGATCTTTCTGTGGGCTCTGTTCCCTCAATCCTGACCAGTCTCCCAGTACCTCCAACTGAGAAACATCCCCATGGCATAATCTTGCCACCACCAGGCTTCCCCGTAGGGATGATATTAACCAGGTGATAAGTGGTACTGTACCGGGTTTTAACCAGACATAACACTTGCTATTTTGGCCCATTATAGGCCAGATAATCTTTACCCCCATGCACTCAGCCTTCTTTAAGTGCTGCTTTATTCCAGGCAGATTGTCATGTGCATTGTGTGCAAGATTGGCTCGCTACTCCTGCTACAAAAAAAAATTCAGAGTGCAAAGCTGTCCTCTTGTCAGGTTCTCCCATCTATTACAATGGTCACTGAGTTGTAGGTCATCTCCCTGACCAAGGCACCTGCCAGGTTACTCTGACCTGCACGGTAGGACCTTGTATATGTAGATGGCTGTGTGCCTTTCTAAATGATCTCCAATCTCTTAATCTTACCACATATGAAATTGTATTTACTTTTAAGATCAATTAGGAGCGTCATAACAAGGGGTCTGAAAATTAAGAAAATAAATAAGATTTGTTTTTGTTATATTGGGATTTTGTGTGTAAATGGATGGGAGAGCAATATTATCAAATGTGGAAATGATGAGAGTTCTGAACACCATTGTTATTAAGGTATACTGTGGTTAGTATTTGCTAAGGGGTAGCTGTCAACAGCAGAAACTACAGTTGAATAACTGCTCCATCGATTGAGCCAAGCTCCCTCTTCAACTATTTATGAGAAAGACACTGGTGCTCAAGTCAAACAGCTCCCAAACACTGGCGCTGTCTTGATATTGGGTGTAAAACGATCTGCTCCAAATCGATTCAAAAGTACCTCTGCCTATGAGGCTGGATTCAGATTGTCGTCAGATTGTCGTCCTGAAAAGCAGCAATCTGCCCTTTCAGGCAGAACAGATATGAAATGATCTTTGATTGTCTTCACACTGAAGCACAATGGTCTCGCAGGTGCCGAGTTGTTGGAGGATACTGTCTTGGAACACTCGAATGAATATCTAGAATCCAGACAGTGACTGTGTTCTTTATATTGAGGGTTTAGGCCATGGTTGCTCAGAGGTCTTGAACATAGAGAGGGGGGATTAGCCACAATCCCTCCCACTGATTTGACTGATTATATAACCCAGCACTGCCAAACTTCATTACATTCGCTTATGAACTTGGTTTCAAGTTTATTGCCATTTGTACAGGTACATTGGAATGCTTTGAACCAGCGGTTCTTGACAATCCCTAGTGACCTATCTAAACCTCTAATAAATAGTCTAAACCTGAAAAGAATGTATACTAATGAATTACAGTACTACACTTATCAACAATATTTACATAATTTAAATATTATTTTGAAAAACTGAATATTATTGTGTTAATACTCTTAGGCTGTTTCAAAGCTTACGACTTCTGAGACTAAATCCCAAAAAGTAGTCAGTTTAGTAGAACCTTTACGGTGGTAATTCCAGCTTTAATCTAGGAGAGCTGCGCTTTATGGTTTTTAACTGTCTCAGGGGTGTTCTCACGTTCAAATAATAAGTCATCTTTCCACAGTACCAAAGAACCAAGCTTTAGTACACTTGGCTAGCATTGTTGTTTGAGCTGGTTTCAACTTCAGAAAATGACATCATGTCATGTACCTGAGCTGATGTAAGAACACAAACACACACCCTGCAAAGACAAGTATGGCAGGTTTGATGGAATAACAAAGAAAGCCCCTTTGAAGTATACAGTGATTATTCCTAAATGATTCAAATGAAAGTCTCAAATAATTGCACTGAAAACAAACCAAAGCCTGACACATATGGTAGACCACCTGGAGACTGAATGTCACATCATTTTCTTTGACTTTCAATTACACCATGTGACTCAGTGGTGCAAGGATAACCACCATGGGATCTCTCTAATGTCGTTAAACCAATGTTTTATTTTTATTCTGTTTAAATAGTTTGGAAACATAACAATAAGTGCCTCATCAGAAGTTATAATAATGGTAAGGAACTCGAGGTCCATCATCAGTCATCACTGTAAAACTACATGAGTGTTCCTTTATGGAAATGTGAATGTTGGAGATTTGTTTGTCTCACCTGTTGGGGACGGCACCAGCCCTGGAATGTTTTCATCCCCAGACACCAGAATGTTCTCAGGGAAGAGGTGCATGATGGGAGCCAAAGCAGGATGTGGTTTGACGTTGAACACCAAGTGAGCTCCTTCAATAATCCTCAGGAGCTCTGTGTGGTGAGATGAAGAAAAAACTCAACACAATGCAGTATACTGTGTTACAATCAGCATTCCTTTTATGTAAAAGGTTTACATATTACTGGAGAAGTGTGATGGGATGCAATATTGTGCTTCTCTGGAGGCAGATACATGATTCCCCATCATATTTATCCAAACCATTGGACTATTGCCTGTCATCCGGTCTGCCTCACAAACAATCGTCACCTGCCTACAAGAGTTAAATAGCAAGCTGTTTCATTTTTATGAAGGAGAGCATTGCTCGAAAGTGACTCACAAAACAGTTCCATTTTTCAATATTCCATTTGGCTGCCAAGGCCCAGGTGCACGCACCATTATGTTGGTAGAATCGTTTTTGAAAGCGTGCCTGCCTCTGTCTCTGATTGTGTTTGTGTGTAGGGGTGTGTGTGTGCACCTGTAACTGGGCTGCATTCAGCATTACAACCAATAAACTATAGCAAAGTGCTCCATGTCCAGAGTATTGTGTTTTATATGAGAAAACGGTGTACTATATAAGATGGACTGACACACACACACACATCCTTCATCATATGATGGGTGTCAACCCACTATGGCGTTCATCAACATGTAGGGAATGCTGGAGAAGCATTGGATTTGATGTGTAGTGTGTGTTTGATTCATACAAGCCTGCCGGATAGTGTGTTCAATCATTCGGACAGCTTTGATAATTGCATCTTCAGCTGAGATGTTGAGGATCATTAATCCCAGCTCCACTCACTCCCTCCAAGTCTTCATGATCATACTACTGACATTGATACACCTGGACCCATGTACCATCTGTGGTACAGTGCGAACAAACTGCTGAGTTAATCGTGTGTACGGGCTGGTTCAATAATCATAGTTGGTTCAATAATGCAAGGGAGTAATGCCTCGCTGTGCATCCTGCAGGAAGATGATTTGCAACGTGAACCTTCTTTAGTGACACAGCTTTGATTGATGCCTTAATGTGCTTAGATATTGTATGATCACCACTCACCATTCACCACAATGAAATGGAAGCCTTTCCTCTCCACCAGCCCTGATGTACCCTGACAGCAGGGCTGATTCTCTTCATCAGACACACACTGCCTACTTTGACATGTTCTGAGGAAATCTGACAGCGTTCCTCCAGTCACTGCTCACCAGTTTTTAAAGCGACGTGCTTCATTGAGAGCAGAGTCACTTAGTTTAATGAAGAAAAGAAGAGAGGGGGGGGACGGCAGAAAAAAGAAAAAACATTCACGCAACTAGCTTAACACAGATGGTGCCCAGGTGTCGGTATGTGGGTAACTTTTTCATCATTTATTTCTCCTTATTCATAATGCATCAAGCTTGTGTTTCTCACGCAATGTGCAGATTAGAATATTTCCGCAAAAAAACTAATCTTCAGGCAGACATTGAGATCCCTTAGTGTGAGACTAGTACAAACTTGGCAGAAGATGAATCCAAGAGATGGTAAAAATGGGACTCGGTAGCTCAGCATCAGAGAGGCTGTGGATTTGGGGAGGGTGACAGGGAGGGGGGAGACTGCGTAATAATCAGGATGAATACCAATGGACTGAATTTGAAAAGACAGGTTTTGGGAGAAAGTCAACAGCCGTCTTTGAAAGTGGAAAGTGTATAATTCAGGGTATTGACAACAGATTGGAATATGGAACACAGGAGCCCTCGTGTAACCAAGCCATTTAAGACCCAGCCATAAAGGGGAAATCAAATGAATTGGTAGTTTACTTTGATATGTAAATTTCATAATATCAGACCGGTACAACGACAGACAGATATACACACACGGTTGGAAACCCCACAGCACTGACCTATCTTTTGCAGAAGTGGATTAGAACATGGTAATGTGAACACAATATAGTCTCCCGGCACGGTGGAGCAGTGTGCCATCTGTTTGTCCCCTATCTCCCTGAGAGAAGGCCAGAGCTGCCTTTTCTCCTCTCTTCCCTCGCTGACTCCTCTTCACTCACTTCATTTCCCTCATGGCCCCGTCCAGAAGATGAGCTTAGGTGAGAAAACAGCCCTCCATTCTTCTCTCTATCTCTCTATCTCTATCTCTCTCTGTCTTCTCATCCCTCGGTTTTCCTCCAGTCAATCTAGCAGAGGAGATAAGGAGGCCCGGAGCGCATCCATATGCTCAGTTTCTCTCCTTTGCTTTATCTCTCCGCGCTGAGTACGGTCTCTTCCTTAGCCAACCAAAGAAGCGGTGATTTGAGCTTTGGTGAGGCATCGAACCACCCCCATCTTCACCGGCCCCTCTAAACCTTCCATACCGTTGCTGCTCTTTTGCCGTACTTGGAGGCCCAAACAGACTCCACCACTTTAACCTACTTCCCCTGCGCCTGATCCTATCTGTGTTGCTTCCTTCTTCTACACCATTTCCTCCATGTTAGTCAAGGAAAAGGAGTTCAAGCAAATCGTTATCTTTCTCTCCCGCTGTTCCTCTCTCTTTTCATCTCCCCATCCCACACTCTCTCTCTCTCTCTCTGTGTTCCCCGGGGTCGATACAGGAGAGGGGTTTAGGTGGCGGTGTGCGGGCGTTTGGCCCGCTGGGCAGGAGAACACAGATGGAGAGAGGCTGGCAGCACCAGAGGCTCCCCTGGCTGCCACGCTCCCTTCTTGTCCCTCCTCCGCCTCCTGGCACCAAGCACCCCCCTTTACCCACACACCTCCTGGCAGTGCCCCCCTCTGATTGCCCTTACCCCCTGGCATGCTAGATACACAAAAACACACACTTAAACGTACAAAGTGTCCACGGACGCTCACACATGCACAAATATATGTGGCTGCACACCCCCCCCCCGTCCTCCCCGTCCCACAGACACACACATTTGATGTGACAGACTCGAAGGGCCCCAGGTGCAGTTTGGAAATGTCTTATTCCCTGTCTGTCTGTCTGTCTGTCAGTATGCCCATCTGTCAAGTGTCTCTGAGGATGTGTTTGGAAGACCTTACTGTAAATTTGAGGATTGGGAGAGGAGCCAAGAGACAGAACCACTCAAGACACTAAAGGCCACGGCACAGCTTTTCTGATCCATCAAACACAGACACTATGTGCAAGGAACAAAGTGGCTCAAAGTGCTTCTTGTTCAGTTCAAACAAGTGCATCCATGGCATTTAACACAAATTCTTACTTTTCATGGACACATAAACCAGAGGATACCAATGCAATGTTTCAAACAAACTAAATAAACGACCTTTCTCAAGAAACACATTTATTGCCTTCAAGGTTGAGAATAGAAAATAGAGTGCATTGACTTCCCCGGAAGGCAGCTATTTTCCTGTAACAGTACAGAAAAAGTGTACCAATATAATATCAACCACAGCTCCGGACAGGTCTACAAACCAGACTAGCAAAATACAAACAGTCTTCATACACAAACCTTCACTGACAACTATTCAATGTGCAGTAGCTAACATGTCCATTTGGAGAGGCCTCTCCAATATGAAAGTGTCATGGTGCAGTAGCTTTAATAGCTAAGTTGGCTGTCTTTCACACATTAGCAATTCTCCAGGCCAACATTTAACATGACCGTACATTGGGCATGAGCCCAACAGAGGACATGTGAAGAGCAGTTTCCGAGTGGTTCGCTGTAGCTCAGTTGGCTTCCTCAACTGTCAGGTCACTGCTCAATCTACCCCTGGACTACATTTACTAAAATACATGAACTGTTCTGTCAGGCTGCATGAAAGCAACTGCAAAATGCCATAGGTTACATTCACTGTCAACTGACGATCCTCCCCGGAGCTTAGAAAATGTGTGTGTAATGTATATGATATGCCAAAACGCATCATTCTTCAGAGTGAAATGAACTCATGTACTAATGTGAAATACATGTACCGTAAAATGCTGAACTATCTGCACACCACAGAGCTGAACAAAAGCCAGCATATTCTAACACTGAAAGCAAACATGGGTTACAGCAAACAACTCATTGTATGACCAGATCAATTGGTGTCTCTCACCACGCTTTGACTCAGGTAATCAATGGTGTCTGTGTCTTACAATTACATGTTCGGGGCTTGAGGGAGCCTGATATCTTTATGAAACACTGTAGACTGACATGACAACACTGCATAATTAGAGAGCAACACAATAGGGGCCTACTCCATTTGGATTTGTGTCTCTACACGTGTTCTACGTGCTGTGGAAACAACATCCCACATGTACATTCAATTCAATATGAAGTCAACTGGAATTGAATCAGACAATATGGAACTGAACTGAACGAAAAAAGCCTGAAATCAACATGAACTTGAAGTTTCATTGTCAGTTGTATTCAATGATGTGAAAGTACTCAACAGCCCTAACCTGATGGTCAGTCAGAACTGATTTTGAAGACAGGAGAATATGTACTTACGCTTTTTGGGATCCGTTGCCTCGGGCTGAAGCAGAGTCCTGGGTGTTCCATAGTACCAGTCCAGTCTAAAAACACAAGGTCAGATGCTTAACCATCCATAGTCTGATGAAATACCCACATTTTGATATGGTTGGAACATAATGATGAATCTATCACAACAAAACATCAATGATGGAAAGGATTTCACCCCATGCACAATAGGGGTCTCTGAGCTATTAGCGGGTAACAAAAACTAATCCTCTCGCTAATCCTTCACCTGTCTCTGGATGAGAAAATTCATGAACCCCTGCCTGGTGTATTATCACCACTATACTAATCACCTTCTGTCCCCTTCGGTGGCCTGAGGTTCCGCATGGCTGCCAAACAAGTCCAGGATCCCGAAGCCGCACCCCAGTGCATGCTGGGAGCCTTCTGCCCTGGGTGATAACGCCACCAGCTCCACCACGGCCAGCACACTGGGCACCCTCAGGGAGGTGTGGAAATACACCACCTTCAATGGAAACACAAACAAACATGAGAATGTCAGCATGTAAAGTAAATGGGTTGGGGAGGGTAGGGCTTCACCAACTTTTCTGATACACAGGCTGGTCTCCAGGTCTCCTGGTTTGGTGCCAGAGGCTGAGTGGTGCTTTGGGAGATGGAACATTGGACAGTAAGGTCCATATAAATCCAAGCAAACAGCAACAATGTGACTGTGACCTAGACCATCAGCATGGCTTTGAAGTGGCATCATAGTGGCCTGACCATGGAAAGGCTATGGGCTAAGATTAGGGTTGGTGTTCCATCTCCAATGGTAGCCTCAATCGGCAGCCTTTAGCTTGAGCTCAAACCTTCAACCTGGCTCTTATAGATCTGTGTTAGGGTTGCAGTGTGGGTTTGACTCTGTATCTGGCTGACTGGAGAGGGCTGGTGTGGGAGGTGGAGGACATGATGTTCTGCCCTCACAAACAAACAGCAGAGATAAAGTTTAGCAAGGTCACTGACCCTGGGCATACTTCTGCTGTTGTGGACAAAGGGAAAACAAGCACAATATATAAGGGGGAGCAAGATGTTGATGGGTTAAATCCAACATCATGTTGTTGTTATGTTCAGCCTTGGAAAATAGTCGTTTGATCATAGTCATTTTTCACAATTTTCTGTCATTTATTATGAAGGGAAAGATAGGATTGTCTGTTGCAAAAAACAATGTGTTTCCGTCTTTTGTTTGGTTTCGGTGCAATTCTCTCAGGGCATACCAAGCTCAGTGCAGCCTATCTCCAGACATTTCCCGGACTCACAATGTGAGCCAGACACCTAGGGTTGAGAAGATGCCACTCTCTGTGGGGGTATGGGCATGAAACACGTCCAGCCACCCTGAAGAGCAGGATGACTCACGGTAGCAGCTCCTGGAAGCTTATGGAAAGGTAGAGGGGCGTCAGGTTTTATTGAACTGCAGGGGGATCATGTACTTCTCTTCAAATAATTGGTTTGTAGAATATGTAGCCATACTTCTGGGCGAAGTTGAAAACTCTAGTGTAAAGCCATGTAGATCTATGATGTTGTTTCATTTGCACTGACTTTATCATGATTAAGTGGGCTGTAGTTTTTGATCTATTGGTCCCTAGTACAGCTCAGTGAAGTTTGTGAGCAAATTCCAAGACATAAAGCAGAGAGAATACAACTGAGGAAGAAAGTTGACAAATGAGCAAAGATATCCCTAAAGTATCTTGAATTACAGGCCGTTTCTAATGTCTCTGGCCGTCATCCTGTTCATTTCTCCAACCTGCAGCCTTGAACAACCACCGAGTGGTATTTAAATTTCAAACCACATAGGCATCGCATTTTAGCCACATCAATCTTTTATCCCAGCCTTTTCGTGTTTTACTCAAAATTACCTTCAGAGTTAAAAAAAGAAGAAAAAAGTCTGAAAAACACAGCAGAATACAAATGAGAGAGGTGGGAGGGAGAGACTGGCCTTTGTGTGGGAAGCTGCCTTGCAAGCAAGGCTTTTCACTATTCAGTATAGAGCATAGCATGTTCCTTAAGCCCCACAGCTGGAACAATTTCAACTTTGGGCATGATTCATCATTAACATTTCACATGTACTTGAACTTGTCAAGAACGAGTATATGAGTCACATGACTGACACTGTCTTTTAATTCTGCATGGCCGCTTCAGAATTAAAATGTTGAAATTCTATAGTTAGAACACCATGGAATAGACAAGAATTGACAGAAAATATGTTCCTAAGATGTGCATGAAATGTGACTTGTAGGAAATATGATTTTCTAATACTAATCTAAATTCTGTCTCACTTTTCAATGGCCAACATGAGCACTCTCTTACAGTCAGTGCATGTGAGTATGTGTGAGTGAATTAGTGAGAGAGTGAGTGAGAGAGAGAGAAAGAGACAGAGACAGACGGTAAGAGACACAACAAGTATGAATATTCAAACAGAGACGATGACAGATTTAAAAGAAAGAAGTAATTAAAATGCATTTCAATATGACAAGGGATTAAACACGTTACACTTCCTTTCACTTTATTGTTCCACCCAAATACTGTAGCTCCTGAATCACAGGCTTGAAGTGAACTGTATTTGAACTACTCTGAGGAATAACCAGATGCAGGAATCTATATTTTCTATCATGTTCACCCAAGTTTACTCCCCAGCGATTATATTGATTTGCATTGTGGTCAAAGACAAGTCTTGAAGCTATTCAAGGAGGACATTGTTTATAAGAGATTTCAAATTCAAGCTCTGCACTCATACGGCTTCACTCCCCTCCAAATTGATTCTATTCTAAACTCACACAAAACAGCTGCACTTGTCATTTCTATTAAGACAATATGATTCCTCTCAATTTCCAACTAGCGTAGTGCTTGATATGTGAATACTTGTCTACAAGCCTTCACCAATTGAGTGCCAGTTTTAGCTTGCACGCATGCACACTTACACTTTCTTTTTATGTCTCAGTTATTCCAGGGGAACTGCATATCTTAAAATAATAACTTCATTTGCAGACAGTTCAAATCACAGACGCTATTGATGTCACTAACGGGATCGGTTTATTACAAACAGCACTTCCTGGAACATTGTGAAAACACTGTTTGACATCTTGCTCCTTTCCACCACCACATGAGCGCAGAGGATGTCAATGGGAAAACAGCTTGCTCCCTGGCACTGCCAAGGGTAACATATGCTCCACCTAATGAGAGGTTAGATTCTCCTGCAACTATCTCAACTATGTACACAAACCACTAATCGATTGTCACGAGGGTAAATATTCCCCATGTAAAATGACAAAGGAAAAAGAGCTATGATAGGGCGATATTAAAACATCATCTAGCTATGGCACCAGCAGCGGCACCAGCAGCCTGTCAGCAGCTTGGGGATTATAGTCAATCTCTAAGGGTGACAGATAAATTAACTGTGTGAGAGAGAGAGGGAGAGGGTGAGCAAGGGGTTGTTATACAACATTGAGCACATATCATCGAGGGCCTCTCTTGTGCGTTAAAACAACCCAGCCGATTTAGCGGCTGCGTAGGACGATGCTATATGGTATCTGTCATTGTTGTAAATGTGTGTGTTTACATGGAATAAATCCTGCCCACTGCATGCGGAATTGAAAACTTGACTCTAGAATTCTAATGGGGGACCTCGGCAACTGCCTCATCTGGATAGTCCTTGGTGACATTTTGGGACATTTTAAATTAATCAGAAGAGCATCCCTGTGGGACTTCGAGATATTTACCAAAGGACGTGAAATTGACGACTTGTCTCGCTGGTGCGGTTGAGAATGTCATTGGTAGGCCTATGTCATTAGGCTGATTTATATTTGTATATCCAATATATGTTCATCTTAATCAGGGCTGGGCAAACTAGGTACTTGGGTCTCATCCAAGACCGTTTTTATCAGCCCAAATGTTTGGTTTTGCAGGATGAGTGGTGGGATGATTTTGATGCAGTTCACAGCCCCTACACATGAACTATGCTGAAGGAGGGTGGAGAGCTGTAGAATAACAAGACTTTAATTGACAGGACCTTGTTGTCAAACAACCGGAGGCTCAGCACCAGGAGCGAGCGTAAGGCATTTACATGCAAGAGAGGTGGGCTGTTGGATCAGCTACCTGGGTGTTGTGTGATAACACAGCTCTGGGTGTGTTTGTCTGTGAAGGAGGAGGCAAGAATAGTATTTTATGAATTTACAGACATTGCCCTCTGATTACAAGGAATTCGAACATGGCCTAGTATATTAGGCATAAATCCTTTCTGCGTTAAATAAGGTAATGTTCAGTATCACACAACATATTCTAGTATGGAATGATAAAGTATCACATTTAGGTTTGTCGTTCTGTTGGTGCATTGGGTGTTGGTGTGCGTGCAAAGCTTGACCTGACCCAAATAATTAGACCTTTCATGCACCCAAGACAATTATCCAAGACAGTGGCTAGTTAAGCAACAGCAAGCAACTAACTAAAACCACTTAAAGAGTTAGATAAAGAGTCTTTATCTAAGTTACATACCCTCATCTGGTATCTTGCCTTCTCTATTAGCGTCTGTAAATTGCTGGCAATCAGGCCTTCAATGCTCAGTATGGTGATCACGGCCAGGTTTAATGTGCTGTAAAAATTGCTTACTTTCGTTTGGAGAATGGAGAGCGTGCTGGCACGTGTGACTCACAGGGAGTGCACTCTCACGGAGCCTGCACACACACACCTGCTCCCTCATCTTTGGCCATGCCCATGCTGTATTGCTATTTTCACAAAGCCGGACAACCACATGACATGCAAATGAGCCAAAATGCTAATTGCATAATTATTGATGTCAGTGGGTCCCTATTGTCCAGTCTATCTGAAGTGGAATGGGACAGAGTGAGGCAATCACTAAAGAATTGATGGATCCTAATTTGTGCACATCAGATTAGAGTGGAAGGCAATCCAATCCAAACTCCAATCATTACGTTTCACTAGCTCATCATGCATGATCTAATTCCCGTAATTCAAGACCTTTCCAGATACTGCACAAGGCTGGTTTAATCTAGGCTAAATGTATGATGAAGTACTCTTGTAGAACACAAAAATCTCATCGGGGTGTACAAACTGCAGTGACCCATTCTCTATTGGCCCAGTGCTTGAGATGAAGCCATCACTATCATATGGTGACTGGTCTACGGAAGAACATATTCCACAAAATGTCCAGAGCTCCGTCTCAACAACTTCGTATATACCTGATCATGGATAAGGCCCCTCAATGTTACAAGCTTCTGTCCTGACATTTCTGTCGGCTGCACATGCAGTCTTGCCACAGAATACAGGGACTGTAGAACCAATCATGGACTGGCATTAAAACAACTAAGTGAGCAAGTGAGGAGGGGTTATGCCAACAAGTAGATTCAGAGGGGAAAGCATGTGTATGAATCCATGGAAAGCTTCCATGTGGTGAGGAAGGAGCCACTTCTCTCACACCGCAGGGTCCTTACCTATTTCTCTCTCTTTACGACCACACACAGTCAGAGGACACCCCAGGGAGAGCTAATGACAGAATTATGGGGCCGAATCCTCAGCGTGCATGTCGAGAGGTAAAGGGGGAGACAAATAGAGTGTGAGGGAGTAATAAACAGAGGGACATGAAGACAGATAGAAAGTCGGCAGCAGAGAGGAGACAGAGAGGTCCCCCTCACTCCTGTCAACTCCCCCAGCATCCTCTTTAGCTGTGTGTCTGCTGGTTGCAGAGCTGGAATTCTCTGGGCCACACATGGCGATGGATTACCAAGCACGCCACTCGAGTGTGGAAAGCCTTTAAGGAGCAGCTGCTCCATGGGATGTTTACTCCCACAGGAGGTGAAATATTGATCAGTCCAAGCAAAGCAACCAGCCCCTGGCCCATATATAATTGAAGTGTATATATCTCAAAGTGTGCCCCCCCCCTCGCTGTACTGCCACATCCATCTCCCATATATAAATCATATGGGATTTCATGCAGAGGGCTCTGATCAATTTTACCCCTGTTCACTTGTTTGTAGTTAAGAATCAGAAAGTATTTTCCGCAAAATGAGAGAGATGAAAGCATACTGTAAAGTCAATTGAAAGCAGAAGTTGGGAAGTGAGTTGGGTATATTTTCTAAAACTCATTACAATTGATTTGCTTGCCCCCTTTTGATCATAGTGAGTGTACAGTGTGTTGAGTATGATGCTTCTAAATACATTTCTGACCTCTGAAACAAGTTATGAATTATAAAATAACGTAGGTATTTAGATAGCGTCTAATCATAAAACAAACGAAAACTGTTAGGCTAAATGTTTTCTCAGGGGGTGCCCCAGTTTACACCACTGTCAAGCTATGTGGGCTAATGGAGAGTGTTAGCCTAAATAATAAAAGTGACCATTTGAAATTCCCACTGGCCTATTAACATATTCTTACATTGCATGGAGAATGTGGACAAGACTGAACTCGTACTAAAAAGAGTGATGAGAGAATTGAGATCAACCAATAATTAGACAATGTCTTCTTACACATTACATTGACAGGCATCTATGTCTTTCATTCGTTTGTTGTTTTGGCCATTTTTCAGCTTTAAAGAGTGACAGGAAAGGTTGAGAGAGAAAGAAGGGAAGGCTTGGAGGAAATGGACAGGGCAGAAATCTAATTCAGGCCTCTGAATAAAGGCCTTAGCCTAAATGGTACACCCTCTACCTGGTGAGCCACTGGGGCACCCAGTCAGTTTGCACAATGCATTGATATTTTGCCGATGTCATTGTGGTTCTAATACATCATGGATTTTTGCTGTTTCGTGTTTGGGCATTTTTGAGCACCATCCAGACAGGACAGGGATATAACAAAATATCACCAAATATGTCAGTGAATATGGAGTTTTTTCAAATCGGTATTTAGACCAAAAATCGAAATATTGGTCAGGTTTTACCACAGACGCATGTTCAAAGCCACAAGCATAACATCTTGTTAGACCACCTGTGGCACAACAGTGCCATCTACTGCCCAAAATAGCTTGATGTTGTTTTTGCCAGGGTGTTGACATATCCATAGCAAAACAAAATCTCCTCTCTTGTTTTGACTCTAGAGGACCATCAGGTATTAAGACGAAAGTCCACTTAAGAAACTGAGGGAGGGAGGGAGCAAGTCAACCAAAGAAAAACGTCTAGAAACACCACAGGTCATCTTAACCTAGAAGGTTAAATGAAAAAGGCTGAAACCAGAGGAAAGTCTACACTTGGTTTTGAATTGATTGTCACAAGGAACGTAGGCAGATGTTGAAAAAGAGATTCATTGTATCAAGTATCAGACGATTAAAAAAAAATAGACAAAAATGTAATATTTCTAATTATCACGGTATTCTCAGTGATTAAAACGTTCACGACGGGACAACTCTAGAAAAATATACGTCCTCACTGTCGAGACTTGCCTTGCTTCTATCTGGAGAGAGAGAGATAGACAATAAGAGCCCACTTTCTGCCTTTAATCACTTTGGTTGTTTGCGCGTCTTTGTTTTTGCCAGATATTAAAACCAATCCATCATGGCTGACGGGGCATTGTGCAATTTCATCCAGTTACCTCACTGCCTGGAGAGAAATCCCTGATACGTTATTTGGATATCAAACAGCAATTTGCCACTCATAAACACCACCCTAAATATGAGAGCATCATCCGAAATTACTTTCTTCTTTTTATTTTATAAACATGTGCTCTAGCAGAGTGACACAGAATAGCCTAGATTGTACTTACTTTATCATTGTAACGTATTTAACGTATGGTGTGTTGTTATCAGAATATAACGTTTTTCTACCACAATTCTGAAAAAACTATATATGAATCATTTATGATTTATTAAAAGCTTTGAATTCTAGGATAATCTGTTATGTTAGTTTTCCATCATGGCAAGCTGATGGTGTGAACTGCACTATTCACTTGTCAATGCACCGGTCTACCTTTAACACAGCTTTATAGTACATCACCCGATCCAGTACCCAAGTACCCACAATCGTTGTCAAAGTGAGGATTCTGTACAAATAATCTTGGTTCCTTCCATATTAGATTCTGTCAAATTACTCTTGTCTTTCATTTGAAGATTTTCAATAAACAACTTTCAAAGAGTACATTTGACATCAAATAAGCTCTTTCTTCCAAGCCATCTAATCATGACCTGAAATGAACAAACTACTTATAAATAATGCTGTTGCAGGTTACCTTACCATAAGTAAAGAAAATTACTGGCATGAGATTGTAGGAAGGCCTATTATTAAATACATAAAAATCAACCCTGATTAATTGGTTAATTTATAGCCTAGAGTCTACTTCACAACACATAAACATACAAGTACAACAAAAAGGATAGCTAAATATAAATGGTTTCTCATGACAGAGGATAGCCATAGCCAATGGCACAGGTTTGTTGTTCTCAACTTAAAGCAAAGTTGTTAAGTCGTTAAGGAACAACATGGAATAAAAATGATCTCGAATTTGAACATCCAAAAATGACTGCACTGAGTCCATAACCGGGAAGACTCAGTCTCCTATGACTTCTATTTATGAGCATGCCTTCAAGCTTGACATTTGCCTGTCATTAAGTCCAGAATTCAACCTATAAAAGTTTATCTCAGTAAGAAAGCCTCTGGCTTCATTTCAATAGGCAGTTGAAAAAATGGTTGAAACAATAAATGGTTAAATACATTAGCAACCAAACATTGTCACAATAGTAGCCAGCTCTCTCTCTCTTGACTCTCTCCTGTCTAATGTGAGTGTTATGGTGCCACTAACACTGCCAAAGCAATCAACGTTGAACCCCTGTCACTGATACATCACACCCAACTCACCAAAAACACCCAGACAGCAGCACCAAAAGCAGATTCAAGCCACCAAAATCAGATGAATATCCAACAAGAGCCAGTTCCATCAAATGTCAAATGTTAGCTGTTGTGGGAGTGGGCCAGGCAGCTGATGTACTACATCTCACCCGAGTATGTAAGTAGGCTAATCACAACTAACCAGCATCCTTACCAATTCAGTCACAAGATAATGATGGAGAGACATATTACACATTGTGATTCCTTATCCAGCATGTTGTAATAATGAACACAGCACAGGTAGTCTGAGTGAAACAGCACCTCATTGAACTTTATCTTGCAGTTGGCTTTCATCCTCTGAGGTGCGCTCTTCCATGTTCTCCCAAAGAAATGCTGGTGGCTTTTATCCAACAGGGACAATCTGAGCTGGTAAGTGACTGCTTGTTCACCTTCGGAGGACTCCTGAGCAACAAGGAGAGTAAAAGAGACAAGAAGTAGTACTAGAAAAAACAAATATGGCAGTGATTTCTGGTGCACACTATGACAGCTAGTTTATCCAACCTGGTGTATATGAGGTCCATCCAAACTCTTCATTGTGATTTGGAAGCCTTGGGAGTGGGTGATGTGTGAACCTTGTGCTAGACGAATAGTCTGGCTGTGGGAAGGAATTACCCGGCATCTTTCGTAATATAGGCCTTTCCAACAGTCCATGATTGGAGGTGCAGATTATTCTGTGCGGGAAAAGACAAATGATGCGCTGGTTTGCTAATCAAACAACTCATTTGTAGCTCATTGCGTTGTCGTTAATTCGTAAAGCTAAAGTAAACATTCTACGTCGCTACTAGTGGGACTGCTTGCATTTTACCTTATGTTGCACACACTCATTGGCTAGCTCACACGCAGGCCGTGAGGAATTGTAGCTTTAGTTAGACTAGGGTTAGCGAACAAGCAACTGTACAGTACAGCCGGTGTCTAAGGCATATGATCTAAGATATTATGGCAGAACGTAAGTAAAAAGTTCATTTGAGTAGGTTTAATTGTTCATTTTTCTAAACTAGTTCATTTGAAACCCCCGTCGCAGCCATGTTGAAATAGATCACTACAGCTAGCTCTACATTTCGCACAAGCGGGGGACGTTAGGAATAACATACTGTAGCGGCTTGGTTAGGGTAAGCTGAATCTGTAAGATTTTTGTTTTGTTTATTAAATATAGAATGAAGTGCCACATCACGTTACGCAATAACTATTTTAGTGTACAACAATTGTGAAATAAAGGGAAATACTTCTTACTACTATACCCTGTACTACCTTTTAGTTGGTGTCTCCCGTCGCTTGGCTTCGGTTGCTATCCATGGTTGTTATGGTGATATTAACGTTGCTATGCTCCTCATTTTTCAAAGACACAGTCAGTGTAGAATCGCTTTATACCCGGGAAAAGGATGGATCTACTAATAATACAAAACAAGCCATTAGCTATAGTTTCCATCTCATATACGGACTATAGCTTGGAATCTGGGTAACGTTATACCTGACGTTTTCACACCATCCGAATGTTCGAATTTTCTCCAGTAGGTGTCGTTACTGTCCTTTTATCAATATCTGTTTGTACTACTAGCTAGTAAGCATGGAAAGCATGTCTAGTAAACAATTGGTGAGAAACAAACTTGTCAAACTCAGAAGTCTCAAAGGCACGAAGAAGTATGGGGTGGCCGCATCAAATCTAAAAGTGCTTCTCAAAAAGGGCTGCCAATTTTTACAGGTATGGTTAATGTGAAATTAGTAACTAACTGGCTAGTCCCTAAGTACTACACCGTTGTCACTTTGTCAACGTTAGCTACGCAGTCGTTATGTATGCTTTAAGTTAGCTAGCTACTGTAGCCCGTTAGCCAACCTTTTCGGAGTTGTAGCTAATGAGCTTTAGTCTAGTACTGTAGGCAGGGTTAAGTAAAACCAAATAATGTATGCTTTCTAGGTGCACTCGGAAGGCTCGCATATATGCTTGTATGAAGATGGAACAGAATTGACAGAGCACTACTTCCAAACTCTTCCGGACAATGTCGAACTGGTTCTTCTAGCGAAGGAGGAGACATGGAACGGATGTGGGTGCAACTTGGCGTTCAACGTTCATGTCATTGTATTAAATGTACTGTGAGAAATAATTAAAAACGAGTTGTTCTGGAATCCAGTTCGTGATGCATTACAATTGTCCTCAAATAAATTGACATGGTATTATGTGTAACAGCCTTATGAGTTGAAAATACATAACATTGCAATTATTCTTCAGTTGTATGTGACATAGGTCGGTTACTGGACACGGACATGCACTCAGACCACGTGATAGAGGAAGCGCGGAAATTTCTCTCTGACGAGCAGTCTCCAAAAAGACGCAAACTATTGGGGGACCTACTACTTCACTTGAAGGACTGCTCTGAAGCTGAGAGCAGGAAAGAAGATGGGGAGTGGTTCCACGGTATGTGTGATGTGGTGGCAGGGCAGGGAAAAGCAGTTGATTTATGCCTGTTAAATACGTTTTCGTTTCAGGTATTGGCGTTCGATTCAAGACCAAATCATCCTACATGAAGTATAACTGTGAGAGCCGGATTAGGGGTTACATGAAAGAGGTAAAATTATGTAATGTTAAATGAAAATGTATAACAGCAGGACATGGACATTTAAAGCATTTGCAATACTTCTTTGATAATGTTTTTCTCAATAATTACCTTTTTTGACCTTTTGGATTGTACCCTTCAGACCAAATTTATTGTCAATGGCTTTCCATTTCAGGTGAACGGCTATGCCAAAAACATTGAAAAACCCAAAGTCAGGGCTGAGTACATAAAAACTGCAGCTTGTCTAGTGAGTAAACTGAAATCTGACAAGTACAATGGCTGGTACTTTGACAGGACGGGGAATGATCGCCTATGTACCTCAGAGGGCTGGTTCACTTGCCAGGTAATTGTTAAAATCTATTTATATATATTTCAGATAAGAATGATAAACCTGTAGCAAGTATCTATAAGTTAATGTAATCACATAGTAGTTTAGATGTAATTTTTTCACTGTAGTTGAATAGGTGCACCTATCCGAACCTTGATTCTCTGCTGTACTTACCATATGCATTTGGAGAAAAGCATCTGCCAAATTATTAAATGTAAATCATGAAAGCATCATCTTTTATCTTAAATATGATTACATTTTACAAAACAAATTCAATATTCTGTAAGCTTACAAAATTTCGGTTTGTTTGTCAGTTATAAAATGTATTTATACTAATACACAAGTGGTTTGTGTTGCCCTCTGGTTTAAATACTTGTCTCTGTCCTACACTAGGGTGCATTTGACAAAGAAGAATGCCAGTCCCTTCATTCTATCAACCCATATGGAAATCGAGAAAGTAGAATTATTTTTAGCACATGGAACCTTGACCACCGGTGGGTGGAAAATACTTTTATATACTTCCCCTTATTGTAAATTGCACACTATAGCAAGCTGACACCATATAAATATGTGTTGTGTTAAATAAAAAATATCTGAACTACAGGATTGAGAAGAAGAGAACGGTGATCCCTGCTTTGGTGGAGGCACTACAGAACCACAAGAGCAGTGACATCAACCTGGATTATTTCTATAAACTACTGTTCACCACAGACAATCTTAAACTGGTGCATATTGTCTGTCATAAGAAGGGTACTCATGACCTGGTATGTGACAAGAGGAAAATGTACCAACGGGGGAAAAAACATTGATCTCCATGGAAACAATATTTTGTAAATGTTGGACTCTGTGCCAAATTATGAAATGTTTACTTATTTTTGTATTAAATCACATGACTTTTTGTCACAAATATTTATATCATACAATTGGACAAGAACTGCAGCAGCTTGTCAGTTCTCATTTTGAACCAAATTTCTGCAATAAACTAAACTGATTAATACCGCCATAATTGTTATTTGCTGTTTTCATTGCTTGGTGTACTTGTCATGTGTCATACATTTGTCAATGCAATCATCCTGCTGTAGGGAAAACAGCCTGCAGTTTAGTGTTGAAACTGGAAAACGTCTGATATTTAAACAGAATAATTAAATCAAGACCAAGCAACACACAAATCTTGTATTTTTACTGGTGGGTGGAAAATACTTTTATATACTTCCCCTTATTGTAAATTGCACACTATAGCAAGCTGACACCATATAAATATGTGTTGTGTTAAATAAAAAATATCTGAACTACAGGATTGAGAAGAAGAGAACGGTGATCCCTGCTTTGGTGGAGGCACTACAGAACCACAAGAGCAGTGACATCAACCTGGATTATTTCTATAAACTACTGTTCACCACAGACAATCTTAAACTGGTGCATATTGTCTGTCATAAGAAGGGTACTCATGACCTGGTATGTGACAAGAGGAAAATGTACCAACGGGGGAAAAAACATTGATCTCCATGGAAACAATATTTTGTAAATGTTGGACTCTGTGCCAAATTATGAAATGTTTACTTATTTTTGTATTAAATCACATGACTTTTTGTCACAAATATTTATATCATACAATTGGACAAGAACTGCAGCAGCTTGTCAGTTCTCATTTTGAACCAAATTTCTGCAATAAACTAAACTGATTAATACCGCCATAATTGTTATTTGCTGTTTTCATTGCTTGGTGTACTTGTCATGTGTCATACATTTGTCAATGCAATCATCCTGCTGTAGGGAAAACAGCCTGCAGTTTAGTGTTGAAACTGGAAAACGTCTGATATTTAAACAGAATAATTAAATCAAGACCAAGCTACACACAAATCTTGTATTTTTACTTTAAGTAGCAATGCTGTAATGTGAATCCATAACAAGTAAGTTGCATTTGAGAGGTATAGAAAAATAACCATGATTATTTATACATATTTATTCCTACAAAATCAAAAAAAAATACATATATAAAATATGAATGCATTGATATACTATCAATATATACAAATAAGTATGAATCAATCTGATAACTGCTAGCAAATGTGTAAAAATTGTTTCAGAAAAAAAGGCACACATTTTGGCACACCTAATTAATTTACCGCATGGAGACATCCCCTTGTACCCTGGTATCCCTACTAGCTATTTTATAGCCATGGTTAACAGACCCATCTTGGTTGGTAGGGTGCACTAACTCCTTTCACTGTCATCTTGCTGCATGTCAGAGCAGCCTTCCTCATCGCTGTCCTGTTTGGCATAATAACGTCGCCTCTTGTGCTCCCTCTTATCAGAGGTGGAAGCGATGGCTGGTCTCTGAGGACAGTCCTACAGTACAAGAGGATAAGGATAGCATGCACATGTCAAGACCATGGCAGTATATACTGTTCTCTGTTCATACAATCCTTAACATTAGATGGGACTAACTGGTTGTAAACGCTGCTGTGAAAACTTTCATTGACATGTTTCGTAAAACAAAAATGTATTTAGTTGACATGCAGTAGCCTACTCACCTGTACAACTTCCAGATTTCCAAAGAATTGTTCTACTGGAAGAATCTGGTTACTGTTCTCATCTGGGAAAATATCACTGTCAACTTGTTTTTCTGTATTGTTTCCCTCCATTGTCTCTGATAAACTGTTCATTCTGCATTGGGTTTTTTTCCGGTCCCAAGCAATTCTCTTTGCCTTCACTCTCCCCGGGGTCTGGTGCAGCTCCGCAACTTGGATGTTTCTCCCTATCCTGACACTCAGAGCTAATGTGCGGAAGCATCAGTGTAGAATTTTCTGGTCTGCTACAAGCATCAAGGCTCGACTCGTTGTGAGACATCTCACTTTTGGGTGGGCCAATTCGGGCCTTGTTTTTTTCACCTCTTTTTTCACAGAACACTGGAATGAGAAAAAAATATGATAGTAAAAAAAAACGTTATCATACGTTAAATGTGTAGCTACGTAAAAGATCTGACGGCATGGGATTTTTTCTTTACACGAGTTCACCTTAATTGAACCCCTTGTCCCCGAGCTGCACTTCCGGCGCTTCAAGTTGTACAGTCGACCAGGCATCTGAATACGCACAAGTGCAAATACATTAACTTTCTAGAGTACAACTTTAAGATAAAACAATATTTCTGGAGAATTTCTTAAGTAATGGTAAAATGTCCGGGACGTGAAAGTCTACTTAGCGCTGATTATCTGAATAAAACAACTAGCGTTAGTAGCCTATACAGACTAGATAGAAAGCTAATCTGTAGCTAGTCGACCAGTTGTCGTAGTTTACGTAATAATGGCTTTAAAATAACTGGTTAGCAAATCAATAAAGCTTCTCAATGTTCTACGCTATTCAAACGGTGTATCAACTGTCCCTTGATAAGCTTACTAGTTCTGCTCCCACGTCCACGCTAAAGACTATATCTCTAAGCTAACTCGGTACAGTCGCTTAATACCCGTTTTTGCTTCATTTGTTAAGCCGCCTTGGCTAGTAGTTCGTGTCTGTATCCTCTCGTTCTTGAAGAAGCAGTGCGATCCCCCCTAGCTTGTCAGTGTTCTAGAATGGTCTTGCAATGTATAGATGGCTGGCAAGTTTGCAAGAACAAAATAAGATTTCGTTCGCCTCCGGCTCATATGAGTAGCTACTGCACGGATGACGGGTCCGTCCATATGGGTGGAAGCGCTGTCAGGTACAGGTTCCTGTGATAGTCGCTAGCTAGTGAGTCACGAGGGACACAGTTCTTCCAAGGTCGGTGTGTCTCGAGTTTAAGATTATAGCCAGGTTAAAGTAGTTCTAGATAATTTCTTAGTTTCGTCATGATTTAAGGCATCCACAAATGGTAATTGGTCTAATGGATACTGCTAACGTTTTTGATTTGAGTAACATTAGAGTCACCCATGGATGCTATTGACAGATGTGATTGTGTACAATCTTCAAATAAACACTAGAGGGCGCAATAATCTAGGTCTTCGCAGAGGGTCTCAATAATCGCTCTCGCTTTTTCTCATCCAAGAAGCCTCGGCATATCGATGGCAATATCATCTGATATACCATTCTGAATAAAAAACGAAAACAAAACGTGGTTGTCATTTACAAGACAATGGACCATGTATGCTAGAACTGGAAAATGCCACAGCCACAGCCAAATATCTCAGAAATAGCCTAGTTGTTCACATCACACCTAATTAGCTAGGCTATTTTAATTTAGTCCATAAATGCATATCTTCCTTATTTTACATTGATTTCATTGGTTACTTTCAATTACGTCATATTCTAATTAAAGCCTTAGCCTATAACTCGTGAACTATTATTGAGCCAACACACAGCCATCTGTGAATTGAAACAAGAAACCTGCTGCTCACAGAGCCGAGAAGGGAGGGGGAAGATCAGCGGAAGGTAGACCACAGCCTTCACGTTCAAGACTTGTCAACCAGGCGTGGGAGAAGAGATGTTGGAGAAAAAATTGTAGTCATTGAGAGAAGGACGGATCGTGCCGTTTCAAAAATGTTTGTATTTTTGGCTGAACTCTGAAGACGCAGCATCTTGAGCCTACTCATATAGAACCCACAATGTGATAGCCTACTAAGATACATTTACCTGAGACGTGTTTTCACAGACTACAACTGACCTGAAATGGACATAATAACGACACGAAATTATGATATATTGTAATAACGTTCAACGTAAGTCTTTAAGGTTGATTGTCCTAAATATTATGCACATTAACTATGGATTTTTTTTTCGGAGAAAAAGGGTGTTAAAAACTCTGTTGAGTTTGTCTCTAGTTTTTGCCTCGTTACTGATGATCCAAAAATTTAAGCTTGTGGAAAACAGCTTTAAGGACAATGATGATATTGATACAAAAATTGGAGACAGGTGGTGGGGAGCAGGCCCACATCGGGATTTACACAAAGGGAAAGGTGACTTTAGTAAAAGTAGTTTAGGTAACTACTCGCCGTCTATTTTGGGGGATGTGGATGCTCAACGAGTGACAGTCTCCAACGCAACTCCGGCCTCCTGGGATGTGCATGTCATGAATTGCAGTGAAGATTCAGACGCCAGGAACCAGGACTGGTTTCGACTTCTGGATCCCAGGTTCCATCAGTTTGTTCTGCATCGACACTGTCGATACTTCCCCATGTTGATAAATCATCCGGATAAATGCAGGGATGGAGAGGTCCATTTGCTTATGGTGGTGAAATCCGTTATAGAACAACACGATAGGCGAGATGCAGTGCGCAAGACGTGGGGGAAAGAACAGACAGTAAATGGGAAGAACATTAAAACGTTGTTTCTTTTAGGAAGCCCAACAATTGGAAAAGATACAAAAATTCTCCAGAAGTTGATCGAGTACGAGAACAGGATTTATGGAGATATACTTCAGTGGGATTTCATGGACACCTTTTTCAACCTCACATTAAAAGAGGTCAATTTTCTCAAATGGTTTGATATTCACTGCTCAAGTGCCAAGTTCATATTCAAAGGAGATGATGACGTTTTTGTCAATACAGACAATTTATTGGAACTGATTAATTTCAAGATTGAAGATCGTAAAGTGCTGAACATGTTCGTAGGAGACACAATTTCCAAAGCCATCCCTATAAGGAACCGTCAAAGTAAATACTACATTCCCAAAGAGCTGTATGATAAGCCATATCCACCTTATGTTGGAGGTGGGGGTTTTGTAATGTCCTCGCAACTAGCTAGGAGACTTTTCGTTGTCTCTGAGGATTTGGAACTCTACCCAATTGATGACGTGTTTTTGGGAATGTGCCTACAGAAGCTTCACTTGGCTCCAGAAATGCACCCAGGTTTTAGGACATTTGGCATAATGAAGCGCAGAGTGAGCCCGATGAACAGCGAACCCTGCTTTTACAAAAACCTAATCGTTGTTCATAAACTGAGCCCAGATGAGTTACTCAGGATGTGGAGTGTAGTGCAAAACGAGGACCTTGTTTGCGCTAAGAGAACTGCAATTTAACAGGAGAGTTAATATCATAAAATACGATGTGTTGTTCAACATGTTTGATTGGATGTCAATCAGTAACTGTAAGCTCAGTTGCAACAGAGGCATTGTAAAGAGAATTGTACATAAGATCAATTAGTTGGCCAAGTCAACTGTGTTTTTGATGAAGAGTATAATGTTGCATTTACAGCATTTGTAAAGGCCAACTGCATGTGAGCAAATGTCCAAGTGTGATCACGAAGACATGCAGGCCAAACTCCCAAGAAAATAAAAACATTTATGTATGTTGTACAATAACAATAGACCACTTCTAATAACCAATAGATTTTTAAATATTTAATTACATTGTAATTCATATTTGCAGGGTCAAATAGTACATGTTACTTTTAGTGTGATGTTTGCAATAAAATGTAAGTTCATAAACAAAATTAAATGTTTGTAATACAATGTAGCCTACTGAATGTCAAATGTATTCTTGGTTTTCAATGAGAGCAGAATAGTAATAGTAACATTTGTAAAGTAAACCACAGCAACAGCAACTACTCTGTACAGCTTGATTTATTCAAAAAGTTTTTTTTTACAAAACAATTGAGATGGAAATATCGTACAAGAAATACAGATTTATATGCACTTCAAACTATGCAAGAACAAACAGTTACATCCATGGAATGATATACTATGTGAAACAAAGCGAATCAACAAAGCGAATGAAACAAACAAACTGTAACTTCAGATACAATTAATCAAATGTTCTTACTGATGAACACAACTGGAACAAACTGACACAATACAATAAAATGTGATTGTATTTTCTGAATTAAATGGACATTTGTCTCTATCCTGTACATTGAAAAAACAAAAATCTGTGGGAATCAATCTAAAAATACACTGTGACTTTCTGCATTTCTAGATAAAACAGTATCTACATTAAGTATTATAAATAAAATAAATACATTTATAATGTAGGCTATACATTCTTCAGTACAAAATCCCTCTAAAGTTATCACTCAAATGATCGTCAAACCATACATAGGGGGGGGAAGTTACATAAATTGTGTGTCAATAATACTGACAACCCATGTGATCAAGTTGCACACCAAGTAGAACAGTTACTGTTAAAACTTCTCTAAAGTGCGTAATGTGTTAAAACATACATTTTTAGTTCCTCTTTTAACATTAGTCATTTAGAACACATGATCATTTACTTTGGCAAAATACTATCTATAATGATAACTCTATTGTTCCTGGAAAGCAAAAAGAACTGAAAGCAACTCAGTATTTGCTAGCACTTTGCTACTTTTCTGTATGTATGCATTCCATTAGGTCTTTCTATGCTGTATGACAGCTGCCACTGAGTAAGAAGCGGCTGGACAGAAAAGCTGGAGAATCCAGTGAAAAGTATTTGAAGTATGCATTATTACAGTGTACTACAACACAGTAATTACCTAAGTTACAATAGAGCGGTGCTAATATCTGGTATATGTAATGGTTGTGGAGGATAATTTATTGCACCAACCTATTGTACTGCAAATGGAAGAACAGTATGTGACTAAATATGATCTTTAATTTCCTTTACTACTAATAATTTAAATGGCTGGATAAGAGACTGATAGCTGTTGAGTGTCAGTCAGTCAAGTTGTCATTCTGAGGAAAGGAAAAGTGAAAGATTAGGGGTTATAAGAAGATGATGTCTAAGGGACTTGTCTGTGACATGCCTGTCTGTGAGTATGGAGGCCTGGGCGCATTCACCACTTGGCTGGCATGTGGCGGTTGGTTTGGGATCGACTGGCTCCGTGTGCCAGGGCGGGGATCCTACTTCCCCTGCCCATTGGCCTGCCTCTGCCTCTGGCTCCAACAGACCAGGCCTGCTTCAGCTTCGTTCCACTGACAGGCTTCCCTGAACACACATAGAGGAAATGAATGATCTTCCACCAATACAAACTGCAGTAACCGCATTTAAAAATCTCAGTATGCAGTTTTTTTGTATACTGTATACAAATTACTAACCACCAACAGGTCCCACATATGGGTTTCACAAAATGTGGTGGGGGTACTGGAGTTGGCAATAGAAATAAATAAACAGTTTCTCAAAACACCTCAAAAACCCATATTAAACCAAAAAGAAATCTGTTATCTCCATGAGCCTCATTGCTATGGTGCAGGAAACCAGAGAGGTAGAAAATACAGCTCTGTATTTATAAACAGGCATGGGTACTCTCCGTGGGTCTTACACTAGGTTGGAGAGGGAGGTTTGAGCAGGGAGTGGGCAGGGGGATGAATAGCCCACCTTGTGCCTGCTGGGTTCTCTGGGGTACCGCAGTCCTCCGTGAGTTTTGTTTACAGCCCTCCTGGCCCATGAGGTGGGCCTTCCATGCCTGTGGATGGGGTGGGGGACACAAAGCACACAAGTCAGATACTTTCCTGCTGCTCACCCAGTTTCTCTCTCTCCTCACCATCTGCAGCAGCACTGTGGGACACTGTGGGCCGTGTGAGACCGTAATGGCCACCCTCCCTGGCTCAACACTGGGGTCTTTCACATGGCACACAAGGAGGGCTCATGGTTTGAATGTTAGAGTTAGTCGGGTCTGTCAGTTTTGCATGCTGAAAGTGAGAATTGTGTGAGAGGTGAGAGAGGGAGGGAGTGTGAAACGGAGCTGTGACTTCCTCAAGAGTGAACACTGGCACGTACTGTGACTCAACTGATACGCTGTTGAAATTTGTTGATTTTTGTATTTTGATGCAGCAATATTATAGTGACAAAACACTAACGTTCATCTCACAAGAAAAAAATAGTACTAAGGATTAGTTCTGGCTGGTGTGGCTCAAATGTCCAAATTTCTGAATGCAGTTGATATACAATACTATACATTCATGTCACCACATGGACGAGGCTGTTTATGTTCTTACACTGGATACAGTAGAAACAT
The DNA here is from genome assembly GCA_903064625.1 of Mallotus villosus. NCBI lineage: Eukaryota > Metazoa > Chordata > Actinopteri > Osmeriformes > Salangidae > Mallotus > Mallotus villosus. The sequence continues at coordinate 344,520 of CAEFZP010005719.1, forward strand.
TATAGGTACAATAACCTTCATGTTTTGATTTGAAAACATATGTTTTACCTTAATACTGTCTTACCAAGAATACCAACCAGCTGAATTTATATACCGTATTTATCTTAGTCTTACCAGGATTCAAATGACCCATTTCAAAGAAGGTTTCCTTAAGTATTGCTTTGAACTGTCTTTAAAAGAAAACAATAGTGGTGTTTAGACACACCTGTTTTGGTCCTTAGTCCTGACATTACACGCACACGGGAGACTGACAGTCAGCCATAGAACAAAGAACGAGGGCCGACAAGGTCAAGAAATGTTCATGCTGGTTTTGGATGTTGCGTTTCTCCTTCTAATTTGCATTTTGAGCTTTTTGTTTGATTTCCTTATTTTATAAGAGAACTATAAGTATTACATGCTGACTTAAAGGCGAGCTGTACATCACATTTTTAGGCTACGGAAACCGTTATTTTTTATCCATTAAGAGTATTAGTTTAACAGTGCTGTTAGTCGAGGGAAATGCTACATCAAAGCTTTGGTTGGTACAGGTACAAAGAGAGTAAATACTGGTGGTCCTATACTGTGTAATCTCCACCACTTCAACAGTAGAATCTCACCTCCTCTCCAGGCATGAAGTTGCCATGACACAACGGACAGTGGTTGGATCCTTTTCCTGAAACCGGGGCTGAAACCCAAAAGACATGAGAAGGCTGAGTGACAGGTGACATCCCTGGAGAGAGACCCAGCGTGCAGTCTGGGATAAAGATTTAGCATCTTTTGGTGAGATTTCTCATGACTTTGGTATCACTGTAGACTCTACCAGCACTTGGGTTGGGTATATCTGTCAGCTAATAGGACACAACAACATTTTCATTGACTGTATAAGACAACTCTGCCAAAGCAGCTTCTACCTGTTGGCTTTTAATAGTTATTAATAGTTGTAGTTCGCTTAACTCAGAGTGGATGTACTCTGAGTTGACTTAACAAATTCAAATCAGCTGTTAAAGAACCGAAAAGTCAGAGTTTCCCATTTTAGAGTAACTCAACTCAGAGTTCAGGGTTAGGCTCACAGTTTGTTAAACCTGCTACCTGGAATACCCCCCTGGACTGACTAAAGGGCAGACTGAAAAGTTTCATGTTAAGGCTGTCAAAAATGACCAGGAAGTGTCCCACTCACGGTTACAGGCGGGACCTTGGGCGTGGCGAGCCAGCTCATTGGTGGATACTGCCTCAGAGCAGCGAGGACACTGGCTGAACCCCGCTCTGCCTTCACACTCCCCCAGAAGATGCTCTGTGAAGCTAGCTATTTCAACCACCTGTAAACACACACAAGCTTAGTCAGAAACATACACTACAACCTGAAAAAGGACAACAAAGGTCAGAACCCTTCTCAAAACGGCCTTTCGTTATAAAGTGTAAAATCTCCATTAATCCTAATGCCAGCACGTATGGCCTGTTCAGTCACATGAGATGGCCTTCAGAGAGCCCCGGGTAATGTACCTGTCTGCACTGGTCACAGCGTTGTAGCATCGGACAGTGCTTCCAGTAGTGAAGATCCAGGCCATCTTCAGTGAAAGATGCATCCTTTCCTCCACAGAAAATGCACAGACTGAAACAAATGTAAGTAGCCTTATAAGGTTAGTGCTGTATATTCAGGAAATGCACAGCGTGATATATGCAGAGGAACAGACACATTTGCTGATGCAATACAAAGGGCTTACACAAAATGTAACATCATATTCAGCCTGTCATCTAACCAACTTATTCACAACCAGAAACATTTACAGGACATCAACATAAAATTCTACTTTCATGTCTTGCAAGATTTTGTTTCTGGAATCCACTCCAGTATAATTCCAAAGTTCCTAATCTAGCTGGGTCTAGACTTACTTGTCTAAATAGCTGACAGTCGTTGATTGATTGTCTCCTGGATCAGACGTCTTGTTTTGGGGAACCTTTCTTACAGCTGCAAAGCAATACCAACATTTGACACTTGTTAACACTCAAATTAGAGGGATTTAGACCACAGCAGCAATTATGTGGAAACTATACTTCAAACCAAAAACAACAACTTTTTTTAAAAAGTGTATGTTTTTGGACAAGAGTTTATCAAATATATCCTCTGGTACACTGGTAGATGGTAGCCTACTGAAAACATGAACAGGGGTTTCCCTCATTCAGACCTATTTTGGCAACCTTCGATGCTTCTTTGTCTTGTCCTTTGGAATTCTCCTTTCCCCTTTCCTTTACAGGTGTGAATGTGAAGTGTGTAAAAAGGTATTAACCAATTAGGTAAGAAATTATTATTTGGCAACATAATATTTACTGGAATGTTTGAAGACCACTTCAACAAGACCTTTATATTGAAACATACACCCAGTGAAAGGACATTTACACACAACCAATACTGATTAACTTGACTCATTGTTCAAAGTAAGGTTTTGCTTTCCCTAAACAAAGATGCAATCAAAATTCCACAGTATCTACGTATGTACACACTTGAGAGGGTTGGCCCTTAGTAGACTTAAGGTAAGTGTGTATTGGTTGTGATGAAATATGTTCTTACACTGATCTCCTTCAAGGCAGCAAGCTGCTCCTGAAGAGTTCGGATCTCCTCCTTCTCCTTCTCTCCCTCCTGCTGGGCTCCCCCCTGTTTTGACATCTGGATGAAACGATGCAGCGGGGCACAGGTTTAGTATCTCTCTGCAACCATCTCCCTCTACCTTATTCTTTTCCCTTCCACACTTTTTCTCTGAGTTTCAGTCTGTCACTGTTTCCCCGCTTGCCCTCTCTTTTCTCTCTCAGTCATGTCTGAGTGCTTGGCAGAGTGCTGCAGTCAGGGATGTGTCCTTAAGTCACTGTCTGTGACATGCCCAGATGTTTATGGGGTGGAAAATGAGTTAACAGTTGGACCATTACTTAGTGGGATTCGTACTTTGCCTGACAAGAAAATAAGGATATTCCTTGTGAAGAAAGCTTGTCAATGCTAAATGACTAAGATAATGACACACTAAATCAACACAGAGCCGAGACACGTCCTCATTCATTGTCACAAGGCTTAGCTTACACTGAATAGTGCCCTTCAAAATAAAGGTTACTAAACCAAAAACTAAACTTATTACTACAAAAAAATTATAATATTCAGGTCTTGCCTGTGTCTCAATGGGTCGCCCATCGATCCTGGCAAAGCCGTCAAATATGCTCTTGTAAAGGATGTTTTTGCGTGTGGGACCATCGTTAGGCGGGAGGTAGCTAAGAACGCCAGTCTTGTGCTTGTGGTACATGGCCAGGATGATGTGGACGGCCAGCTCTCTTACCTCAGACGCACTGTGCTCGAGTGCAGCTGTACAGAACTGGGGTGCAAAAGCATCAAAGCAGAGAGTTAAATAAGAGTACATAGCCTCAGAGGTAGGTTGCTAGGGTTTGACTCCTAGAGGTCCTTTCCTGCAAATATGTAAACATTTCCACGTTAAAACTCAAAATGTATAACACAGCATTTAAAAGTTCACATTTGTAACACACAACATTATACGTTTGTTGGTATTGAAAAAGGATGCAGGCCTTGGGGGGAAAAACACCCATAATCCTAAATTGTGAGACCAACATTATATGAAAAACAACCCAAGTCTCTAGAGAATGAAAACACAATGGCTGTCACAGTAGCTTCAGTATCACCTTCAGAGAGTGTGTAGCTTGTGAGGTAACTGTGTGCAAATGGAACCAATCCTAGGCTCAGGACAGACAGGCATTTTCCTTGTCTATTCTCCACATCTCATTTTAATTACAGGGAAATTCAATCACCTTTATGCTCTCACTCCCAGCCCATCTCCCAGGTAACAGTGTGGGGGGGGGAGACAATTGTATCAGTGCTTAGACCAAGGGGGCTAAGCAAAGAGAGACAACTGTTTTCCGAAACATTTTCTATACTTGAATGTTAAGTGTCTGCTAAAACCTGGCTGTTAAGAACATAGCCATTTAGTATTTGGTAGCCTATTCATTTAAACGTTTTTTGATTTTTTTTACACAATAAGGTTGGCTTAATTAAAAGGGGGGAGCAACCGGGAATGCACCTGATTAGTCTATATTAGCATTAAAATGCATTCATTCAAAAATGATTTCCTTGACATATATTTGAATGATTTGTACTTAGCCAACTGTTTCAGTTAGTCACACAGATATAGTTTACAGACATTTAAATCTCTTTATTTTTCCAAGGTATAACATTTCCCCCAAAGCCTTACCTTCAATCTTCGCCATAATTGCATATCAGCCATTGTAAATGCTGAGACTGTGAGTAAGCCTGAGGAAGGAAGCCTTTAAAACAAATCAGTGTCTCATGAGCTTGTTGTGCAGGACTTAAGATGTCCTCACTGTCCAAATCTCTGACATATTTTGACAGAACTAAACCAGAAAATCCCCCAATAGCCAGAGGCACTACTGTTGATACCTGGTTAAAAAAAAGATCTATGACGAAAATTCCCCAAATATTTGAACTTTTGAAAAGAACCGTGGGAAGTCATCTGGATGGCATTAATCTCAGTGTTGACAGCTCAATTTAAGAGAAGAGGAAAACCTTTCCCAACTGTTACATCTCAATCCAGCCAATAACACGTTTGCCTAGCAAATACGGAAGACACCAGCACAAAATAGGCACTAGGTGCTACCCAGCATGCACAAACATGCAAACACAGGCCACCAAATACCATCTTCTGAGAGGGAGCAGAACCTAACAATTTGCTCTTGCCATAAAGGCAGAGCAGGGGTAGCTGAGGGTGAATAGGGGAGTTAAAAGAGAGCTGTTGTAAACTAGAAGGAGAGAGCCAGTCAGCATGGCCGCTCTGTCAACAGTTGGATAGTTTACACATAGATACCAGGTCACTGTTGGAAGTAAAGGAGGGAAAAGAGGGAGGAGGGGGTGAGAGGAGTGAGATCAGAGGACAGAGGGCTGGTGTATACTGTGGATGCCAGCATTGATAACTGTCCCAAAGCTGACCAGAGGTAACAGCAGGCAGGTCTATGCCAGTTAGTTAGACAAGAAAGAAGAAACATTCAACTTAAAACATTGATTAGTGTCAAACTGAATTTGTGTAGACCAATGTACAGTACCACTCAGATACAAGTGACTTAAGAGTGGACCAAATAGATTTTACATCCTGATTAGATTAATTGACTTTTAACTAAACTCTACAGTTCACTGTTCTTTCTGAACTGTACTCATCACTTGAGCATTGATACTGGTCTTGCTGCATCTAACTGTCTTAACCAATTGACAAATCCTTCTTCGAGACTTTGAAGACACAGTATTCAGAATGAATCCAGCCCTGGTCATAGTTGGAAGGGGGAAGGGTGCTCAGTTTTTGCTTTGTTGAGGGCTTCAAAGAACTATGTCAGGAATCTCAAAACAGACAAAGCAGGGATGAGTGTCTTCTGGAAGACCCCACACTGCAGTCAATAAAGTGAAAAGAATGGCTTCAAGGTCATACCTTCATAACATTGTCCAGGGTGAAGCCAGAGTTGACTGTGCCCAACTCTCCAAGAAGCTTGTCCAGTAGCTTAGCCCTGCTTAGGGCCAGGCGTCCAGGGAAGTTTATCTTGAAGGGCTTCACCAGTTCACCCGGGACCACCTGAAGGGATCGCACCTCTTTGAACAGGGCCATGTCCTGAAACAGGAGGAACCAGATTAAAACCCTGCATTCTGCTGCATGTGAAGCTCTTTGCCTTTACGATCCAGATGTGCTTGTTCCCACTTAGTAACAACTAGAATGCTGGTAACCACTAAGAGGTGAATTCAATGACAGGTGTATTCATTATCTCTGCAACAAAAAGATGTACTAATGGCTACACCCATTTTTTTTTGGTATGCCATCATCAATGACGTCCATATACGTTTAGTCTTTGTTCGCTCCTATAGACCACTGAATGTGGACTTTATTTGTCCCTCTAACAAAGAACCATTGAGTGATCTAAGGGGACTGAGTCTTAACCACTGCAGAGACGGTCATGGTCAAATATTGACACTGAAGCACACTCCCTGACTAACTCTTCAGGATTCCCATTACTCTCTACCTCTTTCACAAGACTCTCTCTCACACGCACACAACCTTTCAAAATCACAGACATACTGTACTATAACATCTAAATATATTTGTCCTCTCTACCTACGATAATTCCTGAACTCTCTCACTCACAAACATCCCAAGTTCTCTCACACGTTTTCCCTCCTCTAGACTGTATACACACACGCACACACGTGGGTCATGTTAAAACTCCAACTCAACAGTCCCAGAATACTACAGTACAAAATGGAGCCTGTTTGAGAATTTGGAAAAGCTTGAAAACAGCTCTTTTCATCCACACCTTGCTTAATGTCAGATTCAGAAACATGTTCTGCACAGAGCATCTTACAGTACAATACCTGGATGAAAGCTGTAGCTGTGCCTTGTGGATTATTCCCATGAGTAATGCCATTTACTTACTTCCCATTGTTACATTTAAAACATCAGCTAGCTAATCTACTATTTGTAGTGACATGTCATGACTGCACTGCTGTATGACTCAAATTAGCTTTATGGTACAGATTTTCTTATTCTCGCTTGGTAACAACTGTATTGCCGTTAACAACTGAGGTGATTTAGATGAATCCAGTATCACTGTAGCAACTACGTTTCCTAATAATGTGTATAGGGATAGACTTTCATTTGTGATCATCAATGATGTCTATATACGTGTAGTCTTTGATCACTCCTGTTGTTTCCATAATCCCTACTTGAATGAAGGCCGTTGCCATGGCCCTTAGCCTGGTAGCTGAGTCCCCCGTTCTGGAGAGCAGATTAGGCCAGGTCTGCTCCACACAGTGGGCTACCTCCACCCTGCCCAGCCCCTGGCCTGGGATCAACTGGGTCAGCAGCATTCTCAGCAGCTTCAGAGATGCCTGGAACACCTGGAAGAGAAGTTCAATATCAGACGTGACTGAATAAAGTGTATCTGCAGGCCTTTAATGTACAGTAGCATGTACCCAAAATATGCTCTGCAGAAAAAACCTTTATGCTGTCAATGTGGTTGGCTAAGTCAAGGCACAAAGAAAGATCTGTTTAGAATTGACCAGTTTGGAGGCAGATTGGATTTGACCAGCAAGGGAAGCAGAAATGACCATGGTTAGTTACATTGTTATAGTTTGAAATGTATGTAACCACCAAAATTCTACTTTGGTTACATAGTTAAATTTGTAGCATCTCCCCTAAATTTGTGGCAAACTGAATGACATCATGCAGGCTCAGAGGTGCAAAAGTTGACTACCGTATCGTTTACAATTACTATTAATGTTTATGTACCTAGGATAATGCATCATTTGGATTATTGCAACAGTTATTTTTACTGCACAAACGGTATAAAGTCTTGCTTACAAGGTCTCACAAATTCTCAAAATATTTATTTAAGTGGGAAAACTCTAGGTGAGGGGAGTGGGGATGTGTGAGTGGAACAGGGGGGGCATTGTTGGAGGGGTGGTTGGGGGGCAGTGGGGGCTGCCTGTGTGTATATAGTCGTTCGGGTTACAGTTTAAGTATTGAACACACATATCAAACAAGTCCAGTAAACATAATCAATTCTTGTACTTGACAGAAATGAAGGAAAGCATGTCTGTTGCGAGTGTGTGTGTTTCAGTTTGTGAATAACATTTGGTCAATTTATTCAGTGCCAGGTCAATATATGCAGGTCAACATTTTAGAGAAAGAAATGTTTTACTGGTTCAATAAACACATCTCTGCTGGGAACCATGCTTAGACGTAATAACATTATTAAAGCTAAACCTTGGTGGAAATGGCTTGATTTCTTCCGTTAGAGTTGAGCAAACATGGGCATTTCTGTCTTTCATTCAACCTTGACCAGTTGTGCTGTCCTTCCTCTTGTAATGGGTCCAGTCAGTTTCACCTGACAGCAGCATCAGATAACCAGATTGTTTGCTTTCGAAGCGAGGACAAGGTCTTTTTCACATATTATCATTCTGTTCTCATGTTTTTCCTCAGGGGGAAAAATCTGGCTAGTTAAAACAGCTATGAACAATAAAGCTCAGGTCTAAAATCAATCAAAAGTGCTCTATAATGGATTAAGGATAACACCTCAATGTTTTGATTTAACAACACACGAAGAACAAAGGGGATGATGGTAGATTACTGGTAGAAGTGAGAAATCTCATAGCTGAGTATTATTGTGATGACAGACAAGTCTACTATACTGTATGCTGTCAAGTACTCTATTGGACCTTGGAGAAACCAAGGGATCAGCCAAAGGAGATCCAATCAAAGGAAAACAATTGAATATTCTTTCCTGATGTGAGTGTTCACACAAACCCTGCACCAACTGAACATGAATGAAATTCACTCAAACTCACAGATGACACCTTGTCCAGGAGGGCCTTCTTGACCAGGAACACTGCTGCCCTAATCATGTTCCTCAGCTCCTCCTTGGGGGTCCCTGAAGGGACTTCAGACAGCCTCTTGTAAACAGCCAGCAAGGCATCTTCACGGTATGACCAGGTTTTTGAATAGGCCCCCGCTACCTGAAAGGAGTGAGAGAAGGGTAGTCATTGTATCAGATGTAGACCTGAATACAGAAATACTGTACATAGATACAAACATATTGGGAGATATTCACAGTCATTAGATCGCATATTTGGGTTTCAGTGTTCAGTGCATGTTCCTGTTTGACCATGTATCTTACCAGGCCGTCTCCATACACCTCTATGGGGAAGCTGGCCTCTCTCTGAGCTCTCTCTGTGAGAGGTTCAGGCTCCCCGCTCACGGCACCCGCCCCTGGGCTGCGGGGGCTAGCCGGAGGCTCCAGGGGCATAGGGGACTCCTCATGCTGGCTTTGGGGCGTCTCCCCTGGTCTCTCCTTCTGCAGAGCAGGTAGAGGCCTCTCATCATAAGGCAGGGTGATGACCTGAAAAAGAATTGTGGATTAGTAGAGTTAAGATTGATTGATGCTCTTTGTGTGAGAATATCATGAGAATTCTCTTTATAAAAACTCAACGCTTGTTCCTGGATATACCCCATCCCCAGCTCCCTGCAGTGTATACTGGCATACTCCTGCCTTGTAAAAGGCTCACAGTTTGCCCTTCCAGCCAGGCTGGCACCCCCCTGAGTCACTCAACTGTTTCACACTTTTAATTAAATTGTGAAACTCAACCTGTAGGCTGGTCACACTTGTGCGTAAACCATGGAATCTTGGTCATAATCCGACGAGAGAACTGCTCCAAACATCTCAGAGGCTTACAGCAGGGTACACGTGTTCCTTTATGCAACACTGCCCTACCTTGTACACAGACTTTGTGTTTACTATAACATGTAGATGAATACGCCTTCTGTCAAAGCACAAACTATATTTACTGGCACTATAAATCATGTACACAAGTCACAAATACTAAAGCATGAGCTTACATGAGGTTTTAGGTTTGGATCCTACGAGGATAACAGTTGCTTAATGGACATCACTATTTTATCATCTTACTATATTACCGTAATAAAACATAAACCAGAGCTAGTAGACTCGGTGGAGCGGCAGGCTGAGTCTACTCACGTCTGTGCGTGGTACGTCAGGTTGGGCACGGGGTGAGGGGGGCTGGGGCTGGGGCCGTGGAGGGCTGGCAGGTCTGGGTGGAGTCACCTGCTCAACCTGCCGGGGCATGGACTCCTGTTGTTTTCCCCTTGCTCAAGGTCTCCATGGACACCCTGGGCTTGATGCCTGGGGGCCGGTGTCTGGGAGAGGGGGAGGGGTGATCCTGGCTCGGGGACGTCTCCACGCCTCTGGTAATCTACAGAGGTCATGGACAGAGGATGTGGAAAAGTAAGATGGAGGGGACTTGTGTCATGTACCAACAGTACATACGTTGACCATGATAGGGGTCAGGACTGACTAAAACACTGACTGTGTTCATGTCCAGCAGGTTGTGAACTTCCAGTTGCTGGTACACAGTCGTCCTGTACTCCTCCATCTGCTCCTTCTTCCTCTTGGCTGTGTCATAGTCTTCCTTCTCTATGGCGCACCTCTTCTCTACGTCGTAGCGACCCAGGCGCTCCCCCACCTGTCAGGCAGAGACGAGAGGATTGGAAGTTCCCAAGTGTATCCGACTTTATATTTGATTTTCTATTGTCTCGATTATACGTTGTCTCTACTTGTTTGAAGTACTGTATTGTAGGGGAATGTTATTGGAGGGCTACACTATACAAGCAGTAGTTCATGACAACACAAATATGACGAGTTGGATACATTTGGTGTAAATGGTAGTTACTATGTAAAAAGACATTGCCATGCCAACAGGACATTGTGGTATTCCTCAGGCAGAATGGTTCATCTTTACAATCAGGATATTGGACGACAAGTTTCAGTAAGTCCTTTGAATAGTTTTACATAACTAAACTAAATAGCTGAAAAAAGTTTCTAAAGAGGCCTTGCAACACTAACTGAACTGGCATTGCTTAGTCTCCTGTAGTTATTATAGTGTTGTATTGACATGCGGCATACAACTTGGGATATAAGCTCAGTGGTCTAGGTTAAGCTTTAACCTTGTCCACGTTTGAAGCTGCATGGTGAGCAAAGACAATTGTTAACAAGAGGTAACAGGGTGTGTCTGTGTGTGTGTGTGTGTGTGCAAGTTCTTTGGTTACAAAGCTACAAACAGACACCACTCACTGGACATCGCCGCAGCTGTTGTGGCTATTAAGTATTCATGGTTGGTATGACAACATGTGGCTTGTAACAAGATTCTGAACAATGTTTAAAGGTTAATGTTACAAACTATGTTAAAATCAAACAGTAGATGAGCATTACAAGAAGGTACAAACGTGTAATTGATCTCATGCAGTCTTAGCCAGCTGTTTACACTACACTTTATGATATCACAACACGGTTTTCTTACAGTTCTAAAGTGTAGCTATATTGGGCAGCTACTGTCTAAGAAATCATGAATCAGAGTCCCTATTCTCAATTAAAAAACTACAATAATTCGAATGGATTGGATCGTTTGTTTTATCTGCCATTTGACCTAGCAGGATAACAGGCAGAAGGCCTTGAGTGCTGTACCTTCTGCAGGTCAGCGATAGCCTGCTTGAGCGTCTTGGCAAGGTCGTATCTCTCCTGGTGGACCATGTCCTGCTTCTTGTCATCCAGCAGGCGGATGATGTGGGCCACCTCTGGGTCCTGGTACATGTCGAAGGCCAGGTCATCCAGAGGGGAGATGGACTCACATTTACTATGGGAGATATAAGAGACAATATCGTCAAAGATGACACATTTCACTACATAGTATGAATTGTGTACACAACAAAGAAAAGATGGAAATGAAAAACTCTGATTCTCTTTAAACACTGTTTTTCTTTAGTATTAGAGCCAGAAGGGCTGTAACGTATTTAGCCTTGTCTTCAACAAACGTTTAGAACAATACCTATTGAATTCGCAGTCTGAGAAGACGTTAATAGACATTTGTCTCAGCATGACAAGAAGGCTAATGGTGTGTAAAGGATCTGAACAGACAATGGGCCATGGCCCCCTCCTCACCCCATGTATGTCCCATCCAGAGCACCCTCGTGCTGGGAACTGCTTAGGTAATGCTCTATCAGCTGCTCTCGGCTGGGCTGAGGGTCAACAGAAGTACAATTACACACAAGTACATAGCGACGCACAAACAAAACGACGGAGGCCTCCATAAACAAACGGTCATGTAATGACATGCTACACACAGGCATGTGGCATGTGTGTATATATATACACAAGCATATTCTCTGATGTGTAAAACAGAACTATTTCCACAACTGTTAGTGATTGGTCATTCTGGGTATGTGAATGGGGCATGCTCCCAACACATGTATTTGATTCAATGAATGGCAAATGACCCTTGTCAAATACTCCCAAGTCAAAAAGTGGTTGATTCTGGAAGTGTATTGAGTTTTGGAGAGGTGGAATTTAAAACCAATGCAGTACAGGTGTACATTTAGCCATCTCACCCAGTTTACACAGAGGTCAACACATCATGTGCATACGTCATGTGTAAATCAAGACACTGAGATGAACAACACTAAACTTCTGAAAGATAACCAACCCATCCAAAGGTATCACTGTAATAGTGAAGGTGCTTACAGAGGGATTAGCAGAGCAACAATGCAGAGCTTGTTCAGTGGAATCTGTATGTATGTGTGTGTGTGTGTGTGTGTGTAGGTAACCTCTCCACTCCAGGGGCTGTCCGTCTGCAGGTCTCTCTGATTACACTGGGTAACTAAGGCCTCTGTGATTACACACTGCCTTCTCCCCAGTTTGATTACTACATTCCTGCCACACACACTCCTCGTAAGTATTCATACAGTACAGCAGCAACTGAAAATGGGTGTGTCGGTTCTACATTTCACATACTAATACCATTCTAGGTAGCCCAGATGTGCTGCATGTGTACATGTAAGTCTACCAAGTGATGTTTGTGTGGTGGAGTTGGCTAATGGTAATTATTTTAAAGCATGTATGCACCTAAAGACTTCATAGTCAATCAAAAACCGCTGAATCGGTATATAATTTACTTTAGTAAATGTTTAATTGCTGCAATAGGCCAACCGTTTTAGAAGCAACAGCCCCATCTTGTGTTTACCGGCAGCATTGCATGTTCGTTTTTCTGTGACAGGCAATCTCGCACTTAGACCCAGACTCTTCAGCTGCTTTTCACTATATGGTACCGACAAGACTCAACACGTTTAGTTTTCTACTGCGCTACTGTACCCTCACAATATAACTGGTCGTCCTAGAGACACCGCATGAAACTGCAGTGACGTGGTCTTCAACGCCACACACACCACACTCGCTGGATCCTTTGGTTGGCAACACAGACAAACTTCTGAACCTCCTCAACTGACCATGCCATGGTTTTGCTGGTTGCCATTTAATTCAGTAGTCCAGTGAATACAAAATTTGTGGTCACTATGATGTACAGTAGCGTGGCTATTTAAAAATGGCATGTTTGTGCCCAATTCTCTCTGACCAATCAGTAGTCTGCAGTGCTTTCACATCACCTTTTGGTATCAACTCGGTACGGAACCTTGGAACCACGATGAAGGTGCTACCAAAAACCCCTGATGGTACCAGGTCAGGGCTCACAACTAACTTTTCCCCCTCACTGTCCCATTACTGTACCGAAGTGCAAAACTGTCTAATCGGACTTAAAATTCCAAATGTTTTGAAAGGTTGATTTCTTGATTTTGGTTTGTTAATTTGCACTCAAATACAGGCTTTAAAGTATAGTATAGTAAGTTGTATTGCTCAATCGTTAGTCAGTCCCTGTTTTCAGAGTCTGTAACAGCTAATGCTAATCCGTCTAGTGTAGCCTACAGTAGTAGCGCTACTGTAATTGACAGTACTAGGTATCCCACAGAAGGCAAGTAGAGTTGAGTCAAGCCAGAACCGTGTTGTGGAAAAGGGCTACTAGACTCACAGACTCACAAACTCACGAACACATGGACACACACACACAAAAGAGCGGTCACTTACAATTGTGTTAATATCATTGCCATCCATAGAATCCCCCAAAACATTTATGGCAACCAATGCAACCTGGAATTATAAACAAAAGTATGTGGAATGAATGCATTGGTGAATGAGCAAGTAAATTTAGGAATGCATGAATGAACAAATGCTTGAAAGAATTGACTAATGAATGAAAATTGTGACTAAACAATTGAGGGTGTGGTGTAAATAGTAGAGAATGTATGTGAACAGTGACTGGCTATTTGTCTAGTAAAGTACCTGATTGTAGACATTGTAGCGGTTTATGTGATTTCTGTGGAAGGTTATGCGAAGGTACGTTCCAATCGCGTCCACATGGACAGACTTCAGCTCTCGAGCTTTGAAACCAGTCTTCTCATTGTCGGACAGAGACACGTATCTGGGGTAAATTGCTAAAATAATTAGGGTTGCCTCTTTTGATTTAACAGTTATTTCGCTTTTTGAGAACACCACCTAAAAGGGACTACCATAACAACATTATTGTGTGAAGGAACATGACATGCCCCAGAAATTGGCTACAGTGGAGTCACCTATTATAATATGTTGACTGTATAGATCAACCATGTCCCTTGTGCTTGTTATGGACTCACCCCAGTCTGCGGAGTGGTCCGGAGTGCTCAGAGGAGTGGGTCTCTGGTAGACTGTCCCCAATGTGGAATTCAATCTTGGCTGAAATTAGGTACTGGTGGGCCAGAAGCTGCAGCTTGCGCACCCTGCTGCGCTCCACCAGCTGTAGAGTGACCTGCTGGGGGTATGGGCACAACCTGCCACAGGACACACAGAAAGGATACTTGTGATGCAGTTTGACAGGATACCTGTAAGGTATTAGAGAGACAAATGTTTAAAGTCATGTAACAAGTCTCTAAATATACCTAGTGGACCTCCAGCCATTAACTGTAGGAGCATGGACCATCAGCTCCTTGGCAGTGTAACTGTCTTCATGACCTGAAGAGCTGACCACCACAAATCCTATCTTCCGGGGCATCTTTCAGAGACACACTGAAACAGAGGCCACAAAATGTAAATCCTATAGTATCCATATAGAGCATGGGCAAAACATTTTGAATAATTGGTATTGATTATTACCAATAAATGAATACCAACATTCATGAACACTGTACTATGTCTCTAGGTCTTTATATGTGTTAATAGTTTTCAAATACCGATTATCCAAAATAATAATGCGTGTGAATCATTGTTAGAGACAGATAGTTTTTGCACATTCCAAACAATTCCGGATTTGCATTTATCATGTAACTTGCCTATATTGTAAAATTAAGCAATTCAACATGTTATTCACGCCTCGAATGGCGAGGTTGGGGGTGGCATGATGGGTTTAGCCAGTCAGCCAGCTAACCTTGGACTAAAAACTAACCTCGTTGGACGAAAGTGCAGTATGCTTTCCACGTATAGTTTAGCTAGCCTACCTAATCTAACGTCGTTGGCCAACTACACTGTTAGCCAGGCTAATTTAGCCTAACTTTTAGTATATTTAGCTTTCAATACTCGCAGAATTCACATTATTTAACTGACAGTATACGTTCAATACATTTTTCATTTTGCTGAAACGTCATTTCATTGTCGATATGAGATAATTACTTATTATTGAATGCATCTTACATTCCGCATGTTCCCAAAACATCAGAAAAATGTTGACAGCTTGTCCAGGTCCCATTTCATCTCCATAACCACCACTGACAACAACCGGAATCTGACATGCGCATTTCCAGTTTAGAGCGCAAGGGACTGTGGTCTTTGACGTTTTTCTACACATTCGATTATGAACGTCAAGTCTGCAGTAGACACTGCGCAATATGTGCGCACGTTGGCGTTGTAAGTCTTTTGAGCTGCGTGTTTGTTGCGCTGAATTATTGCATCAGCATGACTTCCTCTCTTTCTTCTTTCTTTCCGGGTCTGGTGTTGCAGCATGGACGACGAGGATAATTGGGCTGAAATAGAGAACGCAGCAAATGAGAAGAGACGTGAGCTTGTATTGCAAGGTTCAATTGTAGATGAGAAAATATCATCAAATGGGGGTCTGAGTTCCAGAATCTATTCTCTCACACTCCTAAATTATCTCGAAATTATCCAATGCCCGAGTCTGACAGAGATTCATGAAGACATCAAAAATTTGACTAACCTCCAAAGCTTGATTCTCTGTAGAAATAAGCTTTCATCCATTCCTAAAACAATTGGAAATTTGAAGTCATTGAAAGTCCTTGACGTTGCTGTCAATAACCTGAAGGTTCTGCCTGATGAAATAACACAACTTAGCAATCTAAATACACTCAACGTGAGTTGCAACAACCTCACATCACTGCCAGATGGACTGTGTCGCTGCACGAAACTCTCCACCATCAATATCTCCAAGAATGATATCACTCGATTCCCAGCAGACTTCTACACCGATCGACTTGATCTCCTCAGCTCGGTCATCGCCTCTGATAACAGTATTGAGGAGCTGTGCGGAGACGTTCTCAAGCTCTCTGCACTGAAGGTATCCCGAAAGCATACTGCACTAGGCCCTGTTCAGATATCAAGTTGAATTGTATTTATATTATTTGTACGTAGTATTTACAAATACGTAATAGCTCCAGTAATATATTTGAAATGTATTTGATCTATCTGTCCTTAGGTTTTAGACCTCTCCAATAATAAGCTAATTGAGATCCCTGCGAACCTCGGAGACTGCCTCAAACTGAAGGAGATCAACTTCAAAGGTAATAAACTGAAAGACAAGCGTCTGGAAAAGATGGTCAACGGTTGTCAGACCAAGTCTATTCTGGATTATCTGAGAGCCGGAGGAAGAGGGAAAGGAAAAGGCAAGCAGCAGGAAGAGGGTGACAAGGCAGAGAGTGGCCGGGTAGCTGACAAGAAGAAAAAGCAGCACAAGAAGAAAAAGAATGCAGAGGAAGAGGAGGTGGATGAGATGAACCAGATGGTGGTGAAGATTCTTCATGTTTCTGAAAGCCCCACTGCACTTACAGTGATAGTGACATCTGAGGTGAAAGATGTGCGGCCGTACTTGGTGTGCTGTGTGGTCACAGGCATGAACTTGAAGTCAGGGAGTGCCCTCAAGAGGTTTCTAGTTGCTCAGGTGAGGTAACATAAATGTAGCTTCCTGTTTTGCTTCACTGTTCTTAACCCCAACCAGACACACAAGTTGCAAAAGGACACCTCATTAAATACCTGTCCCTAATATGTTTTTTACAGACCAAACTACATGATGACATATGTGGCAAAAGGACCACCGCAACCATTGCGACTCATGACGTGCAGTTACTCAAGGGACCTCTCGTCTATGATGCCAGACCACCTGCCCAGTTAAAGGTATCAGAAAAGTTAGCCAAAAGAATACCCAACTTACTTCATACAGTACTTCAGTAATTCATACAAATAATGAATACAAATAAGTATTGAAGGATAAGTGGCTACATGTTGACTATGATTCAAACTTTTTTGAGTTGACATCTTTTATTAATAGCATTTTAGACCGGTTGGGAAATGTCTTTAAAATAATCAACTATTCATGACATTCACCCACACATCTTTACTGCAACATTAAGACAAGAAGTTAATGTCAAGTTGAATCTTTTCAACAGCATGGTTTTTCATTGCATTTGTATTTCTCAAAATATTTGTCAATACCATATTTTGTTGTTGAATCGTGTGTGTGTGTGTAAGATCATCCCTCTAAGTCGTAAGGAGATGAATGCTGTGGACCTGATGAAGCAGCTGCAGCTGGAGGCAGACGACCAGAGGAAACAGAAGAAGAGGCAGAATGTTTCTGGCCTCCACAAGTGAGTAACCACCACATGCCTTTTGTCTATATAACTCAGGATAGCAGATGTTTGCATTTTTGTTGAAAAAAATACACATATGATGTTGATTTGTTAATTAAGTATGTGTGCCTTTTGGGTTTTTGAATCAGTAATTCCCAAAACATTTCCATTGTTGTGCTTTCCATTTATATAGCATCTTGGGTGTGGGCTCTTGCACAGTTGAGTTATTGTTCAATCAAGTATTCCCATTTGTTCAGAGCATGCTTGGTTGTTGAGTTTGTTTCATGTTTGACACACGAGGGCGCCAGAAGTTGAATGTTTACAAATGGTTTCAGTTTTACCTCAACTTGTGGTACACTGTATATTTCCTGTTGAAATCTACATATCTACATTCGTCTTGTTTTCTGTATGCTCATTGCAAACAGGGTGCAGGGCAAGGATTTAAATTGAGAATGATGTGACAGCATAGAGACTGCATACTAGTTCCTTGTTGCAGTTTCACTTTGAGAAAGATAAAACCACTTTAACCAAACAGAAACAGCAAAGGTTGCCAAATACATGTTTCTATTGATTGTGTGTGTGTGCCTGCTTTAGGTTGAACTCTTACTGCCAGTTAAAAAAGTAGACAAACCGTAAATGTAATTTCTTGTCAAACCACTTGTACACTGTATCATGAAGGATATGTGGACATGTACTGACATGGTGTTATCGGACTGGAGTTGCCTGTCACTTTGTAACTCTATCTTTACTGTTATTTCAGTTGAAGGCACTACTGGGAATCTTGGGGTGGGCCCTAATGGTGCTCTGTCAGTTGTTAAATTATATTGTGTTCCTCAGGTACCTGCAGCTTCTTGATGGGAAAGAACTCTACCCCTGTCTGGTAGACGCAGAAGGTCATGTGATCTCGTTCCCACCAATCACCAACAGCGAAAAAACCAAGGTAGTGTGCGTGTGTGAGGGAGTGACAGAGATCTTGATCTAATCTGATACCTTTTTCACAGGTCAACACTCAGGTAACACTCAGTGATGCAGGTGACTTCTGTATCCAGCTATGCAAGATGGTTCTTTCTTTTTTTTTGTGCTCCCAAAACATCTGACACTTTGCATACAAGCAGTGTAAAACCTTCAGTAGACACACTGGATCATCCTTCCATAGCTATGAACACACTTCCTTTAAATAGTTTACCTTTCCTCTAAAAATGTATAGTATATTTTGACTATTACCAAAACAGAACTGTGCAAAAACTCTGTTTTGTTAAGAGAATAATTGTGTTCTTTCACTGTCATTTATTACCAGCATGGACTTTTGTAAATGTTTTTCAGATCAGGAAGACGACTAAAGAGCTGTTTTTAGAGGTGACCAGTTCTACCAGCCTGCAGACCTGTAAAGACATCATGGATGCTCTTATTTTGGTAAGACCAGCTCTTACTCTGTTAGAGTTATCTGGTGTGTGCTGTAACTAACACCATGTTGTTGTTTTTCATATTTTTCTTTTTCAAGAAGGATCAGCTGAAACACAGCATCATTCTAAATCACATTTCCACCATCAGTGTATATGTAGCTTAGAGCAACAAAACACTTGGTCCTCATGTATTCACATTACATTCATAAGCACGTGAGCAGCTATACTCTCAGGGTGTCATGCTCCTTTGACATGTGAAGCCGGTTGCCTCTGGTCACTCAGTGGAACAAGTGAGCTCATTGTCCCTAGGTGACTGGCCCCCAGCAGTGTACGATGTCACCATCTAAAACTCACAGCGCACAATATATAATTCTTTATTTCAGACCCAGGGGGATCCATATCAACACAAACAACATAAACAAATACACAAACACAGAGAAAAAAATACACAGCCTTTCACAATATTCAGTGCCAAGCATACAGACATGATCGCCAATGATTCCACAGTCTGGAAGAAAATCTGAACCAACTGCATAGAGGGTTGGCCAAAACTGCAATTAAGTTATTTTCAGACTCAGATGCCCTACACATAAATCCATACACCAGGCCACGTAACACAGCAGAGCAGGTAGGGACCCCAACACTTACAAACATTTGACTTGCACTGGAGCTTCTTGGAGCTCTCAGCAGTGTACAATGTAACAGCGACCTTATTGACCATAACTTGGCAGACCTGCTCTTTCAGAGAGATTTGGGTTGTCTTTTGGATTAAAACAGTGGTCAGGGAAAATAAAATCAGGTTTTAGGGAATTTTAGAGGTGAAGTATTGTAGTAATTTTTACCTCTAAACAAATTTCAAGGAACATTTATGAACGTCCAATTTTCTAAAAATCGGACATATAACAGCTGCTTCTTCTTTACTAATTTCAATTTTAACTGCTGTTGAATTGTAGCTGAAATTGAAGTTACATTAAGAAGGTCCTAAAGTGAAACGTGAGTTGAAAGGTAAAACTTGGGGTTAGTTAGATTCAGAGCACTAACATGGTGCTTCCTGCTCGGGGCTGCTTGTCCTATATAACCACGATCTCACTGACCGATCACATATCCACCGCTGAATATTTTAGCTTGTCAAGAAACGTGAGTGTGACAGTCTTGAAAGTGGATCTCAAAATAACCTATCCATGTGTATCCCTCCACAATTTAAAGAATAATGGCGAACTAAGTTATTCTCTGCTTCTCCTAGAAAATGGCGGAGTTGAACAAGTTTACCTCAGAGCACAGGGAGGAAGCTGGGTCAGAAGGGGAGGGTGACGCAGCCCCAGACTCTGCCTCTGATGGGATAACCTCAAGCGAGCTAACCATCCAACAGGTTCGCACCGTGGACCCTGACGGAAACCTCAAGGTTGTTTACCCCTCCAAAACTGACCTCTCTACAGATGTTGACAACCTGAAAGTAATCTGGTAGTGCACCAATCAGCTGTTTAATTGAACCACTCACATAACATCACACTAAATCAGTTGTCTGTTTTATTTTGGGGGTCGTGCATGTACTAGACATACATGATGGAATAATTTAAAAATATACTCAGAATACAATGTTTTGTATACTTTTTGTACTTCCATAAGAACAAGCACTGTTAATGAGTTCACTACAACATTTTGAATTATTAACTTAAATAAGTATTATAACTTTCATTCACATCAATTACAAAAACATGGATGTCTGTTTAAAGAGAAATAAAATGGCACAGATAAAATGAGATGTATTTATTTTAGACTGAACATTGGTTTGGCACAAACTTATGGAGTCCATGCATGGATCATTAAGCAAAAAAAAGGGGGACATAAAAAGTACCAATAGAACTAAGATAGATGGAATCATACTAAGATATTTAGAAAGTCATGTCAATTTTGGGACTCATCTTTTCACTCAGATTGTGAAAATTATATTATCATTTGTAATGAAATATGTGTAGTAGATTCTAAACAAATGCTAAATAGAAGTAACTTGACTAGTGGTCTCAGGCTTTTGGACCCTACTGTATATTGCTGAAGCCTGGTGACCCATGTGATCCCAGCATGATTTCACAATGTTCTAAAGAGCTTCTTGTGGTGTCACAGAATGCGTGGCTTTCTCAGTCTTCAATTCCTCTTACATTTTCAACGTATTCTCAGACTTTTGGGTATTCACACTTAGGGTTAACTGGAACTCTCAGATAGGCTATACTGTTACATCTCAAATGTCTGAGAAGGGTCTGCAGAGTTTGTGTAGGAGGGAGGTGTCTTGATGTGTGTGGTATAAAAGAAGAGTCTGCAGGGTTTGAGTCGAGCTTCTAATGCATCAAAGACGGATTACTCCACGAGCAAGTTTTCATTAGAAGCAGCAACGCAGTTGAACTATGAAAAGTACTTATAGAGTCCGCCAAGAGCAGCAGAAGTTGACTGAGGCGAACATAGATAGAAAGTTGAAGTGGGAAAACGTAACGCAGTGCGTGGCACTAAATGTGCAAAGGATTGATACAGAGCGTTGGCCAAGCGCTTCAGAGAGTGCTAAAGCAACTAACTTACGACCTGCGGCAAAAGGAATAGCCAATCCTGTTGAATTTACCAATAGTTCCCGTCATTTCACGATTCCGAAAAAAACAAGACGAGCTAACACAGTTGCTATCTCTCAGAATATCTTTTTACCGCCTATCAATGGATCAAGAATACCTGGAAATTTGAAGTCCGCCAATGCGCAATTACGCAGAGGACCAACGATCCAAAATAATGGTGGCGCTTACTTACTATCAACCTCAACTCTGAGTAATGCAAATAAAAAATGTCGAATGCTGTTTTCCCGACGTGGACCGGGATATCCATTGTCTGACAAAGGTAGCTTGATTAGTAGTAGTCTTACAGTGATACAAGCAAAAGAGTACGCACAGGATGCGGACGGTCGTTACAGACTTGATTGCACAAAAGGAACTTCTGGCGCCCAGCCAAGTGCGGCATCAAATTCCGTACCACTTGACTCTTTAGAATGGCAATGGAGGAATGATGTTAGTAATCCTAGTGCCATTGACAGCGGTGTGATCTCGGACCGTAACACACATGACGCTACTCTCTGTGAAACAAAGCAACAAAGAGGTTTTCCATCCGATGAATCTGCCATTGAAACGGAATCTCAGTGCTCTGAAGACAAAGGTAACAAGACGAGTCGAATATCACTTTGTCCCAACGAGGAGGAATATTACACTTATCAGAAAATATTAGAGTGGGTCTTAACAGTTAATTCAACTCTCTTTTCCAGCAGTGATCAAATTCATTGTATGAGTTATGTAGAGGAACAGGACATTGCCACCATAAAGATAGTATATGATGGAGACTTATGAAGTTAAAAATATATATACATTGTGTGGTATCGTGATTATCTGGTTCATAGATACTATTGCAATAACACCCCACGCCATCAGGAGGTACAGTTGACCCTGTAGGTCAAGAGATCAAGAGTAGACTAAGCAAAAACCTAACAAGAGCAATGTACGTTATCTACCAGCTCGCGGCATTCTTACAATAAAATACTGACATGGTCATCTGGAGTGAATCCTCATTTAATGAGACCTACGTTATCACACGTTGGTACATTGACTGCCTTTGGTATCTACCAATAAAATGTTGTCAAATTGATGAGCCATTTCTCAAGACTTTACCAGGCATTTTTATGATTGAGATAGGAATTTAATCTGTTAATTAAAAATATTTTAAAAAAATAGGTGCATTTACATGGTAAGTAAAGGATTTCTGACAACTTCGGTTAAGACTTTTGGTTTATTTCAGTCCACTGAGGATATCATTTGGGACATCACAGGGACTCAACCCAGTATATTGGTATTGTTCCCTGTGTTCTCTTATAAAATACAGTAAATCAAATGACAGGTATTCATACAGACTGCAAATATGATTTATAACCTCATTTTCTGACTCACGTAAGATCTACTGTATACTGTATTGTTGTATTGGAGTTCCTGATTCATAGCATTGTTTGGTCATTGTAATGATCAATCAAAATCAACATATGGTATCCACATTAATCTGAGCATGGAAGCACTCTTGTAAGTCCTTCAACATCTGTGAACATAGTATCCTGTGACGTATCCAATAATGTAAACAGCCACCAGCGCTGCCAAAGCTCCTACCACCTTCACAGCTATTCCCACAGTGCCAGTACACAGTCTGTAGAAGACCCTTTAGAAGAGCAGAATAAAACACTGTTATTGAAACCAAGGATGGGACAGTAACGATACAATTATTATGTATCTAGTAAGTTCACTAAATCCACAGATCTGATTACAGTGTTGCAGAACACAATTAACTTTCCAATCAGCCTTTCAGTAAAATACCTGTTCCAACTTTCTACATTGTCACTCTCACAAGTGTCACTCACCCCATCCTACCAGACGGTGATTCTGCCACATTGAGGTTAATGTTGTCTTCGTTCCAGCGATTGTACTGCACACTAGCACCGTCAGAATCCATGTCCGAATTTGCTTTTCTCTCAGGGTTTTTAACTGCAAAATACAACTTACTTCATCAAGCATAGGTTACACTTGGAAAGATAAAATGGATCAATGTTCAACAAAAAAGTATTTAAAACAATATAGATTCACACAGCTGCTTACCTGCGTCTATAAGATAGTTCAGCAACAACACACATGAACTTAAGACTCTTAAAGACAGATTGGGTCTTGCTCAATATCAAATACCTTGAGCATAGTTCAAGGGTTCAATAAGGTCAGTCTACCTCATTCAACCTCTTGCAGGTATCCACCTTCCAGTGATAATACTGTGTTTATTAATATGTCGTTTTTGTAGGAACTACAAAACATATAAGCAATATGAATTCAATACAATACACATTTTGATAACAAGTAACATATACATGATTCCCTAGCCAAGAAATGCAGTTAGGAGGCATGGAAAATTGCATTGGTTGATCAGACCTAAAGGCTAATCAATACATTTATTTTAAATGTCATCTCATTACATCACATGTAAAATAAAATGTGTTTAACATAACGTCATTGCAATCAAGACAAGTTTTACAATGGAATATTTTCGTTAAGAAAATCGACTTCCTGCAGCGGAGCATTGGACGTCATCTCAAAGCGACGACCACAAGAAGGGAGGATGAACAAACAAACTGATAGCAAATTATGTGAAGAATATCTATCGCTGTACTTTTTTAGTTGAATGTTTAGCTGGTTTATGGTCTGCCACCTGAAATGAATAACTAACTGCCTGCTTGTAATGCGCGCTTTCTGGACATTTGACTGTCACTGTTTTAGCTAGCCACCTAAACACGACTGTTGATTTGTTGTAGTTAGCCTAGCTAGTTAGTAGGTAGAGCTAGCTGACCATTCTTTTAATAGGAAATGACAACACTCACTAGGCAAGACCTGAACTTTGGACAAGGTAGGTGCAAAAAGGCGGCGTCAAACACAGATAGTACTTTACCACCTTTTCTGATAGTCAGCTTATATCTATGTGTACCTCAACAAGTAACATGCAGTACAGTACAGTAGTACTAACGCTTGTTAAAGAACCAAACAACTGTGGAAACTGTGTTGTGTTTTTGCAGGGCAAGTAGTTTTCAAGCCAATCGTATTCAAATAATGTGCTGCATGTTAAGACATGTTTTGTTTTTTTCTTGCAGTGGTCGCAGACATTTTGTGTGAATTTTTGGAAGTGGCTATTCACCTCATCCTCTATGTTCGAGAGGTGTACCCCTCTGGAATATTCCAGAAGAGGAAAAAATACAATGTGCCAGTACAGGTAAGATGAACACTGGAGCTGTACAACAAGTAAGCATTGATGTATTTCAAAATTAATAAAACCACATCTCATTATTGTTAAATTATTTTCTAGATGTCATGTCACCCAGAGCTCAACCGATACATCCAGGATACCCTCCACTGCGTTAAGCCTCTAATTGAGAAGGTGATTAAGAAGGAGAATATGCATCTAGGCAATGAACTCCATCAACAACTTTTACTAGAGTAAATATTACATTTTCTCTTCCGCCTTCTTTCTGCAGAATGATGCTGAGAAGGTGGTGGTAGTTATCATGGACAAAGAGCATCACCCAGTAGAAAGATTTGTCTTTGAGATTTCGCAACCTCCTCTGCTGTCAATAAGGTTAACAGGCCATATTTTAAACTTCCAGGTGTTGCGTTAAACTACAAAGCACTATGGATGAATTACTATATCTAGTATATTTTATGTTTGTTAAAACTTTGAGGGAAAACATCCCATGGTTTTAAACTAAACCAGTGCATTTTGTCAATAAATTCAATATATTCTATAAATTAAATTCAACTCTTGTCAGAAATGTCAACTCCATGTATTTTGGTTTTACAGCTCTGAAACGTTGCTGTCACATGTGGAACAGCTACTGAGAGCAGTCATCCTGAAGATTAGTGTTTGTGATGCTGTTTTGGATAACAACCCACCAGGTATGATACAGAGGCAAAGTCCAGTAAACAAATTCAAATTTAAATGAAACAAAACATGTTCATTTGTGTGTAGGAGACACTGAGGCATTTCTTATCTTGTCCTTTTTGCAAACAAAGTGGACTGTTAAACAAAGCAGTTAACTGCAAAAAAAATGATTTTTCTCTGTATTCTCTATGTGACAGGTTGTACGTTTACAGTGCTAGTTCATACAAGAGAGGCTGCCACACGCAACATGGAGAAGGTGCAGGTCATCAAGGTCAGCTGATTGCAATTCACTGGTTTGAATTGATTTGGTGGATTGATTTGGTATACAGTAGTTAAAGTTAGACAGTAGTCAATATTACTGTATCATTTTCCCTGGGCAGGATTTCCCATGGATAGTTGCTGATGAACAGGAGGTCCACATGCAGGAGCCCAGACTCATACCCCTGAAGACCATGACCTCTGACATAGTAAAGGTCAGCCTCAAAATACAGTACATGCTGCAGAATAAGGAATACACACTTCATGAATAGCTGTTCCTCAGCTGGCTTCTGTCTGGATAATCATGTTTAAATGTATTACTCTTGTTTGTCCAGATGCAGCTGTATGTGGAAGAGAGAGCCCAGAAGGCATCATAACCTGATAGACCACAGAGAAAGAATCAAACAACCAGTCATATGTATTAAAGTATGTATAATGCTAATAAAATGCTGAAGATGAAGCATTACTTAATATCCAAAGGACAATTCAAATGCAAAATCTATAATTCGGTATGGTGTGACCAAAATGTAAAGGTCGAAAAGATGTAGAACACCAGATCGTGAACGTTGTTTGGTTGAGCATTTTTATACACTTTTGGGAACCGTCAATCGCATGTCGTTGTTACAACAAAGTAACTGGGTAGACTTCTGGGTAACTGGGTAGACTAACTGGGTAACATTTATGGGTTTACCTCATGTATTTTATTTGTGCAATGTCTCAATGTTGTGTCTTGTGTTGTGAATGTGGTGTCTGTGTAGGTCATGCAGGATCTTGCTAAATTATATGTTGCTTTCTGTGACTGACACCCTGCTTCCATACTAGATTCTATTAGATTCATAATTAATTTAATAGATTGTCACTTGCAATTCTAAGTCATTTAAGTTAACCCAGTAACATGTCTTTAAGCATAATTACCTGGACGATAAATGCAATTGTGTTATGTGATAGACATGCAGTAGGTGTTTTCTGTCTGTCATATCTCCTTTTAAAAGTTACTGAGTTTCTCTTTTTGTCAGATCTAAGCAAACCGTAAATTAAGACACGACTATTATGCCCTCCAGGGATTCGTAACAACATAACTATAATGTCGTAGTTGATTTGGTGTTAGTTTATTTGGAGGAAGGTAGGCCTACACTTTTCCGACGGTACTGGCAAAAAGTTACATTATCAACCATTAAGATAATGTGACTTACTAGGAATAATAGAAAAACATGTATAAAAATAATTTTTAAGACTAAATGAAGATTACGAGGAGCTCAAAATACACCTTTCCACACAGGCACATGCCGAAAAGGAAGAGGTAGAGCCATAACAGGAAATAAAATGATTGGTACATTGCAGACAGAGAATTTAAGGGTAAGACTTTATACACAGATTATGGGTAAAACACACAGATACATCAGGCATACTTGAGCATTCAGTGTAATGCTATAGACAAGTTCTTATTTACCTAAGTTACACTGATTAAGTGTTATGCCAGCAGTCGGCACTGTTAACATGGCCATATTGGTTGTAAAACCAAATTGCTTCTAAACTAAATGTATCTATATTCATTACTACGAACTCTGGTCATGACCAAGCGAGCAGACTTAAGTACACACAAAATCAATCAAAATACAACTTTTACACACTTGATGCAAGAAACTCTGCAAGGGTAAAGAGTTGGTCCACTGTTCCACAGCCAGGACGGAATTCGCATTGTTCCTCTTGAATCTTTTCATGTCTTATAGTGGAGGGTCTAAACAAAATCCTGGCGAGTTCAGGTCTAGTATTTGAATTTCATTGTGAACCACCCATTAGTTGTTTGGTGAAATATCCATGTTTTGTGAAACTGAGGGGAAAATCATTGGTCAATCATTTTTGGTCAATCCTTATAATTCATGAATAATGAAATGCATCATGTGCAACATAGACAAAGTTAGGTCTCACTTGTTTCCGGACCTGTCAGCATCGGTGATTTGGCAGTTGATCCCTTAAATATTGAAAGAAAGGTAAATTAGTCACACTATAGCCTTCATTTACTAAAGTGTTGGTTAATGGGAAGAAATATATATATTTACCTGTGTATTCTCTGTAAATGAGGGATTCATTTTGGTTTTAACAAACACACACAAAAGAACAATTGTCAGTGCAACCAAGAAAAAGAGCATACAACATACATTTGATGCTGCTTATTTACACTTCAAAATACAAAGTGTGAAAGTGTAGAATGACACATGGCTCCTTTATTTTCGTAGTGCAAGAGGTAGGCTAATGGTGATGTGAGAGCCACACATAGCCTAGTTGTAACTATGAAATAAACTTAGTTGCAGGATGCAATGGAGCTTCTTGGAGTATTGATCTTTCTCGCCTCGTCTTCACCTGTGCACAGAACACTTGGGCACATCTCCATTCTTCTGATCAGTGAGAGTGAACGTTAGCATGCCATTTTCCTGAACTGCGTGAATACATTTTCCCTTTGGCTCACAAGACTGAAGCTGCCATAAGATCAAGGTGTAACCCTTTTGGACTTGTTGAAATCAGGCCTGTAACAGGGGGGTTTGACTGAGTACTTAACAAGGTTAAACGGTGCTCATTTCATGAGAATAGGTGTAATTAGGGAATGCAAGCCAATATAAAGTACATTGTAGTTAAACTAATATTTGGCCCTGCTCTCAACAGCCATGAGGTAACAGAGGCTGCATGAGTGTTTTTTCACTGTGTGTAATACAGGCATGTCTTTCTTAGGTTTACTATCTGCATAAATCTCCCTGTTCATAACTTTCTAAACTATTTTTGAAAAGACAAATGAGAGTGACTTTGTAGCCTGATCTAGAAAAATTCCATGCAGGTCAAGTTATCAACAACATTCTTACCTGTGTTCATTCGTTGTGTTTTTTTACGTCCAAACTTCCAATAAACAAGAAAGGCAATGATTCCAACAATGGCAATGCATGTAGGAAGTACTATTAGAATAAGAATGATAGTCTCTCCAACTCCAGACTTTGCTGTTTCACAAGTAGTATCAGACGAATGGTTACCAGGACTGACTTGGATCGTGTCCAATGATTCACACCTGCATAGTGTAATGAGTAATAACATTACGTTTTGGTCTGAGTTTCACATTTTTCAGGTGATACAATGTTAATGGCAGAACATGTGAATCTTACTTTGTGTGTGGTTGGCAGGATGTAAACGATCCATTGGAAAAAGTATCACTGGTGCAGTCTGAGCATTCAGTGTCTTTAGAGGATGTTGCTGCATTAACACAGATGGAGAAACCTTATTTAGTACAGTCTAATATCTACATGTGTATACTAAATACGTTTTCTCCATCTGTGAGAAAAGATAGACGAGCTATAGAAAAATGTGTCACAATTATTCCCATTGAGGTACAGTGGACTATGAGGCAAACCTTGCTGACTGATATATTGTCCAGGTTTACATCTGATGTGTTCCTGGGCAAATGCACAACCTTGGTCAGTCGGTAATTTGCAAAAGTATCCCTCAAGTGGTTCACACACAGCATCGGATATGGATGTGCAGCCTTGCTTTACCTTCAAACCTGAAACTGTGACAAAACAGATGACCATTACATCTGCCAGAGCTCATCTCAGATACATGAGAACTGGTAAAGGCAGTTACCTGGATCACAGTTTGTACATGGAAAACAGGTTGAGCGTCCATTGGGCTGGTCAAGGAAAGTAGAGCCAGTACAAGGAATGCAGGAATTGCTTGTGAATTCAGTACAATGTTTATGAACTCTGTTTCCTGGGGGGTCATAAGATCAAGGTGTTACTTTTATATTACCATTCATCCTATAAGTCATATCACATAGAGAAGTGGTCCTTACCTGGTACACACATGGGACAGCACTCTTTCCCTATCTTGTACTCTGCTCGTCCACATGCAGTTTCCATACAGAGTCCAATGTGTAGAGAGAGTAACAGGATCTACAAATATTGGAGAAGATAGGTGACTATACTATGTATATACGTAGCACTGATGTTATAACTTGTATTGTTGCATACAGAACTGGATGAAAACAGATATAAGTTTAGTTGGGTGAATTCTGGTAATCTGGGACATTGGGTAATGTGGGACACCTAAACTCCAGTGAGTTTTTTTCCTGCTATGACAATGTCTAGTCCACAGAACTTTTACTCAGGAAGCTCCCATGAGAAAATGAATGCAAAGAAATTGCCCAGATGACCATAATTCACCCTATATTTGTGTTGGATAATGGTGAATATCATGGTAAGACTAAATGTATTGTGCAGTGACTGAAAGTGGAAACCAGACACCTTACCTGAAAATAACATTTCCATTGATTCGTTAACTTTGACATTTCATTTGAAAAGTAGGCCTATGTAGCCCTGTTTGTTGTTGTTGTAGGCCTACAGAAGGCTTTCTGCAATAAACAAGACCCAAAATATAGGCTTTTAACATTGCAATGTAAGAAATGTCTTGGCATCCTACCAGACATTATGGATAATGTAGGCTATTCCATGTCATTGCTGTCGACATTTAACAACAAAAGAAGATCAATTCCAATTCCATGACTTGAAAGTCAATGTTTACAATAAAATAGTAGCCTACGTTACCGAGTCTGACGACAAGATAACTTCAACGAAACTTTCGTTGTCTTCTTATTTTGCCCATATTTTCATATTGTTACGAGGAATGGAGTTTCGACGAGTAGGCCTAGGCTATGCGTTTTTACTGTCAATAGTTTCAGAGAATGTGGCGACGCACTTGTGTCCGAAATTCGGTAGGCCTATAATGGGGCTTAATATTGAGTGGACAGGCTCTCTGTAGACGTGCTTTCTCTATTGCTTTCTCTCTGTTCTTCCCAACCCCCCAGAATATAGACTTTTAACATTGCGATGTAAGAAATATCTTATTTGCTTTGAGCCGCAATACTTCCCAATCTACGCTAACGTTACAGATTGTATTCTTCTAAAAAAAATCAACATTTGACCATTCTCATTTTAGGCCACTTACCGTCGAATTTACTTTCGTTTTGTTCCATGTCATCATTGCTGTCGACATTTAAAGATCAATTCCAATTCTATGACTTGAAAGAAAAGATTTACAATGAAATAAAATGTTACCAACTTGAACGAAACTTTCGTTGTCTTCTTATTTTGCCCATATTTTCAGATTGCAGTTACGAGGAATGCTATCTGAACGGTGAAACAAGGGACGGTGCGTATACAGGTGCGTATCATAGGTGCAGGCTGCTCCTTCTCCTTTTCCTGGTAAGCCTAGGAATGTCCCTTTCCGCTCGCCACACTTGTCAGGTCGCTGGCCTTCGCATAGTGCACCTTGCTCGGGGGCGTGTCAGGCCCGTGAATGCAGATTTGTAGTTCTGTAAAGTCACTGTTGTAGTTCGTACAACGTCGTTATGGCCACGTGTGGAGAGTTGGATTTACTACTCACAATCTATCAAAATACAACTGCATGAAGCAAGTTTTTACCTTGTTTTTACAGTCAATGGTTTTTACTGTCAATGGTATACACCAACCGTCACATGACGTCAATCTTCTTTCTGTTTGGGTTAACCAAGCCTCCTCTCGCTCCTCGGCTCGACGAAAAGGCCCTGTTCTCTAGCCTCACGCATTGACCGTGAGACACACGCATTTCAACCAGTTCACACGCCACACCTTGTATTTCTCACGCTGAGAACTAGAAGGCAACACCAACCAAGTTGTCCTGCTAATGGACGAGGAACAGGCACACGGAGTGAAGTTTTCTGCCGCCAGCACGTATCGTTTTCCCCTGTGTTAAACAGTCTCGGCCCTTCTATGGGGCCTTTATGCAACATGGAGACAGGTCATCAAGGTCAGATGATTTCAAATCACTGGTTTGAATTGATTTGGTGGATTGATTTGGTATACAGTAGTTAAAGTTAGACGGTAGTCAATTTTACTGTATCATCTTCGCTGGGCAGGATTTCCCATGGATAGTATAGCTGAAGAACAGGAGGTCCACATGCAGGAGCCCAGACTCATACCCCTGAAAACCATGACCTCTGACATAGTAAAGGTCAGCCTCAAAATACAGTACATGGTGCAGAATAAGGAATACACACCTCATGTATAGCTGTTCTTCAGCTGGCTTCTGTCTGGATAATCATGTTTGAATGTATTACTCTTGTTTGTCCAGATGCAGCTGTATGTGGAAGAGAGAGCCCAGAAGGCATCATAACCTGATACACCACAGAGAAAGAATCAAACAACCAGTCGTATGTAGTACAGGATTATGTTAATAAACTGCTGAAGATTAAACGTTACTTTATATCCAAAGGCCAATTCAAATGCAAAAGCTATAATTCGGTATGGTGTGAAAAGTCAAGGACTCAAAGACGTAGAAGACCAGATCGTAAAATGGTTTGGTTTAGCATTAAAGCATTTATTACGTTTCCAGTTTCTGCCAGGCCATTTTGGTTGTGTAGGTGTTAGGCAGGATCTTGCAAAATTATATTTTGCTTTCTGTGACTGACACCCTGCTTCCATACTAGATTCTATTAGATTCATAATTAGTTTCATAGTTGGTCGCTTGCAATTCTAAGTCATTTAAGTTAACCCAGTAACATGTCTTTAAGCATAATTACCTGGACGATGAATTCAATTGTGTTATGTGATAGACATGCAGTAGGTGTTTTCTGCCTGTCATATCTCCTTCTCAATATTACTGAGTTTCTCATTTTGTCAGATCTAAGCAAACCGTAAATTAAGACACGACCAATATGACATGATTATAATGTCGTAGTTGATTTGGTGTTAGATTATTTGGAGGGAGGCCTACACTTTTCCGACAGTACAGGCAAAAAGTTAAATTATCAACCATACCATTAAGATAATGTGACTTAGAATAATAGAAAAACGTGTATAAAAATCATTTTAAAGACTAAGATGAAGATTCCGAGGAGCTCAAAATACACCTTTCCCACACAGGCACATGCCAAAAAGGAAGAGGTAGAGCCAAAAAAGGAAATAAAATGACAGTACATTGCAGACAGAACATTTAAGGGTAATACTTTATATACAGATTATGGGTAAGACACACAGATACATCACACAGATACATCAAACTGTCAAACTAGCTATACATAAATTCTTATTTACATAAGTTACACTGATAAGTGTTATGCCATCAGTCTGCACTGTTAACATGGCCATATTAGTTGTAAAACCAAATTGCCTCTAAACTAAATGTATCTATATTCTTTATTACGAACTCCGGTCCTGACCAAGCGAACAGACTTAAGTACACACAAAATCAATCAAAATACAACTTTTACACACTTGATGCAAGAAACACGGCAAGGGTAAAGAGTTGGTCCACTGTTCTACAGCCAGGACGGAATCTGCATTGTTCCTCTTGAATCTTTTCATGTCTTATGGAGGAGGGTCCAAACAGAATCATGGAGAGTTCAGGTCTAGTATTGTGAAACTGAGGGGATAATCATTGGTCAATCATTTTTGGTCAATCCTTATAATTCATGAATGATGAAATGCATCATGTGCCACATAGACAAAGTTAGGTCTCACTTGTTTCCGGACCTGTCCGGATCAGTGGTATGGCAGTTGATCCCTTAAATATTGAAAGAACGGTAGATGAGTCACACTATAGCCTTCATTTACTAAAGTGTTGGTTAATGGGGAGACATATATATATATATTTACCTGTGTCTTCTCTGTAAATGAGGGATTCATTTTGGTTTTAACAAACACACACAAAAGAACAATTGTCAGTGCAACCAAGAAAAAGAGCATACAACATACATTTGATGCTGCCTATTTACACTTCAAAATACAAAGAGTGAAAGTGTAGAATGACACCGGGTTCCCTTGTTTTCCTTAGTGCAAGAGGTAGGCTAATGGTGATGTGTGAGCCTCACACCTAGTTGTAACTATGAAATAAACTTAGTTGCCGGGTGCAATGAGGGCTTCTTGGAGTATTGATCTTTCTCGCTCGTCTTCACCTGTGCACAGAACACTTGGGCACATCTCCATTCTTCTGATCAGTGAGAGTGAACGTTTGCATGTGCTGCCATTTTCCTTAACCGTGTGAATACATTTTCCCTTTGGCTCACAAGACTGAAGCTGACATTTTTTGGACGTGTTGAAATCAGGCCTGTAACAGGGGGGTTTGACTGAGTACTTAACAAGGTTAAACGGTGCTCATTTCATGAGAATAGGTGTATTTAGGGAATGCAAGCTAATATAAAGTACATTGTAGTTAAACTAATATTTGGCCCTGCTCTCAACAGCCATGAGGTAAAAGTGGCTACATGAGTGTTTTTTCACTGTGTGTAATACAGGCTTGTCTTTCTTAGGTTTACTATCTGCATAAATCTCCCTGTCCATAACTTTCTAAATATTTTTGAAAAGACAAATGAGAGTGACTTTGTAGCCTGATCTAGAAAAATTCCATGCGGTCAGTTATCAACAACATTCTTACCTGTGTTCATTCGTTGTGTTTTTTTACGTACAAACTCCAATAAACAAGAAAGGCAATGGTTCCAACAATGGCAATGCATGTAAGAAAGGACTATAAGAATGATAGTCTCACTTCAGACTTTGCTGTTTCACAAGTAGTATCAGACGAATGGTCACCAGGAATGACTTGGACCGTCCTCCAATGATTCACACCTGCATAGTGTAATGAGTAATAACATTACGTTTTGGTCTGAGTTTCACATTTTTCAGGTGATACAATGTTATTGGCAGTACATGTGCATCTTACTTTGTGTGTGGTTGGCAGGATGTCAAACGATCCATTGGAAAAAGTATCACCGGTGCAGTCTGAGCATTCAGTGTCTTTAGAGGATGTTGCTGCATAAACAGATGGATAAACCTTATTTAGTACAGTCTAATATCTACATGTGTATACTAAATAAGGTTTCTCCATATGTGAGAAAAGATAGACGAGCTATAGAAAGATGTGTCATGATTATTCCCATTGAGGTACAGTGGACTATGAGGCAAACCTTGCTGACTGATGTATTGTCCAGGTTTACATCTGCTGTGTTCCTGAGCAAATGCACAACCTTGATCAGTTAATTCGCAAAAGTATCCCTCAAGTGGTTCACACACAGCATTGGATATGGGTGTGCAACCTTGTTTTACCTTCAAACCTGAAACTGAAAAAACACATGACCATGACATCTGCAAGAGCTCATCTCAGCTACATGACAACTGGTAGAGGCAGTTACCTGAATCACAGTATCTACATGGAAAACAGGTTGTTTGTCCATTGGGCTGATCGAGAAAAGTAGAGCCAGTACAAGGAATGCAGGAAGTGCTTGTGAATTCAGTACAATGTTTATGAACTCTGTTTCCTGGGGGGCATAAGATCAATGTGTTACTTTTATATTATCAGTCATCCTATAAGTCATATCACATAGAGAAGTGGTCCTTACCTGGTGCACACATGGGACAGCACTCTTTCCCTATCTGGTACTCTGCTCGTCCACATGCAGTTTCCATACAGAGTCCAATGTGTAGAGAGAGTAACAGGATCTACAAATATTGGAGAAGATAGGTGACTATACTATGTATATACATAGCACTGATGGTATAACTTGTATTGTTACATAAATAACTAGATGAAAACAGATAAGTTTAGTTGGGTGAGTTCTGGTAATCTGGGATATTGGGTAATCAGTTCAGTTCAGTCACCTTTATCGTCATTGAATTTCACTTTATAGTAAGAAATAACTAAAGTTTGTTTCAATAGGCTCGGGATAGTGCAGTGATGTGCTTACATAAATAAATGGGTATATATATGTATAACATATATATATGTTGTGTATGTTGTGTATGTATATATATAACATATATATATATAACATATATATATGTATAACATATATATTACACATATTACAGCCAGTTGTATATATTAAGCTATGTATACAATTGCTATTAAAATGTATAAAAATGTACAAACATTTTAGGCATCTTACAGCAACAGGGCTACAAGCCATTGTGATACATCCATTGTAAACATTAGCGCATGGTGCCGCCTCTCTCCTCCTCATTAGCATTTAAAGCTACAGACACAGCGTGTCTTGAGGAAAGCTCATTGTGGGACTACTCGTAGTGGCTGTAATTATGCACCGAGACAGAATTTCGGTAAAGAGACTTAAGATACAGTATTAGGGGACCACTACGGCCTATATAAAAGCATCCAAAAACAGCATGTCATGTGACCTTTAAGTTCAGTAGTCATATGGCTTGTGGGATAAAGCTGTTGTAGAACCTGGCTGTTCTGTATCTGGCTGTTCTGTAAAGCTGCGGAACCTCTTTCCTGAGTTCAGCAGTGAGAACAGTCCATGGTGCGGGTGGGAGGTGTCTTTGTTGATGTTGTGAACTTGTGAGCCCTGGTCAGACAGCGCTTCTTTGCAATATCCTGTATTCTTCTTCGTAATATGGGACACCTAAACCTTGTTTTCCTGCTTTGACAATATCTAGTCAACAGAACTTTACTCAAGGGTTAGCATTGATGTTATGTGAGTGAAATCACAAAACGTGATGGTATGGTGTCACAGAAATGTGCAGGGCAATTGTCAATCAGAAAGCTCCCATCAGAAAATGCATGCAAAGAAATTGCCCAGATTACCATAATTCACCATATATTTTTGTTGGATAAATATTGGTAAAACTAAATGTATTGTGCACTGACTGAAAGTATAAACCAGACACATTACCTTAAAATGAAAGTGGTGTTTCCAATGATTCCTTAACTTTGACATTTCATTTAAAAATATGAGTTGGATGTAGCCTAGTTTGTTGTTGTTGTTGTAGGCCTACAGCAAGTTTACTGCAATAAACAAGACCCAGGAGTCAGATGGCTGAGCGGTTAGGGAATCGGGCTCCTAATCAGCAGGTTGCCGGCTGTGAAAAAAGACGTTGGGTCCTTGGGCAAGGCACTTCACCTTACTTGCCTCGGGGGAATGTCCCTGTACTTACTGTAATAAGTCGCTCTGGATAAGAGCATCTGCTAAATAGGCCGTAAAGTGAACCCTGATATCGTTTCATCCCGCTCCACAGTCTGGCATCTACACAATCTTTAGCTCATAAAAAAGAACGAGCGTGCTAAGCAACCAAAATAAGTTTGTCGCTGAAATTCCAGTCGATGCGTCTATGTTTTATGCTAACTAGTTTCTTCAGAGCGTATTAGGATTTTGGTGGCATGGTTCGACCCGCGATCGTTCTATACCAATACGTATCTGATTTTTGTCAACAAAGTGGCACGATGGATGGATATGGTTGGGACGTCACCTGGATGATCATAAATCCGTCCCCTGCATTTGTGTCCACCTGAGTCTACATCGTGGCAGTCATCTTGTGACTGTGAGTAGTTCAAACTTTGATTCATTTATTGTGCAAGCTAAACTTTGCCTCAGGGGTAGAGATAAAAGCCATAGTAGCTAATTGGTCTGTTTATGTTAACTAGCTATGGATCCTTGTTGTTTTCATTTGTGGAAGAATGAATGAATGAACGAACGAACAAATGGTCATTGGTATAGCCTACCGGTAAGTACAATTATTAACGACATAAGTCTGTGCAACACAGTCCTGAAAAAAACAAAACTTTTGCAGCCGCTGTCTATCAAATGCAAAACACTGTCAGGGGACAGATTTATGATCATCCAGGGGCCTGTACTACGAATCAAGATCAACGTGCTCTGGATTACTCTCAGTTACCCGGCTACACAAAGCGAGACAATCGCAATCACGATAAACGGTATCACGACGGCGGTTATCAACTCTTTAACTCAAGCCAGATCTTTCTAATCTAGAGATGTGCGCGTTCACATAAAGGGCGGTGTTTGCACCGTATATCCAATCGCAAACACGGACAAAACAAGAGCCGCATATGTCACGGAAGAGGAGCGGACATTCCGGACAATAAACTAACAAACTTTGTCTACTCCTCCTGCGTGAAATATTGTTACACGAACATATCAGGAATACAGACATATGATACAGGCAAAAATCTACGAATTTGCTGCTGCTAAACTGGTAGAAAATAGCAGACGCTGTAAATGCGTAAACTAGCCTACATGATTTATTGATATCACTGCCCCAGGCACAAGATGTGACCATAATTACACGTGTGCATTCCATAACGTTAAACTTTTGTTGCTGTATTATTTTAGTTGCAACCCTGGAAGTGGCAAACGATCGTGGGAGCAAATAAAAAAATAAAAACATAAGTAAGTAGCAGTAGGCAATTACTGGCTTAATTGCCAGTACCTTTTGTAGGATATTGGTATAGCTACAAAGGGCCCATAGAACAATGAACTCCTCCACAGGACTTCACTCTTGCTGAGGAGCTGGCCCTCTCAAGCTATCAGGGTCGCCCCATGATGGAAGGAGTGGAAGGGGGCATTTCTTCAGACACTGGTGGCAGCAGCTCGGAAACCCAGGCATATGTATGTTTCAAGTGATCTATGTGACCATGTGCATTCAACAATTATTTATAAATATTGTAGAAGTGAAATGTAGAATCAGAAAGGGATTTATTCATGAAAGTTTGCACAGACAAGGAATTTGCTTTGGCAGGAAGGTGCATACAATAAACACATAGGAACCTTAAATGTAAATATGTGGACTATCTATACTAAGGGTAAATAAACTAGCAATACTAAGTGGAATGTATTACTGTCCTCTGCAGTGACAGGAAATATAGTGGTGTTGCTGCCACCATCCACTGTCGTCCCACTGTGCCATACAGAGGTAACCATGAAACTAATAGTCATACGCCAGTACGTATGCCATATGTGGTTGTTGAATATTGATCAAATATGCCATTTACTTTCTGGGAGGAGTGGAGGTCCTAGATGATCAGGAAACTGTGCCTGCCTGCTCAGAGAGCATTTTGGGGGTACACTTTTGATTTTGTTTTACCACTTGCAACATAGATGGTGAGAGTGTGTGAACGTGTGGCTGTGATTGAAGTGTCTGTAATGACTTACTAATGGTGGTGGTCTGAACATAACATGAGACATAAGTCCTTGAAGTGCTCATTTCAAATATAAATCAATTGATTAAATTGCTATGGTGTTAAACTCAGCAGGAAGAGGAACTTGTTCCTCCCCCTGAGCATAGGACCTCCACTTCAAGGCCAAGACAAAGACACAAGGTATAAGCAATGAACCTTGAAACACAGTAGTCAAATGGACACCTTCAACTTTCTCCAAGTGTGCCTTACAAAGGGACAATGTTCTTTATTTGTTTCAGGTTGGAGCAGACAATGTGAGGGCCCTGTATAAAAGAACCCTGGAGCTTGATATAGAGTATAAGTGGCTTTTAATTAAAAAAACAAGGTTGGAGATAGAAAACTGGAATATGAGAAGATATAGTACATGACTGAATGACACTAAACTTAGTTACACTGACATTATATTTCTGTGTTCCTAGGAAAGGGAGAACACATGAGGATGTATTTGTTAAACTTTTTTCTACGTTTTGGTGTTTTTATACCTTTTTTGTTGTGTCTTTTGTGGGTAGTGAAATGATCATTGTAGGCTACGTATACACATTGTTCTTTTTGGTTTGAAATGTTTTGGTTGAAAGAAACCCAACATTTTGATATGGAAATAATTAGAAAGTGGAACCCAAGGACAGCAGAAGGGGTTAAGGGGAGACACCCCATTGAATAGGAATAACATATCAACATGACACTACATAAAAGTACCCGTAGCGAAATAACGCAACGCTATGCATTGCATATGCACATTCTAAGCATTGCTAGTCTATGTACTTTTCCTATAGTTAGATCTCATATAATTTTTTTAGGATTCCTATATGTTTAACGACGCACCTTCCTGCCAAAGCAAATTGCTTGTCTGTGCAAACTTTCATGGCGATTAAAACCCTTTCTGATTCTGATGTTCTGGCTGTTCTGAGCGCACCTCTCAATATCCGCGCACCAAGCTCCACATCTTCTATGAACGGTAACGCCATTACCCTCTCAAGAATGAGTTAGTGGGCGGGGCTTTTATACCGGTTGATCTCTGATCTCCAACTATAACCTGCTCCCGACCAGGTTAGCCGTTCAGCATATGTTACCATGGCGATCTACCCCGATAACAAGTGATCCACCTTCGTAGTACAGAAAACCCGGGGTTGGACCTGAAGTTACCTCGCTAACACCAAATCTTTCTTCGTAGTACAGGCCCCAGGTGACGTGCCATTTCTATGGCTCTGGTGCCAACCATATCCATACATCGTACTCTGTTGACAAAAATCAGCTACCTTATTGGTATAGAACGATCACGTGTCAAACCGTGCCACCAAAATCGTATTACGCTCTGAAGAAACTAGTTCTGCATAAAACATAAACGCACCGAAGCATCGACAAGCATCGACAAGCGACTGGAATTTCAGCGAACTTTTTTGGTAGCTTAGCACGACTCGTTCTTTTCTATGAGCTAAAGATTGTGTAGATGCCGGACTTCGGAGCGGGAATCGTTTTCTAAAATACTTTTCACTAAATGTAAATGTGACATAAAAGAGGGTTTTAACATTGCGAAGTAAGAAATATACTTCCCAATCTACGCTATATTTTCAACATTTGACCATTCTAATTTTAGCTAATTTAGCCGTCGAATTTACTTTCGTTTTAGTTTAATGATATTAAACCCGCGTACACGGACCATTATGGTATTGTTCAATGTAATTGCTGTCGACATTAAACAATAAAAGAGCAATTCAAATTCCATTACTTGTAAGGTTTACAATAAAGTAAAATGTTACCAACTTGAACGAAACTTTTGTTCGGTGGTGTTAGGGCCAGTTTGTGTCGTCTCCCTTGTTGTGCCTCTCCCTTTCGTTTTCCTCTATGGAGAGCGGAAAGGGACATGGATAACCTACTCGTGGTCCGTCTATGTGAGTTTAATTCCTTATATCATTATAACGGAACAAGCATGAATACGAAAAACTTTGTGAATCCGTTTTAATTGGAAAAACGGATTTTGACGTGTTATTTTGTTATTAAAAAAAAATGGATTGTGCCCAAATAACACAATGCTAGTTCTCCATGGATCTCCTGATAATCCACCTTTCAAAAATCACCAAAAGCCTTCCAGCACCACATAACATCTTATTCGGTAACATCCCAATCCTTAACTAATACACGGTTGTTTTGT
Organism: Mallotus villosus; assembly: GCA_903064625.1. Taxonomy (NCBI): domain Eukaryota; kingdom Metazoa; phylum Chordata; class Actinopteri; order Osmeriformes; family Salangidae; genus Mallotus; species Mallotus villosus. Next base: position 385,109 of record CAEFZP010005719.1, read on the forward strand.
CAGGTGTGCTCAACAATGCTTGTCTGCCCTACTAGCCTATTAACTATTGAAACATTTATAGTACATTTATATTTAGTCATTTAGCAGACAATCTTATCCAGAGTGACTTACAGGGACATTCCCCCAGGCAAGTAGGGTAAAGTGCCTTGCCTAAGAACACAACTTCATTTTGACACAGCCTGGAATCTAACCGTCAACCTTCTGATTACTAGTCCGATTCCATAACTGCTCAGCCACCTGACTCCCCATAGTAAGAGCACCTGACACAAAGCAACCTATGCAGTCCTCTCAATGTTACTATAATCAGTCAACAATCAGTCACAGTTTAAATGATTACATTAAAGTTGACTACCATGTTTTTGAGTTGAGCAAATAAGACATTTCAATACTCTACACTATAATCCTTATGGATCTGACTGCTGGTAGTAGGCCACAATTGATTGTGCTGCCAGAATAACTAGTACATTTGTCAGAATAGGACTACTTACTTAATTTCATGATGCAGTTATTGATGGGGCGTTATTATGACAATGTCTCTTAGCAGTCATAGCGTTCATTGATTACAGTACTTACCTTACAGGAACAAAGAGCACCGACACAATATGTGAAGATTGCCAACGTGACCTTTATTCTGAAAATGGGGTGAATTGCACCGCTTGGACTGAGTAGGTTGCAGCTTTGAAAAACGTTCTGAATGACAACTTGTTGGTAATATTTTTTTTACAACATAATCAGGCAATCATTCCACAAAAGGCTTTAAAATAGTGGCAA